>RCWM02000282.1:1275000-1466001 GCA_003667255.2 Euschistus heros | reverse complement strand
AAACTTTATATGTTTAACATTACATTTCGATAATCAATAACTTGGATTTATTATTGTTGCAGCATGAAATAGAAATGTCCCGTAAACGGTGTAGAGAAGAAACTGTGGTTGAGAATAAGAATACACTAGATCTGATGGCTTTCCCTAAGGTTAGTTTTAACTGCATGTTTTTTTGTTTTTATTCAGGAATTGAATACTTCTAGGTAACTTAAATGTTACGGTCCTATATTTGGCAGTTTCTAATGTCTGACCTTACTATATGACCATGAGTTTTAAATAAAGTTATGGTTTGAATTAGTTTATACTGACACAATTCTTTGAAGGCTTTTATAAATATGTTAGTTATGTTTCCATAATGACAAAAAGTTTAGTATAAGTACATAGTTTATATGCTGAGCTATTAGTTTTTTTTTCTTTATCAAGAGCTCTTTATTTCAAATCTTGGTTCATAAATTTAATCTATTGGGTTTTTCTGAAAAAGGAATGCAGTCGGCATGTCCCTTGATGTTTTTTACTGTAAACTGAAAAGTGTTTTTAGATCTTTTTTTATTGTAATCTAATGTTTGTCAACATTCCATTATGCTTAAAATATACTAAATTTTAATTAGATACAATTTTAATTAGATGCTAAATTTTGATTAGATAATAGAACAGATCTGTAGTGACATTACATTAATGTTATGTCACTACAGATGATATTAATGAAAATCCTCGCTAAAGATGTCTTTTTAACTTATGTACAACTTATCAAATTTCTATTCGGCTATCTTATTTTGAATGATAAAATGAAAATTTCATTAGCTCATGGTCAGTCACGTGGAAAAAGGTTATAAGATGATGTTGTACAGCAGTCTTCTGTAATAGCCAAAAGACAAGCCAATCACTAGAAAAAAAAAAAGAAAGAAAGAAAGAATCCAAATTTCAATGTAGTTAATAGATTTTGGAATCTGTTGGAAAGTTACACGACTGGAGCCGAGACGTCACGAGATCCCCATTACTAGCCGGTTTGAAAAGGTCCACTCCCATTGGTCTCGACACATCAGCTGACTGTGTCAGTCTTCAACCTACTTACGTTTTGCTACTAAGTTCGAAATGATTATTATCAAAAACTCACATGATCGCTTAGTAGTAACACAGATTACAAAAGTGTCATCAAAAAGATATCAGGAATAGTTCCGCTCTTGACTTAATCGTCATTAAACAGGCGTTCTTTTGAATATTGATCATTCAACTAACGGTTCCGGCATATTTCCGAATGCTTTTACTTACGTGGTTTGTTTAAGATATTTAAGCAATCTGCACGGATTTTAGGTAAGTGGACTCACACTGAATCTTATCATATTATCTTATTTACCATTTTGTTAATTGTGGCCTCGTTATCAGTGACAAATTAATTGTCCATTTTTGAATGTTGCATAAGATTAGATTTTTGTCAGTCTTAACTTTTTTTTTCAAATGTCCTTGTGTTTGAACAGTAATATAGCGCTATATTTCATTATTCAGTTACCATGTTACGATTTTTAGTTCAAAATATACTTCTAGTTGGCTTATAAATTACTAGTTCCCTTCCCCAAAATTTAAATAGACACTGTGATAATCCATTATTATCATTACTGTTTGTATTCAACTGATTGTTACTGTGAAAGAACTAAAGTTCCTTTGAATTCAATAACCAAAGTTGTTTTAAATTTTTTTCCATTTCTGATGGGGTTCGGGTTATGTTATCGCAGAATTTTCTTTCACATGTTGTAGGAATAATAATAATTGAAGTAAATGGATGTGTATTTTATGTAATCAAAACAGGTATGGTGTCTAATAATGCTTTCCTAACATTATGTTAAATATTTTTTATTATATATATAATCAAACCAATATATATTTTAAACTTTATATGTTTAACATTACATTTCGATAATCAATAACTTGGATTTATTATTGTTGCAGCATGAAATAGAAATGTCCCGTAAACGGTGTAGAGAAGAAACTGTGGTTGAGAATAAGAATACACTAGATCTGATGGCTTTCCCTAAGGTTAGTTTTAACTGCATGTTTTTTTTGTTTTTTTTATTCAGGAATTGAATACTTCTAGGTAACTTAAATGTTACGGTCCTATATTTGGTAGTTTCTAATGTCTGACCTTACTATATGACCATGAGTTTTAAATAAAGTTATGGTTTGAATTAGTTTATACTGACACAATTCTTTGAAGGCTTTTATAAATATGTTAGTTATGTTTCCATAATGACAAAAAAGTTTAGTATAAGTACATAGTTTATATGCTGAGCTATAAGTTTTTTTCTTTATCAAGAGCTCTTTATTTCAAATCTTGGTTCATAAATTTAATCTATTGAGTTTTTCTGAAAAAGGAATGCAGTCGGCATGTCCCTTGGTGTTTGTTACTGTAAACTGAAAAGTGTTTTTAGATCTTTTTTTATTGTAATCTAATGTTTGTCAACATTTAATTATTTTTAGGTGGCTTAGGGTAATAATTGATCATCCATGACAAAATATGATTTTTTTTTTTAATCAGTATTTTATGATGTATTGATACTTGTTTTTATGTGTGTATTGCTAATTATTATTTATGTGTTTGAAGTACATAATATGAATACCATGTAAATGTCTTTAAAATAATTTCTTTAAACTTCATATAGTTTTTGTATTACGTTACTACCTGGTATTTAATTTCCTAATATTTAACTTTTTGATGACCAATATATTCCATAAATTTTAAAAGGAATTTTTTATTTATTTATTTATTTTTTAAATTCAAAGCCAATCAGTTCCAACTACTTTTAAATTTTTAACTTATAAATTTATATTTGCTCCTTTGCAATATGAGGAGTTTTATTCAAGTTTAGTGTTAATTTCTTAAGTTACGGAAAATATTTTTGACTATTTTTAAATCAAGAATCGTTCTATAGAAGTTCTGTTATATGTTTATTAAATTATTTTTATATCATTATGATGCGTTTTTTGATGGGGAAATACTTTTTAGATAGCTCTTTATTAAGATAATGTACAGATATTGATGAAAAACAGTTTTAAAGATTGTTAATTTTTTAAGGTTATTGCTAATATCAATCTGCAGGACTTCAGCAAATTGTTATTAATGTTTTGACATTCGCGGATTCAAGAGTTAGGGTGTAAAAAATTTATTATTACTAAATTTAGACATCTTTTCTAATTTTCTAAATCTCGCCGAGCAAAAGATATTTTAAAAAATTAGGTTTTATTGACAATAAACTGTCTGGGTATTATTTTGAATTGCCATAGCATTAACATTTCAAAAATGTTTTTTCTTCAGATATTCCTTTTATTTTCGGGTAACCTCTATCATAACCTGCTCTTGCTTCCCTATTTCAGTCATATAAAGATGTAGAAAATAAGTAATTTTCTGTTAGTTTTTTTAATTTTAAACAGTAATTGAACTTGATTTGTTTTTATTATGATATAGTTTAAATTACATAAGATATGTTCGCTTTGTACTTTTAAACTGCAGTAATGAGCATGTTAAACAAAATTATATACATACATTTTGAAAAATCATTATCTCTGCTTTTATTACTGAATAAATTTGTCCATTTATTTTATTTCAACATTTTATAGGTACATTCACAGAATTGACGTACTTTGCTAGTACTGTTTTTGTTCATATAGTAATTAAATTCATTTGTGAAGTTTGAGAAACTTTTTCTAATTTTATTTAAGTAAAACAACTTTATTATCCGCTGGATCTTTCACTTAATTGATATTATTCACTAGTATGTTTTTTTACGATCGTGATTTTGTCTAATATTTTATGTCCTAAAGTGTGATTTTTTTTTTAAACAGGAGGGTTAACAGCAAGTCTTATAGGCAACACCTGAAACTCGATACTTGTAACTCTTTTTGGTTGAAAATTACCATTTATTAATTATAAAACAACGTAAAGTATAATTCACAATTTGAAATGTTTTAAGAAATGATAATGGAATTATTCTATTCAAGTTTTTTTAACATAAATCTGGGAAAAGTTTGTTGTATATTGGGACTAAACCTCTGTATGTACATGAGCAGGAAGAATGGACTATCCTGCTGATTACCATCCTATCTGTTCTATCCAAGGTGGGAAGATTCATTTTGTGGGTCCGCCACAAAATAAATTTTAACTCACCCATGTAGAAATTGAACCCACTCCCTGTACAGAGCGAGGCCCTTGCTGTAACTCCCTCGGCCATTGTGTCCCCTATCTAGGAAGAGGCACTACTTGTATGTATTAAGAGCCATTAAAATGCTCTTATAAACATATTATGTCATTAATGGTCCCTTGTCTCATAAAACCATAAAGGGGTTTTTAAAGGGATATGTTTGCTGTCAAAAGTATATTAAATTTAGCTGTTTAATGAAACTAAAAAATTGAAAAATCAATATGGTTTTAAGTAAATTGTATTTGCTTGATTTTAAATGATAATTATTTGTTTCTACAAATTTTTGTCATCCAATCACAATAATCATCTTTTATGTTTTATCTAGTTATAGTATGTATTGGTTAATTTAATAATTATCTTCCTTAATTCTTGTAAGTCATTGTGAAAATTGGTTTATTCAATAGTAATTAAATGATGCTTCAATTTATTTCAATTAAATATATGACAATGATATTTCAAAAGTTTTTATTTTAACTGGAATTTTATTAGAATGAACCAAGGTATGAGTAAAACATTTTTTTTTTACTTTTCATGGTATATTGTTGGTATCTAGTAAATAGCCTCTTACTACTGCTCATCCTTTTTATGAATTATACAGTTATAGATTGTCATAAAATTGTTTATATAATTAGGGAATGGTCCTATTTAAAATCATATGTCTTTGTCATCTTCTTAAACATGTACCTAATACCCCTAAGGTTAACCTGATGCTGCCATTTTCATCAGGGTATGTCCAGTACTTCCAGTAAGTTCTTATTGGGTTTCTTTAGACACCATATAAAATACTTTATGGTTTGAATTTTAGATATAATTGTCAGAAATAGTAATAAAAGGCTATGTTAATATATTATTCATTTCATTATTTTACTGAAAACTAACCCATTAGCGGAAAGAGGATCTACTCCTGTTTGAGATAAGGAGGTACTGGACCTTTTTATCTACATCTGTGTAATCTTATGTCTGACCAGGACTGTCTGTCATCTTTCCTGATCGTTTTTTTCGCTATGTTGATAACTCAAACTTTGAGCATGGCAATGAGAAAATTAAAATAATATAATAAAGTTCATATTTTATTGCTATTGCCCAATTCCAATATTAAGGACTGAATTCGTAATACTTAATCTACTTTTGTAAGTACCAAATTATTGTAATTTAATTTTTAGTTTTCATTCTGAAGGATTAATTTTTTATGATATAATAATTTGTGTCTTTTCTTTTCAAATTAATGCATCATGAAAATTTGTATTTTATTATTATTATATTAATTTATCATAGAATAATAAAAATAAAATAAAAATGTCTAGCTAACTTGAAGGCTCAATTCCAATTCCAGCAATCTCTAACCATACTTCCCACTCCATCCGACCCCATCAAAATCCAAATCCGTAAGATACAATCATATCTTAAACATCAGTCCTTATAAGATACAATGCTTCCATCTATGCCTTGGTCTAATCCTCCGATGTTTCTCTGACAGTTCATCTCTGATGATCTTTGTTGAAATTTATTTGTTATTAAACCCTACAGTTATTTATATAATTCTAGAATTATATGCACAAACTAGAGCATAAAATAAACTGTTAAATAAAAGCATATAATAAAATGTTTTAAAATGAATTTATTATAGAGTCAAGTAACTCCTATTATGCCATTCAGCGTAGAGAAACAGCCTCAGCCCATCTTTCCCCTTGGTCAAATAATAAAATACAAAATTAAGATTTCATAAACTCCTCCTTATGTGATGTTTAACAAATATAGGCCTGATAGAACTTGGGAAATCCAAGTCGAAAAATAATTCTAACCTAATTACTTTGATTTTTCAAAAATGTTTAAAATAAATTAAACATCAGATCCCACTAATTTAAAAGTAAAACTTTTAATAAAAGGATATTCTCATTTATATCACTCAATTTTTATTTGTAAGTTTGCCTCGAATTCAATGTTTTTCAGCAGATATTGATTTTGAGCACCTAAAACAATTTATTTCAAAATGACTGTAAATGAAATACAGACATTTTATTAAAAATATTCTTCTATTTTAAAATATTTAGAACAATAAAGTGTTAATTTATGATAACCAAATAACCAATTAAATATATTTATATATATAATTGTTTGATATGTTATGTCACTTTATTTAGAATTCATTTTTTTTTTTTTTTTTTTTTTTCTGTTGGGAAAGTATTTTTATCTTCTGCATATGTCCCTTTCTTTACCCAATTCGACTAGTAGCAACCGTTACATGCATCTATGTTTCGTTGTTTTTATCAGTTATACTTTATTTAAGGGATTAAGGAGGTAAATAAAACATTCAGCTTGCTATTATAACCCCGCATTATTATTTTGGTGTGGAAAAGAGGTTGTGATATTTTTTCATGTAAGTAATTTTTTCCTCAGAAAAAAAATTCTTATAACTTACAAAATAGTCATATAAGGACCTATACAAAGAGAACATAAATGGAAGGATGTCAGATTCAATCAGGAAAAGGAGAATCAAATTCTTTGGTCACATAATGAGGATGAATAATAACAGGCTTACAAAACAAATTTTTTATTATGTTCATAAGAGCAAGAATGGTAACCAATGTATTCAGTGAATTAACAAAGACGTGGCAGGGATTGGTATAACAGATAACGTAATACAAGACCGAACTGCTTTCAGAAGAATGATACAAAATTATAAGTGTTTCCAGAGAAATGAGAAAAGAGAAAGAATTAGCATCAGGACAGAAGAGAGAAGGAAACAGCAAAGTGAACGAACGAAGAACTGTTGGAAATCAAGGAAAAAGAAGTACGGAGATCATTACTCCAGGTGGTCCTAGACAGCCAAAAAAAAAAAAAAAAAAAAAAATAGTCGTCATGTTATGTCTTGTTTTATTACAACTAGTTATATAGATTGAATTACCAATAACATTATCAACAAAAAAATACCAACTATGAAAGATAATAACATGGACCTCATGGACCTTTATAAAAACTTATGTTACCTCAATAATTATTTCCTTCAAAAGTTTTCTATTATTTTAATATCTCTTTATCGAAAATGAGAAATATGACGTTGGTTGTCCTCGGAATTGACTTGAGAAGTATCTCAAAATGTAAATTTTACATTTTAATGATTTTCCGAAATTGGATTGGATTATTCTTTCTCTACTCCTGATTGTGTAAGATGAAATTCTGTTATTGTTCACTTTCGATGTTTTATGTCGAAGTTCGATTACCATTTCCATATATAACTTGATTTTACAACAATTTCTACATCTCTAACATATTTAAAAAAAAATAAATTTAAGTGGTTTTTGTTGAGCATTTTATTGGAGAGTAGTCGGCACTGAGACCCATAGATCTGTAAGGTTATGGTTATTACTGATTTGTGAAATTTTTATAGCTGCAGATAGATAAAAACCTGGCTTCGCCCTCTCAACGTTTACGTGGTATACAGTATAATTTTTTTTAACCTCTTTATCAGTTAAGGACAGGAAAGATAAAATATATAATTGATTTTATGCTGTTTTTTTTTATGTGTAATTAGAAAAGGGAATTCTTCGTAACAAATATTTAAGTTTAAAAGGCTTAATTAGGTTTTTTTCTAGAAACTCGTATATATATACATACATTATTAGAATTTTCTTATTAGACTTTTTTTTTTCTCGAATAGCCCATCATTCAGATTATCTTAGATCTCTAGTTTCTATGACTCTCCTGGGCGAAAAATTATAAACCTTAAAATTAAAATTGCAAACTAGTAATTGATTACAACGTATTTTGATTAATGGACGCCATTTTATTTTGTCGTTAAAGAAAAATTTAAAATTCAGTAAGTTTTGCGTCGAATATTTTCTAAATTAACAAATTAACCCAAAATATCAAATTTGAAAAAAAATATTTGTTATAAACTAAAAACAGCTTCGTTGGAACAAAGTCCTTGAGGTTTTTTTTTTTTTTTTTTTTTTTTTTTTTTTTCTTTTAACCTAACTTGAGTGGCTCTAGGTTTCTTTTATCTCAGCTAATGAAGGTTTGGTGTAGTTATTTCTACAAGTGCGGTGGATATTTTTGGATTTTTTTTTTTCTTCTGTTATTTACAGGGTTTTTTTTTTTTTCACCGTGACGACATAATCTTTTGTTCATAAAAAAAATTTGATGTTGCTATCATGAATAAGACCTTTGTGAAGTAAACAAATACTTCGGACTTTTCAAGAAATTGCTCGATTATTGGTTAATACGCAGTACAACATTTATAGATAAAAGTAATAGAATGATAATAAATGGAAGAAGAAAAAAAACTTTAATTTCTTCAAACATTGTGTGCGATTGGTTTATAAAGATCTTCATTCCGTTGGCACACTTTTTCTTGTTAGAAACCTGTTGGAATAAATTGTGGTCTTATAATAAGTCAAATTTTTCTACTTTTAATTTTATTTCATATATACCTGCCTCCATAGATATTGGTGCAAGAGGACAACATTTTGAGCAATATTTACATTAAAAAGAACATAACATAAATATAAATGTAAATATATAAGTATAAAAATGAAAACTTGTTTTGTTTCTTTTTTTGCGATTTTCTCTAAAACTAAGCAAAACGAGCAAATCTCTAAAGGACTTTTTGTCTTAGTTTTTCGGTCCCCTATAAGTTCCTGAAGTTTTGCCATTTAAATTCGGGACACCCTGTATAAAAGCACAAGCTATTTTTCTTTTGTGATCACTGAACATGAAAGCTACTGAAACAATCTATACCATATTTAACCACATCATCTTTATAGTTCGAGGAAGGTTTAGCAATAATAAAATATAGCGATTTTCAATTAATTTGTTATTAAAAAAGCATGATATGTGGATAACAGTGAAGTTGGCTCCTAGAGATATGTTGGCAAGGTTTAGCAATAATACTATTTTGTAATTAAATAATTACTGGTTAAAAAAAAAAATGTATGGATATAGATGCGCATCATTATTACAATAAGATACCTACGCTATTTTCCTGTAGGCTTGCGCTTCTTAAGATGTATAACAATAATCCGTTTCAAAATAACTTACCCATATCCACCAATATAACTTGACTACATTATGTGAAATGAAAATTAAATTAAACTGAATTCCTATCATACCTATTAGAGAACCAAACACCTATTTGGTAGTCTTATTAAAAACTCACTGATTAAGCTTTCAATAATATTATCGATCATATCATGTCAGGTGATGAGAACAAGAATGACAGTGTTGCCAATAAAAATACTTCATATTTATTTTGGAACTGAATTTCTCTCTTTTTTTTTTTTTTTTTTTTTTTTTTTTTTTTTTTTTTTTTTTTTAATTCCTTCCCCTTATCATCCTTATTTGATTTTTACTAACCTTTGATGAGGTACAGGGCAGGTATTTTTATGAACTTGTATTGTTATTGCAACAACGTGTGTTGCTTCCAAAGCCGCTATTGAAAATCGAGTTATAATTGTAGGAATTTTATTCATTAATTCTAAGAAAGTTTGTAAAATTATTTGACAATAATGATTTTATGCTGAAAAAAAAAATTGGAATTCGAACAATGACTGAAAGGACGAGATTCCAGTAGGAAATGCCTCGTTGGAGCGAGCACCAGTAGGTTACCAATCAATTCCAGCTAGAGTGTAAAGGTCAATATTTATTTCATTGTTCTTTGTTTGACTACGTTAGGCTTAACGTCCTGATGGACTCCAACCAGGGCAGGAAAGACGGTTTGTACTACATATTACCAATCTATTCTTGACAGAGTGGGAATGCTGAGACTGATTTTGCGGCAACTATCTCCCATCCACCGACCCAGGTGGGAATTAAACACACACAACGACCCTTGTCCCAACACGCTTGGTCTTCTTGGCGCCAAATTTTTTCCTTGAGCCTGCCACATAATAAGGTAATAGCTTTGACTAATACCTTAAATCCTGTGGTATAATAGACTTAAAGTACAAGAAAATGCTCTTCGTTTCCGACTATTCCATCATTTACTAGACAAGCGTTCAAAGCTTCCAATAAACTACGAACGACTTATTTACATGACAGTAATCAGACCCATTTGAACTTACGGAGATGAGCTTTGAGGCTCCACTAAACCTTTCTATTCTTCTCGTATCCAATCCCTACAATCCAAAACCCTTCGTAAAATCCTCAGTGCTCCTTATTATATCACAAACGAACTTATCGATAAAGATCATAATGTTCCATATGTTGTTGATTTAGCCCAAACCAGATACCTATCCTTTCATATTTAACTCCATACCCACTCAAATCCACTAGTCTCCCAATTTGCATCACACTCAAATTCCTATAATCCTCTGAGGCGTGTGAAAAAAAGAGGGCCAAAAGACCTACTAATGTAGTATTTTTATTAAAGTGCTACTATTGAATAGTTCTTTAAATGTTATTTTCATATCATTGCAATCATTTTCCTGAAATGTACTTGTATGTACGTATACAGTTTTAAATATTAATAAATAGTTTTTTTAAAAGAAAAAAAAACTTTGGTGCTTTGAAATTCTTGGTCTGCAACAAGCGTTTTAATTTAATTTAATTTTAATTGGTTAAATCAGTATTTTAAAATTTCACCAAAAAGTGTTATTAAGTGATCGGGAAAACTATTTTATCTAGCACTAATTTATTTTTAAGAATATCTATATTGACATTTTGTTTGAATTAATAATTGGATGAAGTACTAACATGTAAATAAATTACAGAAATAAATATATATTAAAGAGATAGGGTAGTATATTTGCTATATTAAATCACCCGCTTGTATTAATAAATTGATGATGTTAGTGGAACTTTTCCACTTTATTTCCTTTTCCTATCTGTAACACTTCCAATTATCATCTATTTTCTTCTTTTTTTTTTATTATTGTTTCCTAATCCACGAGCTGGAAATCCCTAGTTTGAACTTGAACTAGGTATAGAAATAGAATCTCTTGATATGTGAATCCTTATTCGTAATATTTAGATGTTGATTTAGAAAATAAAATAAATATTGTTCCTGCAATTTGGGCAACAGCTGACAGTTTTAAAAATTCACTAGAATTATTATAAACAGCCTCATTATTTATTAGAAATAAATAAGAAGCCTATCTGGGCTGGGCACAGTCCTTTATTATAAAGTTATTAGTCCAGTGAAATAATGCTCCAAAAGGCCGTTTTCAAGAAAAACTGCGGAACTTTTATTTTCAACGGATCTTTATGTTTTTTGGGGTGCTGAATCTGAATCTCAAGTTTGCTACCACGGCAACCATCGGTTTTATATTCAAAATCGCAAAAAAAATTCTAAAACAAAACGTTTTTTTTTTTTTTTTTTATCTATAACGCGATAACGAAGCTTTTTTCGAAGAAAGTCTTCAAATATTAATTGTAGCTGGAACTAGTACCTACATAATGAAAAAAAGAAATCCGAAATCGGACCATTTTTCGCGAAGTTGCGTTATTGGGGAAAAAGGGAGAAGTTGGCCAACTTGCCGTCAGTCCCACAGCTCCGCGAAAACACGTTTGTCGTACTCTTTTGGCCATAACTCTGAAACTATTTGTCCGATACAACATTACTTTTTTTCATCTTAAAGCTGATTAAATTTACTATAAGAATCTATAAATGAAGTTTTAATCAAACCCCGTAAAATGTACTGCCCGCCCGCTTAATTAAAACGTACTGTTGTAAAATCCAAGTATTGTTTGGCACATTTGTCGCTCTAACTCCTCAAATATTTGTTTGATCCCAAATTTCTTTTTTTAAGCCGATTAAATTCGCTATCAGATGCTATATATGTAAACTATATTAAATCCTGTAAACCACCCAAGCTAGCACGCTAAATGTGTATGTTTTGGTAAAATATGTAAATTATGACATATTCAGTAGACTGGTGCGGGTATTTCACGGTGTCAATTATAAGTTACATATATAGGATCTATTAGTAAAGTTAACCAGCTTTTAGATAAAAATATTAAATTTTGGATCGGACAAATGGTTTTGGAGTTAAAGCGAATAATGTGCCAGAAAAAAACATGTATTTTACAAAAGTAAGTGATTTTCAGCGTGATAGCTTGTGTATTTCAAGAATTTTGATAAAAGTTTCATATATAGGATCTAATTGTAAATTTAACCACCTTTCAGATTGAAAAAAAACATTTTGAATCGGACAAATACTTTCGGAGGTATAATATCCCAGACGCCTAAAACCCCGTACTGTTGTTAAATCCATGGTTTTCGGCACATTTATTAGTATAACTCTGAAAGTATTTGTCCGATTCAAAATGTTTTTTTTTGAATCTGAAAGGTCCTGCTAAAGGAAAATGTAAAAAAAAAACAACTTTTACCATAAATTACTTAAATTTGTGTTTTGTTTCATAACCCCTCCATCCAATAAACCCTACAGTTATCATAAGACATTTTCATTTACTATTATAGTAAATTTATGCTTTAGTAGAAAGGAATAATAAATATATATTCAATTATATCCGGGAAATAGTTGGATATAATTGTTAAGATCTTTTATTTTAAATAATTTTTTTTTGTGTACCTTATTGTATTTCTTAACATATTCAAACATACTTTCCCTTAATAGAAAGGTATATTTTAAATTGAGTAGGAGATGAAGGAAAATTGATTGTTCCATTGGCAGATGTAGGCTCTACTGACGCAGTTCTGTTGACGTAGGCATGGCGTGACAGAGTAGGTGAAATTTCAACCTATTTGATATTTTATTCTCTTGAATAATTCATTACGTTGAATGTTTCATCGTTTTGTTGTAATTTCGGTTTCATATTTTAAAAGATCAGCTTATCCATCGTTGTCAGCAGTTATTTTCACTGTTCCTTTCCTTGTTGTAATATAAACTGGAATCCATTTTACCCTATTTTTTTTATTGTGTTTTAAATAGAAAGTGACCTACCTGTTCTACTCAGCTTCCAATGTTTATCCAATCTCGTTTCTGCCACTCAACATTGTATATTCAAATTATTATTGTAAACTTTATTGTTGTAAACCAGATGGTATGGATCCTAGAACTATGAAGATGATACAGGAATTTGGTACAGGTGAATTTATGAGTTTTTCCATTGCGAACTGTTGCAAAAAAGTGCTAGCCAAGCAAATAAACTTTGAAATTGCTTTTAAACTTCACTGGCATCCTCATGTCGCACCACATATTTGTAGGGGTTTTAATAACAATTTGATTGAAAATTAGTAGCTTAATTTTTTTTCTAAATTTCTCGCTCTATATAACACCATCCATCCATACTTTTGTAACCTCTCTTGAATGGCGCACGTCACATGTTTCTCAATTTTCAAAATTCACGGCGCACTATATATTTATTGCTTTTTAGTAACCATATAAATAAAAATCTATCAATTTTATTGTTGCTACACCATCTTTGAACTTTGAAGATGATATAGTTAAAATTTGGTACAGATTAGTTTAGTAGTTTTCGCGGTTAGTGATCACTAGGGTCCGGATTTATATGTATTTACATATTGTTTTTTGAACCTTTTGTATCATTCCTCGATCGTTTATTTTACGTTTCATACAATTTTAAATGTAATTAAAACATTTTTTTTTTTAAACATATTTGGACGAAATTACATATTTTACTAATTTTTTTTTTTAAATATTTTTAATCCATATTTAGTTAACAATGAAAATTAAAGAAGAAAAAAAAAAAAACTCAAGAAAAGCAGAAGCAAAATTTTTATGAGTTTTTTTCTTTAATGAATTCAGTGAATTGTGGAAGGTGCCTGAGCCGAAAAATTCTATTAGGTTTCCGAGAATGTATGAAAAGCTTTTCCCCTATCAATGTCCATTTTTCTATCTAAAATTTGTTTCATTTCATGTCGAGACTTTGTTTTGTTATCATTTAGTTGAAATTGTTATAATGCCCAAAATCAATTCGACTTTATGTACGAAGTGAGTTTCAAGATGAAGATTCACTGCTTTCAAATGTAAAAAAAGTATTTTTAAAAGCGCCAGTTCGAGGCAGTTTATAAAACATCTTTACCTATCCTTAACATTACCACCGCAACCTTTTGTTACAAGATGGGGTACTTGGCTGGAAGCCGCCATATACTCGTGAAAATTTAACAAAAATCAAGGATGTTCTGTCAAAACTCGAGAAAAATCCAGTAGTTATAGAAAAGGCCAAAGAAATAATGGAACCATGTATATTAGTTCAAAATTTAGGATATATTTCCTCGAACTTTTTTTTGCCAAATAAGATCGATCTTTTGGAAACCCAGAACGTCTTCATCTGTGACAGAATTGCAACGGTGAACAACGTCTTTCAGCAAGAAGAAAATATTAGTGGCAAGTACTAAATATTAACTTAGTTTATTTTTTTTCAAATTTCTGGTTTTATTACCAATTATTAATTATTTATTTATGCTAATACCTATACGTCCATTGAAAAAATAAGACAAAAACTTGAGGATGTGATGAGAAATATTCCTGGTTTTGAAGAAATCAGAATTGCTCATATTCTTAGTGGGAAGAATTTTAGTCAAGAAATTTCGATGACACCCAACGATATTGCAGCGTTCAAATGGGCGGTCATTACTTCGGTAGACGTGGAGCGTTCATTTAGCAGATACAAAAATATTCTGCTTTCAGATCGAAGTAACTTTACGTTTGATCAGTTAAAAATGTCGAAACTTTTAATAGTTTTGAGGCATAAATATTTTTTTTTTTCTATTTCCGTCTCGATGTTAACGTAAAATCACGATTTCTACATATATATTAAAATTATGTTAATTCCTTACTTTAATAAAATATATTAGTTTTTTTTTAATTTATTATTACATATTTCTTATTTTTACTTACATATTTATGAAAAAGTAAATCCATATATATATACAAATTTAAAGTTTTATTTCACATGTAAATCCGGCCCCTAGTGATCACAAACAAATGGCTTGTCCTTTATAGATTTACAATCCAATTTTTCTTCTGTTGTCGCATTGTTGTTTGGTCTATCGTAATGGATTGAGAATCATATTATTCAAGCTTTTAGTATGTAAGCGGTTCAAGAATTTAGAACAGTCACATATCTCAAATTATCTCAGAGTCAGATCTTTTAAACGGTTAAACCAATACTTTGGTATTTTCTCGCCAAATAGAATGCTTCTTTCGCATTTTTACATACTACAATTCTACAGTGGGCTGGAATCCAGATCTCTCTCTCTCTCTCTCTCTCTCTCTCTCTCTCTCTCTCTCTCTCTCTCTCTCTCTCTCTCTCTCTCTCTCTCTCTCTCTCTCTCTCTCTCTCTCTCTCTCTCTCTCTCTCTCTCTCACTCTCACTCTCACTCTCACTCTCTCTCTCTCTCTCTCTCTCTCTCTCTCACACACACACACACTCATTTACATGACAGTAATTAGACCTATTTGGATTTACGGAATTGGGATCTGGTGCTCCACTAAACCATCTAACTCATTTAGTATCCAACCCTTGCTATACAAAATCCTTCCACAACTCCTTAATGTTCCTTACTTTGTCACAAATAAACTTACCCATAAAAACCTTAATGTTGCATTTGTTGTTGATTTAGCCTAAACAAGATACGTATCTATTAGTATATAGTAAACTCCCTAAAAACCAAATTCACTATTTTCTCAGCTTCCCACTCTCTACACGACAACCCTACAATGTGTCATAAAAGAAGACGTTTTCATATAGATTTTTAATTGAAGTGCTGCTACCAGTGGGTAGTTTTTCGCAAAAATTTACATGTTATTATGAACTTTGTAATCTCATTTACTAGATGTATTTTTTAATTTTGTTGTAAATTTCAAGAAATGGATAGATAAGTTAAAACTTTTGACATTTATATTATGAAGTAACATATTAATTATTATCATTGTCAACTATATGTTTAAATCTTTTTATTTTTCTTGTTTGAAGATCGCCTCATTTTTTGTAATAACCAAGGATGAGAACCCTTGTCACAAATTTGTTTTTTCGACAATAGAAGAATTGTATCAAATATTGATGAGGATGCATTGAAGTGAAATTTTTATTATTAGAAAGCATCATTTTTATTTGAACAACTGTTGAATTAGGGCCAAGAATCTTTATGTAAAGATATCGCATTGTCGAGAAAGTATTTTAAATATCCAGATTTGATTAATTTTCATCTCGTTCCATTATTTTTTTTAAAGACAAAGACGAAGTGCTTTAATTTAGAAAATATCAAAACTGGTTTATGAGAGATATACTGCTATCAATTCGGAAACCTAAAAATATCTTCTGATACGTTGAATGGTACTCGAGTTTTCGGTCTCGTTTGATAACGTGGCTTCACAAGAGGCTGTGACTCAAATAATCACCTCATATATGAGTTTCGTGACAGCCTTTTGTTACTCTCTTGAGACCGCCTTGTTTAGGAACTTTTTGTGTTTGTATTTTGATAAAATTCATTAACTTCTTTAGATAAAGTCGTTGTTTTCCTTAATGTTGACGTTTTTCTGTGATTACATTTTTTTTCTTTTTGTAAACCAATATGAAAAATTTGTTTTGATCTTGTAAATTACTATTCATGCTGCACAATTGAATTAATACGCCAACCAAAGAGCTACTGCAATATTGAAAGTCCGTAAATTTGATAAGTGACCCTCTCAATTAGGTTTTCGAAGAATTTTATGATTTATTTTTTAGCGTTTTATCACTCTTCTTTGCTTTAGATGACAACCCATTTGTATTTTTTTTATGAATTTATCAAGTCATCATTTCATGTTCACTAAACATTAACATACACAAATGCTACCTGCTATTTCCCATACCATATTATGTAGTATGATAGTCTTTATTCCTAATTTCTTTATTATAGATGCGAGATAAGAAACAACCCATATTTCTTACTCTTATCCTCATTTTATCAGAATAGTAAACAAAAAATTTATTTTTTTAATTTCTAATACATACTAGGTTTACAAAGGAATAGTTGAGTGCCTAAAAAACTGAATCTAGTAAACTTCGTTTGTCCAGATTTAACAATTGGTCTGTGTAGGCCAACTAGATATGTATCTCTACTTTCGGCCTTGTAAATATTTAAGACCTATTGTCTGTATGAACGCACACCTTTTTAACCATGGTTATTACGTAATGCAGTTTTACAGTTACAATTTTTTTTTTTTTTTTTACGAAGCTGCAACTATATATGTTTAAAATTCGAAAACATGATTGAACTTATTGTTTTAAAAAATATCTTTTTACTACTAAATGATTTATTTTGATTTTGCTTAATAAATGCTAACATCAATGTATAGAAAAACAAGTACATACTTGGTACATATAACCTCAGAATTTGTGTTCGTAAAATGTTTAAAGATTTTTGTTTTATTTTGAGTGTCTAGACAAACTTTCGGATCAATTTCGAGATACTCATTTACATGACAGTAATTAGACATGTTTGGACATACGGAGTTGAACTTTAGGGCTCAATTAAATCTTCCAATTCTTTCCGTATCCAATCACTACAATCCGAAATTTTTCGATAAATCCCCAATGCTCCTTTATAACAAATAGACTTTTCATAAATATCTTAATGTCCTTAAGGCTGTTTTAGTCCAAAACAAATACCATATTAAATATTGTTGATAATAATTGCTATTTGCTGTTTACTAATTTATCTCTTCATGCTTGTTTTTTAAATATATGTATATATCATTTTCTTTAATGATAATAAATTGCATAAATGGATGTCTATGCTATATCTTGATAGACATCCATCACACATGGATCAATAAGTAATAAGGAGGAATCTGTAAACAAATGAAGAATGCAAACGAGATAAAACAGTAGGAAAAACTAAAAAAAAAAAAAACCTACACAAAAAAATAAACAATACTAATTAAATTAAGAATAATTTCAGAGGCGTTGACATAGAAAAAGTAGTAAGTAAAGATAAGTCAATTTTATCGGGAGAGCGAAAGACGATTTTGAACTGCTAAAATAAATTGTATCTATGGACAATAAGCTATCGTTTGGCGTTCATGGAAACCGAACCTTAGCTAACACTGAAACTCAGCTCTTTCCATGCCATTGGCATAACTTATGCCATAATAAATCTAATAATAAATCTCAAAATTTGTTTTTTTTTTACTTACTACCTTTTCCATGTAAGTGCCTCAATTAATAGTTATAAACGATAATAAATAATAGTTAAATTATAATCCAAGCCAGAGTAATAAAAATAATAATATATTACTTATATAATAATACAAACAAAAATAAAATAAAACTGCATTTGTAATATAATACAAAATAAAACTTTTATTAATCAAATTTATGGTGAAAATAAGATATTTACACTATCCTAATTTGTAAACTATTTTGTAATTTATAGAAGTTAATTTTTCAGTCTTCATGTAATGTGTGTTTTGTCTGTTTGTGTTTGTATCTTTTTAGAGTTTTCTTGTTGTAATTTCGTATTTCTTGAATGTTTTGGTTTTCTAATATATCAGTTGATAAGAAAAATTGGCGTCTGAATGTGTTGTTCGATTGTGGGTAAAGAATTTGCTTTTATAGTTCTCATTCGAATTACTTTTCATAAGAAGAATTCATTTTAAGGCCTAAGTCTTGGTATGGAGAATCGAGAACAGATTTTTTATTGGTACAGGTACAGAGAATTTAAATATTTTGGTACTTACGCAACACTTTTCAAACATTGTCATACTTCAGTCCATGTAAACCGAATGGTTATAATAGTTTTATACATTAAAACTATAATAGTGTTAGTCGTGAAGTGGATAGGCCATATTATCTTGAAAATAAGTTAACTATTAATCTTAAAAACAGGATTTTTTTCTGTCATTAAAAAAAAAAAATTTTTTTTACGTTGTTCTTCTTGATAAGGCCTTCAAAAAGTTTCTATTTTGGTGCATTCGGTATTTTTATAGTATTACAGGATTTTGGAAAATGATAAAACGTGCACTACTGAAATGTGTACAGTTTTGACTTATCCACTTTTCGCGATAGCCAGAGACAATAATAAAAGTATTTTATTGTTCTATAAAGTCCTTGAATAAAATTAGTTTCCCAATTAATAAGGTAGAAATGACAACGCTTACAGTGCATTACAGCACTCTATACCACACATCGCAGGATCATGTGTTGACACAAACCTTGAAATCAATTGAATTTTTTTATCTATCGGTAAATATAGATCACACCATAGGCTGTTACATCAACTAAACAATTAGATTATTGTTGGTTCAGCCATTATAGTTTTCTTAGAAATATCATGAGTAATCTTATATTATTTGAGGGTTATCGATAATTCTTTAACCATGACAATTATGAAATAGTTAAATGTAATTATTAGTGGGTGTAGCGTTGACATTTTCAGATTGATACATTTAAAAATTTCTGGTATTCCTCCGCTCTCAGAAGTAGAAAACTTAGATAATTATTTAAGCTTTGTTTGTTTATCAATAAAAAATTTGTTTTGAAGTGTGCAATCAAGCATTATTTTTTCAATGATATTTCCACGCATAGCAATAATTTAATATAAAAGCATAATTTGACATCTAAGTTTTAATCTTAATCTACGAATTGGTAATCCAAACGGAAAGAGACTATTAAGAAGCTTGCGGATAATGGACAGCATTAGCAGTGCTTACAACTGAAGGCCCTTTTCTACGCAGTGTTGAACAACTATCGGCGTTCTGATTTGGTAATAATTTTTTTTTAACAGAAATAATTTTATTGATTTCCTATGGTTGGATTTTAATTTTTAACCATAAAACTATATTGCAGTGTGAAAAACCTTGTTTCTACCACTCAACATGTTGAAATTTTGTAGAGATGCGTTCAGTAATTTTACTATTGTAAAATATTGCAGAATAGCGCTAACCACATAGATTTTCAAACTTTGCCGGGATCCACATGTTTAAATCTTTTTCAATAATTTAATTGAACGTAAGTAAATTTTATTATCAGTTTCAAGCTCGGTTCAAGCTCTAGGTAACACCGTACCTTGGCAACTTCTCATTTTGAATAGCTCTCACCATCTATCGGTCAAGTGTCGAAATGCCTTGTTGTTCGATTGTTTATTTCGTTTAACGTCACTTTATGCTGCTATGGCTAATCGGACGATGCTACAGTGGGAGTCCTAAATTTTGCCTTTCCAGGTATAATTAGGATAGGGATCTGTAACGAGTACCTGACATCGCACAGGCTCGGGACCCCCATTTTGCGTCCCTTCCGAAGGAGTACCTTAAGTTATCGAAGGACGGCATAGCTAAGGATTTTTTACTCCCTATAAAAAATCCTAAGGTCATCTGCCGGGCTGCGAACCCGCGATCTTGGGTTTAGTTGGTTGCTATGCTAACCACTACACCACAGGTGACCCCAAAATGCCTTGTTATCCACATATTATCGTTTTTTAAAATATCAAATTGATTGAAGATCGGTATATTTTATTATTGATAATCCTTCCTTGAACTATAAAGATAATGTGGTGCAAATTTGATATAGATGGTTATGATTTTCGTGGGTAATGATCACAAAAGAAAAATGGCTAGTCCTTTCATATAATAGTATAGATGAGAATTTCCACTCTTCTTGTCTAAGAGTGACGGATTGTGGTTTTCATCAGCAATAAAGAAAGAATTAAATAAATACACTATTATTAAAAAAATGACAAAATAAGGCTTTAGACCTATTGAATTACACCCACGTAATTAAATGACTTGTTTGCCCAACTAGGTTTAATTTCTATTTTCAGACCTTGGAGTAGTAATATTAATAGTAGGATTGGTTGTTCTCTGGAATTTAAAACGAATTGAGGTAATACTGTGCATAAAGTCTATGTCATAGAATATGTTAGCAATTTTTTTAATCAGGACAGAAATTAATTTTTTCTTGAAAAGTTTAGATTCAGATTTGTTCGTTTGGCGAGTCCTGTTTAGCCCTACAAACTTTTCGCTCTGTACGTTCAGTAAATAAACAAAATTACATTATGTTTTATTAATTTTAATAAGACCTAGAATCTAATGTAGGATCTAATGTTCTGACAGCTTTGTCAAAATGTCAAATTACTTAAAACAATTTTTGGCCGATGTAGAAACTTTTCGCTCTTGCTGGTTATTTTTCTAGGTGGTGGCCATTCCTGTCCAGTTAGTCACGATGGAAACAATGGTGTGACGTCGCAGTAGCTTCTTGGGGTAGGGCTGTGCTACAACTGTTGGTCTTGCTTTCATGTGCTTTCATAATTTCTAGTTTTTAAGATTAATTAAAAAAAAAAGTTTTAACATCGATGTACACCTTTTTATGGGAATCAATTTAAAATAATAATCATGCTACCTTGAACAATCTCCAATGAATTCCTATTGTTATAGTATCCTGGATTATTCAATAACCAATATTTTTTTTACGTGAGGATATAGGGGAAGGTACCAGTGGACTTTTTTAATAAACAGAGAATGTCAGGAGGGAAATTGATATTGTTAGATTGGTTATGCTGCAAGCATTTCCCTGCAGTTGCACGTGTGTTTTCAAGATTGCCAGATCAACAGTTTCATAGACATTATTATTAAGTTTTTTTCTTCCAAATCCTGACCATTCCAGTCAGTGATTTTAAATTTTTTCAAGACCTAAACTTAAAAATTTTCTAGGCAGTAATATTTCATTGGTTTGTCCGATAAATATATCTTAACTTCATATGTTTTCTTATCAGTTATCACTTATGGGTTTTGTAAACAGAGCTTTGCGCACAACATGGCGTTCAGTTGTACCTGTGGACACCATTGCCAGCTGAACCTGTGGACAGATGGTTAAAGTGTCCACAGGTACAACAGATTTTTCTTTTTGTTTATTAGTTCATTATTTAAATTATAAATATTGCGGAAAGGTTTGTAGGCATTCCGCGTGATATTAAATGCCTAAATTTGGATACCTACTTTTCGTATAACTTCTTTTTTAAAGAGAAAACTCGCCACTCACTATTTATAACAAACTATTCAACTAGTGAAGATGGTAATTTCACAAATGTGATCTTGGCTGATTCATCAAACGAAGATTGTAATTTTTCGGATGAATTGATGAATGATTATGAATAAGTTAAAGAAATTGAAGATGAATAAATATATGTTGGTTGCTATGTTTTGTGATGTAAAGCATTTTATAACTTGTCAATACTTATCAAGGAAAATGTAGACTCGTTCACATTCAACATTTGCTGCTTGAAGAAAATTTCATCAAATGATAGAACCCCAAATTTTTTTCTTTTGAACATCGCTACTGATTATGAAATTGAAATAAGAGATATCAAAAGAAAACTACCATCGCCATCTTTTATTACTGGTACTGGGAGATTATGTAAACAATTACATTTTCCTACATCTTTTCATGGATACGATCTCTAATGATTCGATTTTTTTCCATAAAAAAGTCTGTGACACTCGTTAATAATAATTATAGGTACATAAAAGATTTATTTTTGTTAAAAGGTTTAAAAATAAGTTAAGTTTCTATTCATTTTCATACGCTAAATTTATTGTTGTCACCTTTCTAGTCGGGCTTATAGTTCAATAATATCAAGTCGACTTTTCTTGTTTAAATATTCTATTTTGTTTGGTACATTTTATAAAAAAATATTGCTGATGTGTTTCTCTAAATATCATTTCAATTATCCCTATAAACCTATGAAGAAATGAATGTCGATTGGTACAATCACTAGTGTCCACAGGTACAAAGGGGGGAGGTACCTATGGACACTAATCAGTAAGTTTCAAAACATTATTTTCTGTAAAAATAAAATTACTTTTCAAAAGAAAGACACCAGGGTTCGGTAGCCCCATGAATATGTTATCTTAAATGTGTTACAATAGCCACTCATGTAAATAAAGCCCTGAAAATTAGAAAGATTTATAAGTGAAAATCGTCCACTGGTACAGCACCTTTCCCCAATAGGTAACTGTTTTATTGAATTTGACAACATGAAAACGAACCATAAATTATTTACCATAATATGTACTAACTATTGTTTTTGGTGAAATTCGACATTGTATATTATTATTGTTATGGTTTAAGTTTTTATTTTGGCTGTAATAAACAATATATTGAGTGAGTATGTTGGCGTTTTTATTCCTTAATATTTTACAAATCTGAGAATTTATGTTCCTTAATTTGGTAAAGATGGCGCTAGTTAAAACTTTCTTTAAGGTAGCGTTCTTTTGCCAGATGAAGGAAATGATATTTATTTATTTATTTATTTTTGTTATACCACAGGTTTATGTTTCACTAATAATTTAAATTATTTTATATTACATTTTCAGTAACCATATTCCATTACCAAAAGTAATCAGTGTTACTAATTTGGATAATTTACTTATGTACTTAATAAATGGATAAGCGGTAGCTCAATGCATATATGTGTCAACGGCACTGAAGGTCGTGGGCTCGAATCCCACTTGGGTGGGTTAAAATTTATTTCGTGGCTAACCCGTGAATATATCGTGGACCTTCCCACCCTTGCTACAATATGTTGGTAACCTGTAGAATAACCCGTCCTTCCTGCCCTAGTACATAAGGTCGTTAAGCCCAAATATACAATACAATACAATGGGTAAGTCTTTAGACTTCCTTGTCCGAGTTCGGCTGAAGGCAGAAAATTTGTATTCTATTATTTTAACCATGGATCATTTTTTTTAGGTCTGAAGACCTTCCTGGGGTACAATCAACCTCTATTAAGTGGGTAGTACCCTTAAGTGTAAAAAAATGACAGGCAGTTAAGCGCGGTTTCGGAGGTCTCCTCCTTTCACAACCGTTGGCTCGGTACAGTTTTGTTTTGTTTATTCTATTACAAAATAAATTCTTGATCCTTTGTGATCATAATTATTTTTCAAAGTTTCAACCTAATTGTTAAGATATAAAGGTTTATTAGTTTAGTTTAATTTAATATATAAAAAAATAGTTCGCTAAACCATTTTTGTTTTGTTTTACATAAGATACGCATGATGGTATAAAAAATCAACCCAGTTAAGATTGACGAATTACTTGCCACTTCTATTGGAATTATTTTATTTTAAAACTAGTTTAGAATGTTGAGCACTCATTAACAGGTCTAAAACATATAAACATTTTCAAAATATCAGCACTTTGTTACATAGATTATATATATTATTTTTTTAATGTAAGACGGGAAATCAAATATATTGGTACTTACCATCGTAAACGCAAATGGACTTAAAAAAATTGGTGATATCTTCCAGAAGTCCGTCTGCTTATGTATTAGGTGAGTACCAATGTATTTGATTTCTTGTCTTACATCATTAAAAAAAAGATATATATAATCTATGTACAAAGTGTTAATGTTTTGTAAACTTTTGTTTTAGAACTGGTGACGAATGTTTAACATTCGAAACTAGGTTTCAAATAATTGATTCCATTAGAAGTGGCTATTAATTTGTAGATACTAATACTTTTAATTTTTTGTACTGTTTTGAGAGATTTTGACATCTAAAAGTTTATATTTAGTTCTCATTCCTTATTTCTTTATTTTATAATTTATATGTAATTTTAAGGATTATTTTCCATAAAAAGGTTAAACCAGTAAAATAGCTCAACGATTAAGGTTTTTCCCATTTGGTGGTATCATTATGTAATTCGTTAGGTGATAACCTTTTGAAAATTCTGAACTATTGAATGACCGTGTTATCGCTCTAATCAGGTTGCGTGATCAAGAGTGTTAATGATTTTATTTATTTTAATAAGTATGTTGGTCTTTTCTTTTTTTTTTTTGTTATCATTTACGAGATTTCAGAGATCTGTTATTCATTGTTAATTGTGAAGCGGCGAGTATCTACTGCGGATTAGCGCTGTATCAGGAGAGGTCGTTTGAGGTCATCGCCTTTAATTTAATATAATTTATTTTATATTTAAGAGCAACGGTCTATCGAGTTTTAATTAAGTAGTTGGAAACTTATGATCTCTGATGATGATTTATGACCTGTTCTACGCTGAGATTAATTTCGCTGTTTCATAATTTCTGGAATAATGATCTCAATATATCTATAAATCGCAGATCCGAAATAAAAAGAACACTACATAAATTGAGTAGCTTAGTTTTAACTACTATTAGTCTACGGTGTTTCTAAGAAAAACTTATATGTTCATACAATTTGAATCTGATATTTTGCAACATCAATAATCTTGCTTTATTTCTGACTCATTTGAACGAAACCTTACACCTATTTTAATAATTTAGGATTGATGTTTTATTTTCTCCCTCGATTAGAATTTTATTTGAAAGACTTGTTTCGTGTGTTAAACTTTATCATCAGTTCTATGACATACAAAATTTTCAAAACATCTGCACTTCGTTACATAGATTATAAAGTTTTTGAAAATGTAAGACAAGAAATCAAATATATTTGAATTCATCTAAGGAGGCAAACGGACTTTTGAAATATATCAGAAATTCAAAACAGCTTACTCGTTTGTCCTCTTTGGTATTATTTTGTTTAACTACATCTCTGTGCGTGGGTTTCCCTTATTTTATATTTGAGGGTTTTATTAATTGAGTTTACACTCTTTCAGTCGTCATAATGATTATTCTCATCAATATGAACAATTCATTCACCTCGCAACCTTCAATATTGCCGAATCATTGACCCTAAAATCATCAGTGTGTTCCCTCATCATTAGGTAGCACCCCTCTGACCTCCACCTAGCTTCCTACTTTATAACCATGCTTCTGGTTCTCTCTGGGAATCCATTAATATTGTTGCATTAATAATGTTTGTAGTGTTATCTTGTTTTATTTGGTCCTCTTTGATGTAGCCTGACCTCCCCCCCCTCCATATTTTTTTGCTTATTTTAACTAACCTATGTAAAACATTCTGTACCTCTATACGTGCTTCCAAATTTTCGTCAAATCCAAAAAATGACAATCAACAGATGTGCTGTATTGTAAATAAGGCATATTATTCCAAATCCAGCCGAGTCCATTTTTGAAATTTTTTCATTGCTGTTCGACAAAAGTTTTGGTCTAGAAGAGGTCTTATTTTTTGTCTAGTCGTTTTCAGTGTAATTAAACTACTTTTAGGGGGGAAAACCCTTACACATGACAATCTAGTAGAAATACTATTTAAAAAAAATAAATAAAATAACCCTTAATCTTTGTTTTACTCTTGATATTTGTTTTAATTTTTTATATATTTTACTTTTAATTCTCTCATCCAGTCTCTTCAGTCTCCTCCTGGTATCATCCTGCATGAGAGAAGCGCCATTCCATTTCGAACTGGTTTGGGTGTTCATTTAATTTATCATGAAGAATTCTGTTGTACATCCATCTGCTACTGAGTACGGTTAAGTTAGAGTGTATAGGTTTGTTGTTAACGTGTTTGTTATCATAGTGCATCTGTTTTTAGTCTCAATGTCTGGAACTGAAGAGTTTGTTATCTTTTTAGTAGTGTCTGCTTAGCAGTACCACGAATTTGTTTTCTTGAGATTATGTAGTAGATAGTGTGCCAGAAAAGGATTAAATGAATGCAATACAGAAACACAATCCACTACTCTGGGGAACGAATTACCTAACTTATTAAACAGGGATTTTTGGTCGTTCTGCTCTTTTTTCTGTGCATCTATGAAAATATATTCGTTTTTCTAGTTTTAAAACCAATCTCGCTTTAACAATTCATGGTAGTAACTTTTAGTTAATTATCATAAATTATTTCCTATTAAAAATCATAACACATATACCCTGGTAAGTCATTAACAGACCATTGAAAATAGACTTCTACATAGCCACTGATCAGGACTTCATACAAAATATTTCATGACAAACTTCATGTTTAATTACAATAAATTTAAACAGAGCATGATGCCTATAAATGTGCCTGAGCCTACACGAAGAAAGCTGAAAAAAAGCTGGCCAAAAGATCTTCTGAGATAAACCAGTAAATGCGCGTCAGGAATAGGCACTGATTTTTGTTGAACTTGGTTGAATGCTTGGCATGCCAATTATATTATATTTCATATCTCATCCCCTTATTTTAGCGGTTTGAGTGACATATGGATTAATGATAAAAAAATATTGGATAAATAAAATAATGAGACAATAAAAAATTATGAATAATTTCATCCACAGAAGGATCTTGTGATATCACCCGATAAAAATGTATTCTTTTTTTACCAACTAATATAGGAGATAATAAGGTCAATGACTACCTAGGGTACCTAGGATTCTCTCAAACAGTATTTACTTCAAGCCCAGGTCGGAGTATCCTAAACCATTAAATTAGTATTTTAAGCTCAAAAACGGTCTGCTAATGGCTATTAAAATAATCCAGTGTCTTGGAACATATATATGAGGTAAAAAAATTTCAAGTAAACCACTATGAGATCAATGAGAATAAGGTGTTGAAAGATACTGAAACTTTCACCAGTAACTCGTGCGGCCGGCTGTCATGGTAAGGACACGAAAGCTTTAATAATCAAAGACAAAGCTAAAAATAGGAAAATTCTATCTAAAAACCATTAACACCGACCTGTAGTTCTAAAAGGAGCTGGGTTTAGAGGTCATGGGGTCGCCCTTATAGTCGCGAAAAAAATAAAACTATCGAGGACAAATAAAGACAAAAGAAATTTTTTTTATTTTATTTTATATCAATTTATTGAAATTTACAACTGTAAACATATATACATCAAGTAAATGTGTTGATAACGATTACAATAACATGTCTGAACATGAAAAGCACTACTCATCTGTAGCACTTCAATAAAAATTCTACACTAGAAGATCTTTTGGTCATCTTCTTTTCAGACGCCTCGGAGGATTATCGGGAATTGAGTGGGAAGCAAGTCGAGAAACTAATGGATTTGAGTGGTAATGGAGCTTACTATGAAAGGATAGATTATCTGGTTTGGGCTAACTCAGCAACATATGGAACATTGAGGTCTTAATGGATAAGTTTATTGGTGAGAAATTAAGGAGCATTTAGGATTTTTCGAAGGATTTTGGATTGTAACGATTGGATAAGAGATAAATTGGATGGTTTAGTGAAGCCCCAAAGCTCAATTCTTGACGTCCAAATAGGTCTAATCACAGTTAAGTAAATAAGTCTTTTGTAATTAATATTCCTGACAAAGGAAATAGATCTTAATAAATTTACGGAATCTAAAGTCTAATCTAATACTAACAGTCTTGCTGTTGAAAATTTAAAAAATATATTCATTTATCTCTTTAAATTGATTACAATTTCGTTTTGGAACGTATCACTATTTTAATGTATTTTGTCTATTGTTTAAACATATAGACGCATTTTCTTAAAGATTGGAACATTAAGCTGCGTTATTTAGTAACGATAACCTAGATATCCTGTATCTATAAATTAATTCCCTGCTTCCTCCTTGTACCTGAAACAGAAGGTGTGGCTAATAATAGAAATCAATAGTCCTCTAATGAACTTTAATGATAAATAAACCCGTTAGAAGACGTCAACGCTTCCTTGATCGATTCGAGCAATCCCAGTGGGCGCCAGAAAAAGAAATGACCTCGTGTTCTGTTATTTAGTTTCTAGGGCGTGTGCTTCCTCTCAAGTCAGTATCATTTAGTGCCAATAAATAGGTATGGGTATAAATACCCGATTAATCAAGAATATTTACATGTTTCATGAACAGCCTGATACTATTTATTTCAAATATTTGTTGTATCGAAACTTACGTCACGATAGTTTTCTATATATTATAAAAATTCAACATAACGATATATATGTATTTGTATATTTAAAGTAACAAAACCTTATAAAATTGGTTTAAATATGGGAAAATTTTTAATATTAGGGGCAGAAGACACCTTTGGCAAGATTAGTATTGGTTGCTTCTTTACGTGTTTTACACGGGGACGTTTTGAGTTGTAACTCACAGATTTGAATGCCGATTTTTGTGTGGGTGGTAGGAACCTACACTAGTGAAAAACTTTAGCAATAGGATCGAGAAAAAAAAAAAATTCTGAAAATCACGTTTTATGTTTTTTCTCAGCTCTCAGGCAAGATAGAGAAATGATTCTTTCACGTTTAATTGCAGTTATGTATGCCATTTGTTATAAAAATACTTTCGTTATGCTCAAGGCACTACCCGACTTTAGGGTACTCAAAACCTCCAAAAAACGACAAAATTCCAAGGTAATCCGCTGTAAATCAGTGGAAATTTTTTCTTCATGAACAACTGACCTCAAATCTCGATTTAGCGCACCATAAAATCTTTATATGTGAAATTTTATCAAAATAAAAATATATTGTTTTTTTAACACCTTTTGAGGAGGTTAAAATTTTGAAGTTGAGATTTCATCAATGCATATAACATTGGGGTTACTCCAGATTTTAGTGGACAAAAACTGATTTGAATGGTATAATTCGAGGTCAGCTATAACTTGAGAGATATCTCAATCAGGGCAAATCCTGTGACCTCCGGATTTAAACCATGCACTTTAACAGCTTCTAGATGACCTTAAATTTGGTTCATCCGGGTAGTGTCTTGAGCATAACGACAGTATTTTTATATCAAATAGCATACATAACTGCAATTAAACGTGAAAGAATCATTTCTTTATCTTGACTGAGAGCTGAGAAAAAAAATAAAACGTGATTTTCATATTTTTTTTTTTTCTCAGCTCCTAATGCCCATTGGCGGCTATAACTCTAGTTTTGCACTATTATAGATCCCTACTACCCACACACAAATCGGCATTCAAATCTGTGAGTTTCAAGTCAAAACGTCCCCTTGTAAGTATATGTACCGGCTGCATACTGTTGAATTCATAATAAACTACTTTTAAATTTTAGAAATTTGATATAGTTTTGTTGTTATTAATGATCTAAAATAAATTTACCAAAACGATAAAATAGACAGGAATATCCAATATTTGTGGTCACCGATATGTAGTACTAGATAATGTGAATATCGATATTTAGAACTCAAAAAATTATCGATAGTATCCAATTTCTTTATTTTACGTATTTTTTTGCGTGTGTTTCTTTTTCCTGGCAGATCAATTATAGTTCTTATATTTCGTCAATTTAGTCCACCTTATAAGTCTTCATGCCGACCAACTCTCTTCTTGTTATTTTATTTTATATCCATGATACCGTTTTGTTTTGTGTGGAGAAACAGCAACTACACATCTTCCCTCTCTTCCCACCAATCTCTTTCGAGTATTTATCTTCTTATATCCTGGTATTTGGCTTCCTCTGGCCCCTCCCTCTTTATCTTTGTAATATATAGCAACTGCCGCCTTCACCTAGTTTTCCGTATCATCTCCCTTGTAGCATGCTTCACTGATCTCATAACAACTTTCTCTCTTTAACTCTTCATTGCGCATATAATGTCTTCATGTCCAAGTTATCTCTTCTACATAGATAATCATTGGGATGTTTGTAGCTGACCTAACAACTCTTAAAGATTTCCCAAAAATAAAAAAATTAACATAACACTTTTTCTTTAGTAGTTGAAAACTGAAATATTCAGTTTTGTACTGTTTACAACTGTTCAAGTTTTTAAAAATATTTGATTAGTAATATATGATTTAAATTAGTTATTTACAAACTATATAATTGTGTGCATTTTTCTTTGTTTCAGGTATGTTATTGAAGCACCTTCCTGTTCTGTTATTATTACGCTCTGGTAATTATATTATTATACCATAAAGTTCCAATTAACATTACTTCTTTGACTGTTTATTTCCTTTCTTTATATTCTTCTTTGACTTTTTTTTTTCCATAATTCCATAATTCTTTATTTGTGTTCGGTAACATTGTCTCCTTTTTTATTCTCATTTTACTGCTGATCTCTAAAAAAATATTTTTAAACTAAAGAAAAATATTGTCAAAAATAACATTTAATAGTTTTGGAACTCAACCTATTCAGGGGTGTCCAGTTTGGAATATCATTTATAAAGATCTATTATTCCTGATTCAGAAGCTATATTGACACATTGGTTAATTTGTTAATACTTCATTAGTTTCAATTTAAAAATTAACTGTTTAACAATAATCGGGTTTTTGGTCCTTTATATTAACATTTCAGAACAAAAATTGGGTACCCCGAAACTCCAGGCCAGTAAGCCCACCGACTCAATATTACCCTGGTGTCTGAGCTGGCAAGCACTTGCTGCGAGGACCCCATAATATAAAAAGGACCAAAAACCCGATTATTGTTAAACAGTTAATTATATAGTTTCTAAGGGTCGACAAATATAATTTTGATATATATATATTATTTATTTTTTATTTTTTTTTTTTATTTATATTATTATATAAGTTTACCTAGTAATTAGAGGCGTTGCATTTTTGCATTCACCGGGCTAATTTTGACGTAATTTGGAACTACGTGTCATATTAGCTAAAAGAAAGTATAATTAGTTGAATGGTAAATAACTGTTGCGTTCACACTCTGCCTCAACTGGGTTTTGACACCAGTGACGCTGCTAAAAGTGTGTCACTGGGCTGTTAAAAGATTCTCCAAAAGTGAAGGGTCAGGCAGGCTTGGTTGGAGATAACCCAGGCTATTTTTAAATATTTTATTTGCGAATTATTTTATTCTCAATTAGTATTTTTTTTTTTAGTAAAATTTTCTTTATTTTTTATTGTGTTGTTAAATTTTGTTTTCTTTATTTTTCTTGTACGTATTGTATGAATGGATTTCTAACCACCCATCATACTTAGTTGCCTTTGAGTGAGGCTGATTTGTGCTATATTTATTCAATTAATGCAACCCACTTAAAAAAAAAAAAAAGAAACAAAATAAGAATTTAATGCATGGTAGGAATGAATTAGACAAGAGTTTGTTACGAAGTTTACAACTTGACCTTTTATTTGACAACTTGCCTCAGAAAATTTAAATTTTGACTTAAAAGATTATATTAAACTATTCTGGCATTTACAAGGGCTTTGGGGTACATCTCAGGGAGATAAAAAATTCACATACCGAGAACTTGGTACGGATACAGATGCAGTTCTTTGTTGTAGTAGAGATGATAACAGATGCGTATCTAAATTTAAAAAAAAAAAAGAAAAAAAAGGTCAAATTAAATTACTGTCATAAAAGTAACTTAGTTTAATTTCTGTCATTTAAAATTAAAACGTGGACTTATTACTAATAATTAGTAATAAGTAATAATTATGTAATTATTGTTGAAAAAAAATATATATACGACGTTATTTAATAGGGGACTCTAAAATTAGATCTTTCCTCAGTGTTCAGCCTGAAATGAGGAAAAGCTGGCTAGGTTTAACCTTGAAGTTTTATCACAAGGAAACTGTAGAACATGAACAAGTGTGGTGGAAACGAGTGTTGGGTATGGAAGGCATATTCTGGGAGGAAGGCCATTGAAGAGAATGAAATAAGAATTTTTTTTTTTTTAATAAAGGGGTTGATTGTGAAGTAGATAGGTAAGAAAGAGCACTTGCATATAGCACATGGAGTGTATATATTGAGCAAATTTCACAGTCCCCTCCCAACTCGTTTCATTTAATAATAATAATAATAATGTTTTTATGTATTCTGGGACCACATGTCCCTTAAGAATAAAAAATAAGGTACAGTCAAGGGCCTTCAGAGCCTAAAAATGAAATAATATTTTTTAGAATAAAATAACAAATAATAATAATAAAACTAAATATATGTGTAATAACTAAATATTAATTAAAAGTAACAGAAAATTTAAATTCAGTTTGCACAAAAGCAATACAATTTCATGTATATAAACTTTTCATATTTTCTGTATGGATATTAGGTGGTTAAAGAAGTGTGATTTAAAAGTGGAAATGGTATTTCAATGACGGGTGAGGAGAGAGATGGATTTGTATACAAATGTGATTTAGTAAATTTTCTTCATAGCTCTGTTAGTCCATTAATCTCTCGATTTGTTACTATTTTGAAATTATGTATTTTATATATATTTCTTTTATAATTTTCGGGATCCATCTGATTAACATATGAAAAAATGAGATTTTTTAATTTGTTTTATTTTTAAAACAACATTCTTATAATATTACAACTCCAACTGATTCAGAAAATTGCTTTATCCATGAAATTAGTAATTACAATTCAAATCCCACAAAATAACAAAACATGTACTCCTTTAATAACCAGTACCAGAACAAAAAAAATAGTAATAGTTATTAACTATACCTTAATAAATATAATTTGTTTATAGTTTTATTTTTATTTTTCTTACACTGTTATTGATTTCTTGCTATTTTAGGCTAGTGAATTTTCCTTTTATTGTTGGTGATCTAAGATCAATTTAACATTATGACTATCAATGCAAATATTGAAAGAGCATATGTTCATTTACGTGGGAATTACGTTATTTGTTTACAATACCTGCACAGGTGATATCCGCACCTGCTTTGGAAGTACTGTTCAGAGAATCAAGACAGGCATTAGTTCTGTAGCGAACTGATAATGTGGTATTTACTCTGCAAAAAAAAAAAGAAGTGGCCTGTAAAAAAAAAAAAAAACCCATTTTGTACCACTCCTTGGGATGGCTAACGAAAAATTCCTGAATCCATTTTTTGACTTCTTAAATGTATTAATTTGTTTTCCTTTCAAAAAAGTGGGCCATGGATAACTGTTTTTATTGCGTTATTTATTTTTCGCAATATAGGTAAGAGTTTATATTGATTGCTATACATCGCCCCTTCGCCCACTCTTATAAGTAAAAATCTTTGATAACATAAACTAATAATTGAATTTTTATTTTTTGCCTATGAAAATCTTGTATTGTAACATGCAATTAATAAGCATTATTTATTCAATGATATTTTCTCACTTAGTATTAATTTTCAACCTGTTTAAAATTGCACTAATTAGATGGTTGAAGATTATCTAAAAGCATAATTAAACCTTCAATTTTTAATTTTGACATATTAGTTGGCAATACAATTGTCAAAGACTTGGACTATTAAGAAACTCTTGGAGATAATGGACTGCATTATCAATGCTTACAACGAACGGCCCATGAATCATATTTTGGCACACAATATATTAATATATTAATTATTAATAAAAATTAATACCAAATATTTTTATTTTGCTGAAATAATTTTATTTATTGCATCTAGTTGTATTTTAATTTCTAACCATAAGGTATATGACAGTGTTTAACCTCGTTTCTGCCACTAAACACTGCACATTTTAATTTTTATTATTGTAAATTTCATTATTGCTAAATCTTTTTAAACTATGAAAATGACGAGTTAAGATTTGGTAGAGATGGGTTCAGTAGTTTTCTTGTAAACTCGGAATTGCAGAATGGTTCTAACCACATAACGGTAGATTTTCAAAATTCACTAGAATTCACATGTTTTACTATATATTTGACTATTTTTTAATAATTATAATTTTCAAGCTCTATGTGAGGAGGTAACTTTCAAAACGTGTTTTACCACAAAAAATGTCTCATTGAGTTTTTGGTTTCACTAGATTTTTTTTTTCAGAACCCTACAATATGTGATGAGTATTAGCTATAAAAACAAGCTTTGTCCCATTAAAAATTAGTAAACAAAATCCGGGTTTTAAGCTAAGAGTGTTTTGTCCATTGCTTGTTTTTAGTTGAAACCATGCTTTGTCCATTTAGCCAATGGGAACGCTGCTTTATTGACAATAATGACAACATTGACAATAATCGCTTACAATGGTACGAGGTTGTACTTTTTGACTCTCCAAGTGTTGAAAATGTAGTTGAGGAGGATGAAAATTGTGGCTGTTTAGAAAATGAAAGATGTGAACTGCATATTTAAAAACCAGTGACTGTTAAGAAAATGAAAATATTCCCCGAAAATTATGAGTGTCACTAACATACATCATCTATTATGTTATTGTAATTTATATTTTGTTTACTTTTAAGCACTGACTTCTGTAAAATATAACATAGCCACTTCAAACAGTGTTGTGTCACTTTTTTATTTCATCAAACCGTGTTTTGTCCACTTTGTTCCTCCAATACGTGTTTTTTCCATATTTAAAATTAAGAATGCTAATGTTTGGAGTTAAAAGTATTTCTGATCCTTGTAATGTTTTTTTTTTTTTTAGATGCTATAAGTTTAATTAGGAATTTTTTGTTTCTGAAGGGTAATTATATCTCATAATGTACGTTTTTTGTTATTGCTGAAAAATGGGATTACAGTGACAAAAATTTTTTTTAAAGTTACCCCCTCATGCATGCATTAGCGTACTTTTGTTGCCTCTCATGTACAGAATGGCGCTCGCCATATATTTTCAAACTTCACTGTTATCTTTTTTTTAACAACAAATTAATTGAAAATCAGTAAATTTTACTATTCTTAAACCATCCTGGAACTATAAAGATGGTGTGATAAACATTTGCTAAAGATTAGTTCAGTAGTTTTCGTGTTTAGTGATCACAAACGAAAAATGGCTTGTCCTTTTATGTAATAGCACATATTATTCGTAAATGTATTGTTCGTAATATTAGGGCTGTCAGGGAATAGTCATATTTTTTTTTCATTTGTGAAAAATTATTTATTTATTTTATATACTCTTAAAACAGGATTTGTGTAATGAAAGTCATTCCTCAAATGTCTTTGAAAACTGTTAAGTAATTCAAGAAAATTAGCATTCCTAGCAGTGTTGAATGAAGGACCCTTTAGGACCTTGAGATTTCCAAAATATTAGGTTTTTCTTCGGATTACTGGGCTTTCTTTACCCTTAGGTATTTAATTACGAACTTAATCAGCGTTTTCATATATTTATATCGACAAGGGATATTGATAGCGTTTGCTTGTTAAGAAATGAATTACTGTGGCGCCACGTTGATATTTTTGAACCGTATAGAAAATATTTGCTTATCAGAATTGTTTAAATTGGCTTTATTAACTCAGAGTTCTTTTGTTCGATAAGATCTTCATACATATGTTATTTCCGACAGATATACTGTAGATATTGTTTAGAAATCGTTAATTTTTATTGTGATTTTATTTTTCGTATATTTTTATTTTTTTTAAATCGCATACGTTTAGTGTAAAAAATTTAGAATCTCAGCTTGCCTTTTTAAACTATTAATTGAAGAATTAATCGTCTATAACACGAGCCATCATTAGAATATATTTATATCATAATGCCATTAAAAAAGAATAATCTGTATTGAAACTAACGTGTAACGTGTAATGAATGTTGTTGATTTATTGTGCCAACTTACTTTCGACGCTAAAATTAATAAAAAATTATATTTATTTATTTTTTATTATATATTTATATATAGATGATAACAATGCAAAAAAAAAGAAAAGTATGAAATTTTAATAAATGTGTAATCTTTTAATCGAATGAAATACACAACCATTCTTGTTGTGAGTTTTAAAAATTAGACTAAATATGTGTTTAGAATATTTCCCTATGTCTGCTCAGATATTATCTCGATGTTTATTTCATTTTTAAATAAAAATTAAATAAAATTCATACGAATTTATAATTATACAATGTTATTAATTACACACATCAGACATATATTCTCCATTTTGTAATGTTGGTATGTTGGTAGGATTATCATCATGTTTTTTATAATAATCACAATTTTTATTATATAATTCAAAAACTTACATAATACTTCAACATACATAAACTATAATAATAGAATTTAGTGAGCATCCTTTCTAACCCTTTCTCATTTGTAAGGACATAAAGCTTTTACCGTCCAGTGCACTTACATAGTATGTATATTAGTTTGTGGGATATAGTTAAATATTATGGATTCTATGTTTTAAAAAAATATCGATCTACTGTATACTCGATTTAAATTCAAGTAATTTCTTGATGTTTACTGTCCAAGGATGTTGCATCGATTCAGCTAAAGGTGTTAGTCTTCGCATCACGTTGCCTGTGGAACATTGTTATGTAATTAATTATCTTCTTATCCAATTGATTAATTATATCAATAATGATTATTTCAGAGATCGCTTATGTAGTGTCAATGATATCATGTGAATGTTTGCTTTTATTTTTGATTTTGTTGCCGAGCTGTAATACATTGATTAGGCCATGGATAATATATTTGTGAAGATGGTGATTTTTGTTTTATGGATTTAGGAGTTGGTATGTAGTGATAGTGCTCTGAAGCAAAAAAACATGCCCTACCTTTCTTGATACCTGCGGATTCTTCAATATGATTCTTAGGTCATCATGGCCAAGATAAAAAAAAAAAATACTCAAGGCTAATATAGAGTTTCTTAACCCATCCATCCTCATTCAATTCAAGATTATTAGAATGTAAAGATATATTATTTCCTAATATATTTATACAAAAGGTTTTTGGTTAACTGTCACATAGATTGTAAAATATAAAATATAAAAAGATGAAATATCTAAATAATCCATACCGCATTGCTATAAAAATAATGGTGTTGAAACATTAATTCATAATTTTAATTAAATTCCTTTTTTTTCATGCCATCCATATTATAAAAATAAATAAATTTATAAATAAAGTGAAGATATTGATAATTGGTGGATTAAATCCCAGAAGGTTTAATACATTTATTTTTCATCACGATATTTTATAGGAGAAAAATTAATATTTTTGAATTTTTTTATTGGCTGTTTTAACTTTTAATTTTCCTTTAACATTTAAATTATATATATATATTACTGAGTAATTGTTATAACACTCATGCCAAAATAATTTTTTTATTAAACACTCATGTGAACATTTTTGTGAATTTTTAATTTTGACTACGAAGTATACTTTGAGTGCTTGAAAATGTGAATAAAATTTTGAGGCTTCAAATGTGGCATTGGTCCGAAAATGTCGCCCAGTTGTATAAAAAAAACATTTTTTAGGCAAAATAAATATTTTTTTCATTAGATAATATTGCTATCATTATTCTTTATATCATCAATCTCCTTATTATGTAGTATATCATATTTTATTATTATTTATTGCTGTTTTATCTTGTAATTTAAAACACAAGACTAATAATTTATTGAATTTTATTTATTTAAAATTTTTTTTATTTTGTTTTATGGTAACAACTAAATTATTACACTTTTTATAAATATGTATTCAAAAACCTTCTGAAGTTCTTTAACCTAGACCTGTACCACGTCCTTGAAATTGACCATGAAAACCGCTCGGCGAAAACTGTTAGGCGCGCGGCGGGAAAGAAACTGACAATAGTAGCAGTGTACAAAAAATCTTGGAAACTCACTTTTGTCTTTTTTTACTATCGTTATATAAATAGACTTTTTCATTTTCATTGTTGCATGTACGTCTTTTATTGTTATGTCATTCTTATGGCTTAATTTCAAAATTTTAATTTTTTTTAGTGTGAAATTTAGTAGTATTCAATTTTTTTTTTATATATTCGTTTATTGAAATTTACAACTGTGCAAAATATATACATTAAGTAAATATTTTGACAGCGATTACATATTATAAAATGTCAAAACCTGAAAAGAACTACTCATCAGTAGCACTTCATTAAAAATTCTTCACATGAAGGTCTAGTCCATCTTCGTTTCAGATGCCTCGGAGGATTATCAGGAATGGAGTAGGAAGCAAGTTGAGAAACTAACGGATTTGAGTGGTTATGGAGCTTACTATGAAAGGATAGGTATCTGGTTTGAGCTAAATCAGTAACATATGGAACATTAATATCTTTATAGATAAGTTTATTAGTGACAAAGTAAGAAGCATTTAGGATTTTTCGAAGGATTTTGGATTGTAAGGATTGGATACGAGAAGAATTGGATGGTGTTGTGGAGCACCAAAGCTGAACTCCGTACGTCTAAATAGGTCACAGTCATGTATATAAGACTTTTGTAATGAATTGGGAGGTTCGAATGTTTGTCTAGTAAATGTTAAAGTAATATTTTAACGACGGGCAATCAATTTGTTTTAAATTAACAACGAGTATCCTTTACTTAACTCGCTGTGGTTTCTAGAGTTGTTAATTTAAGGTCTCGCAAACCCATACCCCAACTCTCCGTACAACTATTTAATCCTTCACTGGATTTTAAATAAAATCTAACTTAATCACAATTTGAATAATAATTATCAGTTATTATAATTATAATGACTAATAATTCTTATTATAATTATTGTCAGTATGAATATTATTATAAATCTAAATTGTTAACTTTGTTACAGTGAATAAAATCACGTCGATCTTAAAAACTAAAAGCATCATGGGGGCTTTTTAAGTTATTAAAAAAAATATTGTTTTTAGCACTTTTTATTGTCCTTTCTATGAATGAAGGTTTATTTCGGTTTTACTGCATAACGTTAGTGTAATTATTATAATTATCCAATTTTCAATTTTAATATATATATATGGACAGAGACTATTAAGAAACTGCATTATATAGTAAACAGCTGAGGATCGGCATTTTGATTTTTAATAATTTTCATATATATAAACCTAGAACTATATATATATATATATATATATATATATATATATACCGCCATATAGAATCGTATAGAGCTAACTATTATATATATATATATGTACAGTGTATACATTTGGAGTGTTGATCACAACTGTTTTATTTTTTTTTATTCTCATATCAGTTCGTTGATCGAGAATATAGAATGTGGTATAAGTACCTATATAAGTATTATGTAATTTTGAAAATTAATTAACTAATTAAGATGAAGGATAAAGTGAATTTATGAGGAAAAAATCGCTAAAAGATTACGTAAGTCTATTTAACGCTAAACCTACCATGACGGGTCAAATGAACATTTACTGACTTTTTGGTTGTTCTTGAAAACAACATTGATTACTTTGTTTTTTGACTTTACTACTTCTATTAAAAAAAGTATTTCAAAAATGTTTTTTTCAATATCCACCCCTTTCTTATTATTGTTGTTTACCGAGAAATTGTGGTAGAAATAGGTGTACATAAAATGTCGGTAGGTTGAGTGTTAAATACATTTAATCTGGAGTTTCGGTGAAACGGATAAGGTCCATTCACATCTAGTCCGGATTAGCGGCACTGTTCGATATTTGTTTCATGATTAGAATATAATTATAGCTATATGGCTGTTATATAATATTTTGGGGATGGGTCACAAGGTCTAACGAAACGGAAATTTACTGGAATGTATCTGACACAGTTGATGGCGATGGCTGGTTTATTATTGAAATAGGGCAAACGAGATTTAGATAAAATTTACATAACTCTCTGTTACCAAGGCAATTGAAAATAGATTGATATTATTCCTGTAATTGTGTTTATTGGTTATAATAATTGGACAAGGAAGATAAATTATTATGGATGTGTTATTATTTGTGTAATAAATTCTTTACTATTGACCCCAAGAGATAATGCTTATAGTACCTCAATGATAAAAAGACTTAGATTATGCCGTGTCGGGTGTAAATAATTTAGATAATCCTTAATTGTTTAATTGCTTCAATTAGCTACGCTAAATGGAATAAAAAATTAATCTGTTAAACATTTATCAGGATATGATTCGGTGCGAAAAAACCTCCGAATCAACATGAAATCCTATCTTGTAATTTTTAAGAAATTACTAAATGTATATTTTTATATATGTTTCTGATGAATTTTTATTGTCTGAATACATTGCAAAACACCTTATTTCGTGAAGTTACAAGGTTAGTAAAAATTGTATATTTTCAAAGTTTCTGCTATTTTTAACCTCAGATGTTTCTTGCTGTGAGGCGCACCATATCTTTGTAATATATTAACAATAAATGAGATTTGTATTTATTTATACTTTTGTTTATGAATTTTCTTCACATTCAACAATATTGATTGATAGAAAAGATATAATTCCGAAAATCAATAATATCATTTCAGCGAAAGTTATCTATCAACTTGCTTCTGCATTCCTGTAAGTCCTAATTTTCAAATTTTTCATGAGAGAAAAAATAATATAACTTCTTCTAATTTCCCAATAATTAAACAATTCTTTTCTATCTTTTATAACATGCATTTATGTTGTTTGTCGTGCAAAAATTATCTAGATTCCACCAATTGGTCTTAGAAAAAAATTAGAATAACACCGTCGGTACTTTTTGGGACTTGAGTTGTTTCTGCACTCACCGTTTCAAATTATGCAAAATATTAAGATGAATATTTATTCATCACTAATTTGTGGGTATGTATATTTTTTTTAATATAAATTTTTAACCTTTTTCTAAGGTTTTAACCAATTTTTAAAATGGTCCTAACGGTATATTATATTAAAAATTGTTCGCTCTCCTAATGCGTGTTTTGATATTAGGCGTAATATTTCTTTATATGATAGCCATAAGTATGGAAAAAAATATATTTTTAATAATATTCACCCAACAGGTTTTGTCGTTTCTGTAGAGCTGGAATATTTTAAGTTATTACTAAATCCGTCCATATTGTAACTACTCTGCAGTAACCATATTGTATAGACAGTAGTTTTTAGAATTATAAATATCACTAATTAGTTCTCTGATTAAAATATCCTATCGGGCTGGCGAGTGTTTGCTCTTCGTGGGATCTGTCTGATTAGAATACCACATCCCTTCACATGACTAGCAACGTGTTTCGATGTTTCACTCATCTGATATTTATTTTTATTCTGATGAAATCATTTTAACCTTTGAAACTAGTTGTTAAATATCACTGATTTAACTTTTTGTAATGAGCAGATAAAAAAAATGAATATTGTATATGTAAAATATTATAATAATTTTTTTTTTTAATGTAATATTTTAGTTTATAAACATGTAGCAAGAATTCTTATTTAAATAAAAAAGATAAATCGTCAAGTCTTTATAATTACTTTTATGTTATATGTTTTTTAATAGGCTGTAGGTAGATGTAGTAAAAGTAATTTTTGATAAAATCCTATTAATAAACATACATTTTGTGTTGTAGAGAGTTTGTGTTGTATGTATTTTATTGATAATTTTCTCTTGATGAAAGTTGTATAAAACTTTATTAATAATCAATTTTGACCTATCAATTGACCTATTTCCTATTCAAGAATATATTAAAGTCATTTAAATTGATCTATACTGAAATATATGCAGTTTATTAACTAGTATCAGTCAGAGTGGCATCTCTTGTCCTTAATACCCTAATTATTTCATAACTTCCTTCCCACTCGAGTAGGTACTATTAATTCTTTGATATCACTGAAAAAGAATTAATGGTATTGGACCTTCCAATTAAAAACTTTTAGTTCTACCAGAAAAACGTTTGACACACCATTATGTCCATTTTCTCTATGTATTACTATTTACAGTAATGTTTTATCATTAAATTTTAAATATTTTATTGAAAATGTATTACAATCTGTCTCAAAGAGAACTATGAGTAATATGGATGGCTTTATGGATCCATTCACACAATATCTACGATATGAAATTATATGTATACATCTACACGTCATTCTTTATGCCCAGGTTTTGAAAAATGAATTGAGTTGACGAAGTGTATTATAATTAAATGAAAAAATAATCTTTCTCCTAACGAAAAGAAAATGTAAATTGTCCCCTACAATAATAATATAAATGTAAATACAATGTAATAAATACAATGTACAAATACATTTAATAAATAAAATAATATAAATGTTTATTATTATGCTAAAATAATGTTAGACAAAGATTATTTAACATATTGCCTGTTGAGAAGCGTATTTCGAAATCATAAAACCGGGCAAAACAGTGTTACAAACTTTTGTAAAACTTCGAACTAAATCAAGAGGGTGACAGCTACCGTTTTAATTGTTTTCTTTTATTTTCCTTTGTCTTTTAGCCCGTTTCTTAGTCATAACACCTATGTTTGACCAGAACTGAAATACGCTGTCCCAGACTAAACGTGGTTATTTTGTCGTTGTCCACAGGCAAGGTGTTGAATCGCCACTTGTGCACCAAAAATAAGAGCCGTCCTAGCGTTTGGTTTTCTTTTAAGTTTAGAAAATGGTACTTAAAATTAAAAATACATAGTATATTTACAAACACGTGAAAAAAATTATGATAAAAATAATTAAAATATGCTTAGGAAAAAAATGATTAAAAAAAAAAAATGAAAGATAATGATGGGCAAGTAAAAAATATAAAAAGGGAAAATCAATTATAACCGCATAAACATTGATCATAAAATAATAAATGATTATTATCTACTATATATTTGTCAAATACCACTCACTCATTTAACACGAAATCTCAGAAACCACCGAACGGATTGGAATGAAATTCGATATGTAGCTTCCTCTAGGGCTGTAGGTGTCCGCTAAAAAAGAAATTTAAAAAATTCGGCCTGGATCGCGGCAAATACGCGAAAAATGCGATTACAATTTTTATTGGGTGAATAATAATAGATTAATTGTCATATGGTATTTAGAGATAAGTTAAGTTAAAAAATAGGTTAGATGTTTAAACCGCACACTTTGACCTCAAATTAAGTTCCTTATAGTTGTAAACAAACAAAAATACGATCGATGTCGAAACCTAATAATATGGAACTTTCTGTGAACTCATGCTGGCTGCAGAGGTTGACCCTTACAAGTTTGAGTTATTTCGTGACCAGTTGCAATTAAAAGACTTATGTTAAAGAGGAGGTTAAAAGGCTTATGTTCTCTGGTGATGACGTGTAAGGCCAGTTCGATGTACATATTCCTTATGAGCAACCCACCAACATTGCTTCACCAGTAGCTTTGTCCCAACTACTCTTCCTTCAGTTATCCGGTTACAAGATAATTAGCTTTTCTCAACTAGGCCCAAGTTGTATTTTACAAGTTGTACCTAGCATTTCTGAATTTCATTCCTTGAATCTAGAATATACCTTTTTCTCAGTTCAGATGAGTTTATTGCAACATTAAAGTAAACTCGTCAATTTAAAAGTAAAAAACGTAGGGAATGATTTACAGATTCAGTTCACAACAAACAACTAAGGAACTCGGCTGCAAAATATATTCAAGCACATGTAGAGGTCAACAGGGAAGCTAAATGACAAATCATCCTGAAATTAGCAAAAAAGTGGTTAACAGACATAAAGAAAGCCAACCCGAAGTTATAGGATATGCTGTATACACATATTCTGAGAATCACGCAACTGTACTTAGAGGGACTGTTCAGAAGTAAAAGAAAAACCATCCTGAAATCCATAGAAAGTCTTAAAAAAAAATTATGAAAAATTTAATATCATTAGGATTTAGGACAACTTAAATTAGTAAAAGTTAAGCTTAACGTTGATAATTATTATTACTTAAATAAACCTAAAGAATTCCATTCTTAGAATAATCCATTGTCTTTAATCCTAATGATATTAAACCGTAGCGGAGCAGGGTACTTTCAGCTAGTTGTTTAATAAAGGAAAAACGTGAATAAAATAATTTTCGCAGTATTTAGCAATATAAATTATTTAAATAAATAAAATTATGAATTTACATAATTATATTATTATTAGGTGTATTCATTATATCGGATTTAATCAAATTTTCCAAATAAATTGCTAACCATAGTTCGTATTAGCTGGTGTCTGACAGGAATGTGTGCAGATGTTGTAATAGTAGTGCTTCAAATGAGCTGAGGGAAGGAGCATGTCTAATTTCAGGAGGGAGAGTGTTCCAGAGGGCAGTGGATCAGGCTAGGAAGAAATATTTGTATCATGGTGTCCTATGAAAAGGTGTATGTAGGTCAAAGGAGAATGAACTTGTTGCGAGGTAGGAATAGAAGGAGGACTTAATTTTAATAGATTATAGAGGTAGAAAGGGCGATGGTTATAATAACATAATAAAAGAATTTACCCAGGAAATATTGTCTATGGGTGGATGGGTAGAGCCACTTTAAGGCAGTGTAGAGGTGTGATACATGGAAACGCTTTGGGGTTTCAAAAACAAATCAGATGAAGCTGTTTATAATTCGCTGTATTATTTTCCCGAGATCCATAGAGAGGCCGCTGTATACCACACAGCTATAATCAAATTGAGGAAAGATAAAAGAAGAAACTAGGAGTTTTCCAGTTGGTGGAGGAAGGAAATGGTGGGAACATCGAAATAATTTAAGAGTTTTGTATTAATTTTCGAGATATTGTTTTAGGCTTCCAGGAACGATTTTAGTCAATAATAATTTCATTTTTTGGATGGAGGAACAAAAGAGGTTGGTCGTTCAGGTTTTTGGTGAGAAAATGCGAATCGGATCTGAGAAGGGGACCAGAACCGAGTACAATGGTATGGGTTTTCCCTACATTTAACTAACTAATACTCATTGTGTTAATGAATTCGTGTTTTTACTGAGTCTGGTGTGAAAATTTTGCAACTTTTGTTACGTCAAGTCTTTGCCGTAAAACTTTCAAATTCTTATGTCACGCGTTGTTCAGTTAATAGAATGTGATATTTGGGAAACGTTTTAAGGATTTAGACTTAATTTGATTTTTGAAACGGTTCATAGTAGCACTCTAGCGCGTCAAAAATAATTTTTTAAGGAAAGCACACATTGTATTGAAAAATTTACCTTTTTATTATAATACATTTTATGTTATATTAATTTATGTAACATTCATTTATGTTAAATTTCCTATATTTTCGTTTTGCCGGTGGTAAGCTCTTTGAACACCTAAAAAGGGTTTTTGATTTCCTACACAAAAAAAAAAAATCATATAACCGTTAAAAACAAAAAGAGGCAAACAATATTTTGTTCATATTTTCTTTAATAATCATATTTTGAATCTATGAAGGAACATTCCTATTGCAATTAGATCCATCCACTTTATATGATTTTTATAAAATAATTATTTATTTTTTATTATCAGCATTATTATTTTGTTTTTTAGTTACATTTTTGGATATAGGAGACACTTTTGAAATCGCTTTAAGGAAATTATTAACCATAACTTAATACCAGCGGGGTTAAAAAAATACCGACCTCGCCAACGCGATATTGAATATAAACGCGATTTAATGAATATAAAATCAAATATTATTTGCTCATAAAGACCGATTAATTGATGACCAATATAAGAATAAAATCAGACCCAAATGATAAGTAAACAAATGATTTGATGTTCTTTTCCAGGCCGTATAAATAATTAGGATTTAGATTTAGATACTTCAGATTTGTTTATGTTTCATTGTATTTACAGAAGCTTTGAGTGTTTTTCTATGAACCAATAAGTCTTCCTCATATAAAATACAATGTAAAAGATATATTTTTCCATAAAATTTTTGCTTTCCCAAGAAAATGATTTGTGACGAGCTAGATAGCTATTCTGAACCACAGTGCGTCGCATATTTTGAAATCAGCTCCGCATCGGGGTTAAAAATAACTTTTTTTCGTTAGTGAAAGCCTGAATCGTTTTTGTTGTACTCTGGTCAAAAATTTGATTTTTACTTATTTAACTTAATTTAACGTGATCAGTGAATACTAGTCTTTTATAAGTAGATTGCAAGATCGTCCCATAATTCACCATTTGAATAGTTTTACTATTTATATTTAGCTATCGACAAACTTCTTGTCTAATGATAGTTATTACTACTTTTGTTTTTCAAAATTCGTTTGATCACTTCTTCCGTAAATAGAATGAGACTCAACGAATCGCACTGTTTACGGACATGCTTTATATTCTGTTGGCATGGTCAAAAATACGAGGAAATGTTTTTTTTTTTTTTCAAAAGTAAGTTTATGTTTCCCATTTATTATAAAGCTGTAATTTTATCAATCTCAGGAGCGTCTAAATCATATTTTCTATGTTCTCATTTGAATTGTCTCTACTTTCCTTAAGAAAATGAATGCTAAGGAAATATACCGCTGTTATTCTTCCTCATGCCTGACACGTCACCTTTTACACTTTCCGCTGATTGTGTATATTTTGACAGGTGTAGATAAATAAATGAAACCTTTGAATATGTTATTATAAAAAAGAATAGATTTTTTTTATGTTTACATATCAAGAACTATGGGTGATGTATTCGTTACTTTTAAAAATTTGAATTGATAAATACGGAATAAATTCAGGATATCACCACTTGTTACATCAGGTTGATATGTTATCAAGTCATGTCAACAGACGCCTTCTAGATGGTGTGATATTTTTGTCGTTGTATTCAAACTAGAAAAAGCTTACATCTTCTTCGGGTGCCGTACCTGTCGAAGCTGTCAAAATACGACGTTTACGGATTGTTTTAACTTGCAATTTTTTGAGAACTGTCTCCGTCTGCATTAGAAATATTATCAGTCACTTTGTTTTGCACACAAATTGATCATTTTAGTATTAATCTATATTTTTATATATATAGCAGTGTTTATCTAGTACAAAAAAAAAATTCCTATGTTATTAAAGATGAAAAAATATCGATCGGATGACTGTATAATGGTTACATAATTAGCTATAAAAAAACTATTGACACTACTCCTCCCTATCGATAGGATCCTAGGTTGTCGATACAAATTCTTTTCTTAAGTACCTTAAAAGAATCGAAAATCGACATTTGGAAACGGTACATCCCTATTTATTATTATTAGTGATTTTGATTGTTTTACTTAAATTACCTTTTTATTTTTTATTTTTATTTTTTTTAATGTGGTTTTCGCTCCCTCTTCATAGCAGTTTCTACCACAAGGTTGATCCTGCTTTAATTGCAGTTCAAACAAAGTACAAAAAATAATTCATATTATTAACTATTACTTAATAAGATACCAAAGGATTTCGTTTATTACTTAAGGGAGCGCAAATGCTGCAAAACTGAAACGTTTCTCTTGTACTGTACACTGGGTATGTTTCTCTGGGTGTTGACTTTAATAGTATATATAGTTTGTTTGTTCTTGGGCGCTACAGTCCTTGCAGGACCTGGGCCTCCGCCACCATCCTTCTCCACTCCTCTCGGTCCCTCGCCAGGCTCCTCCAATTCCGTATCCCCAGCCTCCGTAAATCCTCCTCCAGATCATCCATCCATCTACGCCTGGGTCTGCCTCTCTTCCTCTTTCCTCCTGGTGCACCATTAAACATTATTTTTGGCAGCCTGTTGGGCTCCATTCTTTCGACATGTCCCAACCATCTAAGCCTGCCCTTCTTGATAGCACAGAGTATATCAGGCTCACCATACAATAGTGCGATCTTGGCGTTAGTATATATAGTAGGGTTTGAAAACCAATATAAGTTATTTAATGAAATAAAAATTAATATTTATTCTGGGATTATAAAAATCCTCCAAGAATTACTTAAAAGTATAACAAAATGGAACTATTGTCTTGTAATTTTTTTTTTTTTTTTTTCAGATTTGGCATTTGGAAATAATAATCCTATTTCTTCATTTTCCAGTAGCGAATACAAAATCTGATTTGATTTGCAGTAGCAATGGTTGATTTTTTATAAGCATGTTATAATAATTCTTTACCGCGCTGAGTTGATCAAGTATATGAAAAGCTGTTCTGTTATTATAAAATATAAAATATATAATTTTAATATAAATTATCTTACATCAGAGAGAATTTATATAATAAATACTGTTTAAACGAACTGTTTCATTAAATTTATCTTCGGGATCCCCAGGCGGTCACACGTTACTTGCCGATATTCTGAGCTTGGGTGGCTTTTTCCTAAATTCCGACGGCAATACCTCCTGGGTACTTTCCTATTCCAATGTCTAAAAACCAAAAAAACCTTCCTATATTCTTGATTTATTAACTGCGTTCTTCTATCCGCCTCCTAAATACTAGATCCCAACCTTTTAACCTATATATCCTCTCACATAAAACCGCTTCCTTTGACAAATCCTTCATCATTCGTGCTACCTCCTTCTGGAATTCCCTACCAACTTCTATTCGTAAAGCTGGATGTATTTCGGACTTGTATATTGTATGATGCGGAGTCATAAATATATATGTATGATTCTACTTTACAACGCTGAATTTGATTTTCATAGCAAGGCATTTTAAATTCATGATTATTATGCGCATTTTGAAAGCGAGAGGAATGTTTCCCAGTGAAGTGGATTGGTTTGTAATATTATCTCTTTATTATCTGTATTATCTCTTTTGGATTATAGCTGTTGTATGTTGTAACACACTTAGACTCTAGGTCGTTAGTATCGACAGGATATACTAAGCTATTATTAGCTAGAAGAGAAAATAATGGAAGAATGGAGAGCATCAGAATCTAATCTCTGCCTTTTTGTAATAGTTAAAGGAGTATTTACCTAAGCTATATTAGACTTTCTTAACTTTAAATATATTTTAAAAACTTAAATTTTAAAATTAACCTTAAATACAAATTTAAATTCGAGTTCTTAGTTATGTATTTACATAAATATGTAATTACTTTCGTTATTTTTAATCTATCTGATAATGGCTTAATTCTAAGACTCAACAGGCTGCCTCTTTAATTATTAGATTACCTGTCAAGCGATTGATAAATTTGTTGTTCTTTCTATTTATTGAAATTTACAATTGTATATAAAAAATATATTTATCCAGTAAATGTGAGTACAGTGTTTATAATATGTTGATTGCTTATGAAGCAACCACCCATTGGTAGAACTTTCTAAAACAATTCTATATGAGAAGGTCACGAGGCCATATTCTTTTTAGAGGCCCCAGAAGGTTTTAAGAACAAAGCAAGTTGAGAGTCTACTCTTTGAATGGTTTGAATGGTTATGGAGTTTACTATGAAAGTATAGGTGTCTGGTTTGGACTAAATCAGTAACCTATGAAACATTATGGCCTTAATGGATAAGTTAATTTGTGACAAAGTAAGAGGCATTACGGATTTTTCAAAAGATTTTGGGTTGTAAAAATTGTATACAAGATAAATTGAGTAGTTTAATGGATTTTTAAAGTTCAACTCTGTGTGTCCAAATATATCTAATTACAGTCATATAAATTAGTCTATTATAATTAATAAACGTTTGTATAGTAAATGTTGACAATGTCGAAAACGACAGGCAGTTTATTGTTATTTTAGTCTTATGGTGTATAAAATACAAATTTAAAAACGAGTTATGTATTGTCATTTTGTATGTAGTTATTTACGTATTTACATAGATATGTGAGATGATAAGAGGATCTAATAATAGGTTAATTACTAGACTCATTAAATTACCTCTCTATTGATAAGATTATCTCTTAAACAATAGATAAAACTAAATTAAAAATTGATGTTGTGTAAATTTAATTATGCGTGGAATAACAGTAAAAATTTTACAATTATGTATTACTATTTATTGCTGTTAAAATATTTGTATATAAACGAACTGGAAGTTAGATTTCAGTTAACAAAACGTTCTGTGTTTTAGTTAACACTTAGGTTGCTACTGCAAGAAATGTATTTTTCCTAATAGTGGTGATAAAGCGTTGGATTTGATTGTTAGAAACATCTAGTTCTATAATTTATTATTATTTTATGGTAACACTAAAACAGATTAGAAGTGACGCTAAATCACTGCTTCTGAAGACAGATACAAAGAAATAATTAAACAATAAACAACCAGTTCGTCCACGATAATATTAATCACACAGGTGTTTTGGGGTTTCATAAAAATTTACCCTCTTTAGTAAGTTGAGTCTTCAGAGCTGGGTTTGAAACTGGGCCAGAAAATTTATTTTATGTAATTTAATCGCGGATCGGCTGCATCACTGGAAGGGTACGATTTTATATTGTACATTATCCTTTGTAGTGTGTAGAGGAAACCTGTTGGTTGATAATTGGTGCTGACCACATTATCTTTTATAAATTTGGTTTTATTTAACAAATTCGAACCTTGATATGGTGTGTGTGTGTGTGTGTATATATATATATATATGTATATATATATATATATATACCGTACTCTGTATGTATATATATATATACATTTATTTTTTTAGAATTTAAATGCATTAATATCTGCTTGTTGCATATGTTTTTAAATAATTTAATCAGTGCACATCCTTTTAAAAAGTCCGAATAAGTAACCATAGTAACAAACCATACGAGTAATGTTGTTATAGGTATAATAATTTCAATAATTTCTTGTATATAATTGAACACGGTGGCTTTTTTCATAATTCTAAAACTTCATATTAGTCCAATCGACCTAAACATCAAAGTTCCCTTAATCTACCAATTTTTAATTTGTTGCTTGGACCCAATCAATAGTTGATATCCAAGTTTTGCAACCTGGTGCGGTTTGTGTAGTAGTCTAAAAACCGTGAAATTTCAGAGCTAATGTTAATTTTTCGCTTATATCCCGTAAATTATGTCGTTTTTTATAATAAAGATTATTTGGTCAGTATATGGCCGAGAACTTTGAACTTGATTTTTTTTTTTTTTTTTTTTAAACCACCTTTTTTGTATTAAATTCATCTTGTATCTCCAAATTTGATTGGCTTACGGATCTGCGTTTGTAACTTTGGAAATTTTCTTAAATTTGATTCTCTGGATGGTGTAAAAAAACTAAATATTGCTGAAATTTTGCCTATTTTCGAGTACTAAACAAAGTGCACCAGGTTTTCTGGGTTAAGAACTTGGATATTTACTACCTTTACAGGTCTTTGAGAGATACTAAAAGATAGTAAATACATTTTTTATTTTTTTATAAATAAATAAATTGGCTGGACCATATGCCCACTGTCCTTGTTCGTATTTCAATATAGATAAACCATTCACTCCGTTCTTCTGTTCTTTCCCTAAACATTCGTTGTTACTTATCCCAAATAGGTCAAGATATAGCCCAAGGATTCCCTATCCTTGCAACTTTTATTCCCTATTAAAATTATTTCAAGATATTTTTAATTTGATTTTAGTTTCGTAATGGTATGGTATGTTACCATCTTAAAGAAGCAATGTTCCGTAATGATTTTTCCGTAAATATTTCAGCGCGTATCACAAGTTTCGCATTGATGAACTCAAGCAAAATAAAATCGGAAAGAATTAGTTTAAACATAAATTTAAAATAAATTGGAATCAGTTTAATATTAAAAATATTGTAGTATGTATGCCTTTTATTCATGTAAATACTTGAATGAATGATAAAATCTACTAAATAATGATTGTACCTGAAAATATTGTGATGTTTTCGGAACACTTCATTATTTTAAAAATAGCTTTGGCGTTCTGTTGCCGGTCGCAATACAAGACTTGTGTTTTATAAACAATCATTGTTGATTATTATTATTTTTATTAATTTATTTTAATTCAACCTTGTCTTCCAGGCTATGGACGACCAGTTAATATGCTGAATACATATTAGCGAAACCATAGGTTGCGATGCATGATGACCAGATTTCAATACTACCTCCTCCTAAATTAATTTCAACAAATTTCTTAGTTTAGGGAATTCATCATCTAATTCCTTATCAGTTTTATTTATAGGTGTGCCAATATTTTGTATAAATCTGAAAATTTAAAATTATTTGTGAATTATTCTGCTTGTTGTTTTAATGTGAAATTATACAGTGGGTATGTTTATGTATGTACCGCCGGGAACATGGTAATATTGCTATAAATTCGGAAACGCACTTAACACACAAAATGCACTTTACCGACTATTCACAAGTACAACAGGTATATGCAATGTACAATACTAATGGTAGATACGCCAGAAACGCAGTTTGCAAACTATATTATTCTTAATCTAAATAAATGACTCGTTGTCTTAATATATATATAATTTATCTTGGTATATATTGCATTTATCATTCTACCATCTTTAAAGTTATTGCCAGCTCTTCAATCAAAGGAACACTTGAACAAATAGTTTCTCAGTTTTCTGATTCATTGTCAGTGTCAATGTCTAAGGCGATTGTAGTTTTATTTGACCAACTGATTTCTAGAAAACATTTCATCATAAAGTTTAGCGCTATGAAAAAATAAATATTTGTTTTAATTTTATTTTTCCCCAGGTTGTGTGCCAGTAGGCCATAATTAAAAAAAAAACAACTGCAATAACTGTTTTATATTTGAATCTAACTAGAAATTAACATTCTCTTACTTCCTTTGCACAGATCACATTCGTATGAAATCTTTAAAAATACCTTAAGTATGGCCGTATGGTATATCATGCCTCTCTCTTTCTCTCACTTTCTCTATCTATCTTTATATATACATTTTGTTTACGTAAAATAAACTCATTTGATAACTTATTATAAAAGGGACTGATTTACTAAAATTGCGAAATATTTGGTTTAAAATTTGGTCTAAATGCTATAAAATATTTCTCAAGTACTGGCGGCAGGTATCACGTAAATTAGAGGTTTTTATTGCTTACGTAATCCGACTTATCTGTAAGGTCAAACTTCTTATAAGACAATTGAATTCTATTTGTAACGTACGAGAAATATTTGTTTTTTATTTTTTAGATTTATTTGAAGTTTTCTTGATGTTATTAATTGTGCACGAATTACGTAGATGACAATAGGATGTTATATTAGAAAAAAAAAAAGGAGAATATACGCGTGATTTATCCAATATCACAAAATACCGAGAAAAGGGTTTCGTATAATTATTCGCCGTTACAAGCAACTTTTCTTGGGAATTGAATTTATCTGTTTATATTACTTAATATATCTTTGTAGTGTTTTAAAAAATTAACTTATATGTTAATATGACTTAAGTATGTTAATAATGTGTGACATTGATGTCACATGAGATACCAGTTGACTGTATTGACTGTATTCACTTGACTTAGACTGTATTCCAAAATGATAGGACATTGTATAGTAATACTGCCATCTAGATTATAGGTCGCCTTTCAACATGGTATGTAGTTGTTTCTTATATCAGTCTGGATTTATTTATGTTTCAATTACGGGTGTATACCTCCTAATGTCATTTAACCTCCAGTAAGTGGATACCTGATCTTTCAGATAGTTAAAGCATAGTTTTTCAGCGCAATTTATAACTACATTAGCGAACATTTTAAGTGATTTTTTTTAATTTGTGCTTCCGGCATAACGTTTCACCATAACAACGAATCGTTTCTATATCTAGTCCATCCATTCGAAATAGCGTAGTAAAATTCTTAGTGCTCCAATTTTTCACATATGGATCCAAAATGACCTCAGTATATAATATGCTGCTATTAGTACATAATCAGGTGCCTTTCTTCTCATAATTAAATATAAACTCAGATCGACTAGTATCTCAACTTTGCTTCTGTTTTCTCGATAATTTTCCAAAGAATTTGAAAAGAAGTTGTATTCTGTAACTTGTTACGTAGACCTTTCTTTTAAGTGCTACCAGAAGTTAGTTTCTTTAAAGGTTCTTTGTCGATAAATTAATTCAGCTTGTTTACTAGAAGTATTTTTCAATACTTCAAGTATTTTTCAATAAAAGATTTTATTTTATGTAAACTGTTGTACGTCTTTGGCCCTCTCCTTCCCGACTAACTAATTTTCTTCTTTTTTGAAAATTGATTAAATCTTTTCGTTTTTTAAAAGTACACTCTCTTTCCTTTCAATCCTTTTTAAAGGATACTGAACGATACTATTTTCAGATCTGCTAGGATCTAACGATTTTTTTACGGCCGAATGATATTCGGCTATTATTGCCTTTTTGAAAATTTATTAAATCTTCGTTTTTTAAAAGTACTCTCTCATTCCGTTTAATTATTTTCACAGTACACTCTCTCCTTTCCTGTTAGCTATTTTGGATTTTGGTCAGTGGCTAACATTGGCTTTATCTATTTAACATATAGATAAATTTTATCGTCCAATATTCCAAGTAAAAATGAGTGAGTCCAATTTTAATCAGTTCCTTTTAAGAAAATGTAAAAGGAAAGACACCTTTGACTTTATATTCGACACGTGCAGTTGAAAAATCGTACACGAGCCAGAACATTGTTTGAATTATTTATTATATTATATTGTGAAGGCAGTTGGAATAATTTTGGCTCATCAGCACATAATATTTCTATTTATTCTACCCGCTTCCGTTATTATACTCCGGATAGGCCAAAGGAATAATTGACTCGTTTCGATAGGAAATATTTTAATTTTCTATTCAAGTCCATGCCTCAAACTGTTAGCTATGTCTATTATTGTTGCTGAACTCTCCATGTCTGTGTGTTCTGGGAAGCAACACACGTTGCATTAAGGTGGGAAGAAAAACAAATTATGGCTGCGGGAAATTTCTTTTTCTCAAGCTAGCAAATTATGTGCAGAATGCTATCCAGGGTGTAGAATAGTGTGAATCTATTATGATGCTTGTTCTTTTCGAAATTCTATTTTCATGAAGGAGGTAGATATATTTTGGGGAGAATTTTTAAAAACATAGAAATATGTTCCAGCGATTTGAGTTTTGTATAAAAATAGTAGACACTAGCCTTACTGCTTTAATTTTAAGGAAAAAATCCTCTTCAACTATACTTTATTGCTATGAATTCATAGAATAACAGCTTGTGGATGAACGTATTTTGATCCCAATCATTCGTTACCCTGCCCTCTTTTACTTTAGTTATTACGTCTATTACATTTATTTTATATTTGAAGATGTTTTTCCCCTTTTAATCAGTGTTAAATTATTGTTAATTTTGTTTGCTACTTTAATTTATATTATAATTACATGTTATTAATTTAATTTTCTCAATTATAAAACGGCAGGTAGGCCACAATTGCATTGTGCGTTATAATTAAAGGTTTTGGTGGATCGAGTTTACTAAGCAGAAGTGTTATGTTGCAAAATCTGAATATTTAATATATATATATATATATGAAGCAGGTAAAAGGGCTAGGGTATGTGACATTCCCCTGCAAAAGGAAAATGTAAAAAAAAAAAATTAATCATAAATTAATCTTAACTGTTTTTTTTGTTGCATAGCGCCTTCAACCACCAAACCTTTCAATTATCCTTAAGAGGCATTGGCCCCAGGAATAATGTTTATTTTTAATCATTCATTGTTATAATAGTTTTATTTTTCATTCGCTCTCAGCTGAGGAGGCCTATGGTGAACTGGGTACACTCCCATGGTTTCTGTCTACTAACCAATTGATTTAAAACTTTATCCGTATTTTTAAAAAATTAAAATTTAAATTTTAACCGTATATATTACATAGAATTTGAAGCTCTTAATGTTTAATTTGTAAATTGCTTATCTCATTATCTAATATGCCTACTTTGAATCCACTTACTGTTCGTTAAGCTCTGTCGACCAGAGCCTTGCTGTTGTTATACTGCATAGTTATACAGTTTTATAATATTTCGTTCTTACTAGGTTTTGTCGTTATGTTTTTCACATTAGATTTTTAGTGATTATTTGAATGTTGAAGAATACATTTTCCTCTTATTTCAATTCTTTAATGATACATCATGTAACTTTGATTAGCCAATTATCATTATTGGAGTACTGCTGTTTGCAATTGGTCTGATAATATTTATTCCCACGGAAAAGCAATAATTGGATACAGTTATTCGGGAATAGATATTCCAAGGTTGCAAACCCTCTTATGAAAGGGGGATTCGTGAAACGCGGTAGTCTTCCTGCACGACTTCTCAAATGGACCGGTTTGAGGATATGTGTAGGATTATGTAATGTCTTGTTCGGTTTCCTTTGTCTAATCGTTCTTATATTCGCTCATTACTAATAAACAAAAAATCCTGTATTTTTCAAAATTATTTTTAAATGTTAGTATATAATTAGTTAATTGAACCAAATTCACAATTACTTTTTTTAAGTACTGTACTTGTACTTGGAAGCTTTTAAGTACAAGTACTTGTTGGTAAAAGTACTTGTGAACTGGCAAGTACGAGTACAGATGTACTTTTAGTTGCAAGTACTTTCCAATTACTGTAATTGTACTTGTGTAATTGTACTTTAAGTTCTTTTTGCCCAACTCTGGCTCTATCAAATGATTTTAAAGGATAAATTTTGCTCAAAACACTTTCTTACATTGAATAAAGGTATTTTAGTCTTAATTTGTACACCTCTCCATGCAACAGTCACCTTCTCTGGAGCCACTGCACTAATGGTTAAAATGTAACAATTTGAGCTTTAGTTTGACATTTTCAAACAATTTTTGGGAATAGCTCAGGTGTGCTATAATAATAAAAATTTGAATATTGGTGTAGGTTTTGAATTCACCCTTTCTTAAAATGATTTTTTAAGAAATAGGTATGACAAAATAATATATCTGAACATGAAAAAAATGTATTTACATTTTTTTTTTTTTCTGTCAAAGATCAACATATTTATTATAATTGTTAATTGAAATTAAACCAAAGCACTTTCATTTCTTCTTTTTTTTCATCAGCATTCTGTAAGGTTGCCAAATATTACCCTATCTTAAGATTTGAAGTTCACTCATCGCCGGAATGTTTTTTTAATAATGAATTTAAAAATTAAAATAAGCCTAGTGCTACCACCGTCTCCCCGGTAAGCTATGGATTTAGCAGGATTTGATTTGAAAGCTGAATTTTGAATGTCATTTTGAAGCGGAATTAACAGGTTTTAGGCCAGTAAATAAAACATTCTTTGAACTTTTGAAATTGATAAAAAAAATGGAGTTAGCATGTTTTGATTCTAATTAACTAATCAAATAAAGATTATAATTACTCTTTTCGGATATTATTAATAGTATTAAAAAAAAAATAATATAAATCATTTGATCTCTCCTAAATGTACAAACATCCTCTATTTCCTTTCGGCTATTTCTTGTCTGTTTTTTTTTTTTTTTTTTTTTTCTGTAACTTAAAAAAAAAAAAAATAAATAAAATGCTTTATATATTCTCCGTAACTAAGCTTCTGAGCTAAAAAAAAAATATTTTTCTAACATTTTATGTTAATTTTACATTCTTATTTTTTACTATTTTTGGAAGCATCCACATGCCAAAAATATATTATACAATTTAAAAACATTTAACAATTAACTTATCATAACATATTTTGCAAGACTCTACCTGATTAGGATCAATTCATAAAATTTAGATTGTTAAAAAGGTTTTAAAGAAATTCTTGAAGACTACTAAGGTGAATCAAAGCACGATTCGAATTCTTAATGGTCATTGACAGTTGTAACAATTAAGGAAAACCATTCTTAACGTCAATGACCCTTATTGCTGTTTATTTCATTTTGTTTTTATTAATATTTAGATTCGATAAAAAAATTGTAATTGGAAGGAGATGAAGAACGGGTATTATTAGAGATATTTTTTAAAGAATTGGCCAACTTTCGATCCTTGCAACATATCGTGTCAAAAATGTTAAATTTTTGAGAATAATAAAAATCGTTACACCAAAAAAGGAAAACTCCCAGCCAGAAGATATATCCTCGCTAAACTTGCGTTACTTCAAAGGTTTGAACCAGACTGTAACAAGGTGGAATTAATTCTGAGTCCACACACACTACTCCAGCCGGGAAACCCAGTGTTGCCGAGACGACAAGAAATGAGATGCAAACAAATAAATAAAAAAGAAAGATCTAGAGACCTTGATTATCCTTTTTTATATTACATTCCTATAATTAAATTAATTTTAAATAATTTTATTACTATGTCTTAAATGAATTTATTCCTTTTCGCTTTCAAGACATGCTAAGCTATATTTTTCCTTTTTATAAATTTTATTCATTATAAATTTAACAATTAAATTGAATTAAATCAACGCATTGTGAAAGTTTACCAGATGTGCGTAGTTACGTATGTATCTCAATGAAGACAAAAAAAAATCTTGAGGAAAATTTTTAAAATCATCCAATTAGAAAAAAATTCTCAGAATATAGATAAGTAAGTTTAAAGTATTCAGAATCACTTGTTGTTTTTTTATCTCTATTATTATCTAAGATAAATAAAACTTCAGTTTCTGTTTAGTTTTTTGATATATAACGTTGTTAGAATTAAAGTATGTCCCACTTTTTTCTGCTAATATTAGTTTTCTCACATTTTTTTCTTTTAAATGGTTATGTATTTTTTTGTTAAAATATTTGTTAAGCTTTACATCTAATTTTGGCTCTTGACTAAGTTCATTCAGCCTTCTTAAGATTATTGTGTTGATATTTGTTTATTGTTTTTTATTTTGAACAACTTATTACAAGTATACATCTGACTACAATACAGCATCTGGTTTTGCATTTTTTATTAATAAATAATGTTATTGTTTTTTTTTGCTGCTGCTAAAAATTCATCAACGCTATCACATTAAGACCATGCATTTTTATTTTTTAGTATTCAAAGTATATTTTTTAGTATTTTGTATTGTAGTTGAAATTATTTATTCCGATCAAAAATAATATGGCTAATCACGAAATCGCCTTGTTACGGCGCAAACCACGCTTCTCACAGAGATAAATATATATTCATTGTTAAAGAACATGTATTTATACTTCAAAGACCATTTTAACCAATACATCGTTGGTAATAACGTACTCATAAAAAACATGGCCTCGACTATCATCCGAAAATATTATCAGAGATCTGCTAGATAATTTTTATTTATTGTTATTTTTATCGTTTATTTAATTTGTTTTATTATCCATATATCATGCCAGGAAGTGCCTTCCTCATACCTGTTAATGCAGGTACCTCGTATCGAATATTGTATATGATGTCACCATTTAATAGCAATGTGAATTAAAATTCAATGAAAAAAAAATTTTTTTCTTATAATATGAAATTTATTTCATATTCTACGATTGTTGTACACTGATAGACTTAATAGTCAGTCGAGGGCACTTTGCGTGCCCTAGTAAGTTGTAAGTTTCTTGATCACTTTTTCTGGCGGAATACCAACAGAAACTTCACTTCTCATTAGAATATCTGACGTCAGTGTTTCTTCCTTTGTATTTAATTATTACTGCTTTTGAAAGTATCCAGAATTAACTGCTAATGAAATTTTAGCTAGAAATTGTAGCTGCTAATGAAAACCAGGATTTTTAATAAGAATCCTTTTAATTGCATAAATATTATAATCTTCATCACTTAAAATACAGTCATACTATTGTAAGACCTCTATAATCCGGCACGATCCAACGATGCCGGATTATCGAGGTCTTCCTTTAAGATGGTTTAAACAGGGAATAAACTATAAATAAACGCACATTAACTATATTTATATATATATTATTGGGTTGTTAAAAAGTTGTTACTCTACACAAACAAAAATGTTACAATACGTAAAATATAAACTGAACTAAAAATAGTTTCTTCAAAAAAGTACATACATAAATAAACGCACTATATTTTTATATAGATTTACATATATATGATTGGGTTGTACACCATTGTTAAAGAGTTAAACATTTCACTTGTCTAAAATTACAACAAACAACAGGTTATTACATATAAACTTTTCAACACAATAAACTAACATTACAACACATAAAAAAAAAAAAAAAAAAAAAATGTAATTAGGATTGATCCTTCTATATCATCATGCGTATCTCAAGTGAAAAAGTTATGTTTCTTAAACAAAAATGTACAGTACTCTTGAATGCAATGTTGAGCGGTAGATTTTTACACAGTTTTAGATGATGTGGAGCCAGCAGATAGCCTAAATCACTCAATAATTACAAAAACTCTAATTTTTATTTTTCAAGAGATGGATGCCGCACTATCGGGTCTGCCGGACAATAGAGAGCCGGATTATCGAGGTCTTACTATATATTTACGTAGGGACTCTAAGCCAAGCCTGTTCTTCCACTTATGGAGGGACAAGCGAGATCCAAAGAAATCCCAGTGCTGCTCTCTCAATTACCTGACGTGTCAAAACCCAGTGGAGTCTGAGATAGAGAGCTATAACGCAAATAACAGGGATTATAAAAAAAAAAAAAAACAAAAAAAAACACCATTACTATAAGGTCGGAAAGAATGAGGGGAGGTTCTGGGAAGAGAAGTGGAGGTTGAGAGAACATCGCAACTAATATTGTGAAGGCTGTAGTGTATGTGGATTGATTTAACTGCAATATAGGGGGGGGGGGAAAAACCCTGCTCGATTCAAACATTATAGACGTAGTATGATTGGCATATGTAATAAATTCAACCTAATTTTCATCTTTTGCCTCCTGATATTTTAGGCCTTGGGCCTTCAACACAATGAATAAATGTTTATGTCATTTAACTCAGAAGCAATGTGTATAATTTATTATTAATATTGTAATTCATTTAATATATATTATGCCGCTTTTTAATTGTTTTGTTTTAACAAAGATATTGGGACAGCATTGTGAAACATACGTGACACCGAGGCAATCAAGAAAATTATGAAAGGTCGAGGGAAAGAACGATATCAGTATCACGTCTAAAAACTCGGGACGCGGTCTATTTTATCCTGCATATTTATCTCTTAGTAAATTCACTACTATATTCTTTCTTACCAGAATAGTATCATACAGATATTCGGTCTGTTAAAAGCTATCAGTTCGTGCTGAAATCTTGTTTCCATGAATAGACTCCATGTTCCATAAATAGATTCCATAAATATCCATGGATAGTTCTTTCCTGCAACCTTCATGTAATTATCCTCTCCTCAACGACCCTCACGTGTTCTGCGTATTCGTCCTTTGTCAGGTGTGTCTAAAGTGAATGGAGATAGGTACTTATTTAAACAATAAATACATCAAAACAAGTTCATAAACCTGACTAAATAAAGTTTATTCTAACCATTTTGTGCTCTATTCATACACTTAATATTTTTAAACTTTAATGACACGTCGGTTTCTAACTCTCTAATCATTAAATACCGCTTTACGTAAAAATTAAATATAATCAGAAATAAATTTTGTAAAATATATATTTTGAAATAAACTGTGATGAAATTAATAATTCTTAAATTTAAAGTATCCCTGACAAATCTCAAGTCTGGATGAAATAAACAGCCTTTAAGCCTCTAAAATACTATATCTTTTATCTGTGGATAAAGGTGCCTAGTGTTGTGTCTGAAATCAGTATTTGAACATTTTTCGTCATCATCTGAACTTCAACATCTATTGATTAAAGCCATTGGAGTAATACTGCGCCTTTCATATTTTTTTTCTTCTCTCCTTAGTAGCCGTTTCAGATTATCAAATTACAATAATACCCCCTCTTTCGATTTCAATAGTAATTTATGAATTCTAAAATGTTTCCTATTTTGAATCTATTACCTGTCTGTTTTTATTTCAGCCACCGAATAAATATTTTCCTGACCAACAATGGTACCAAATATAACTGAAGCGTAGTAAAATATAACCTTGACACCGCATATCAAAAAATACGCCGCATATTTTCTTAATTCTCCCGCTAATAAAAATATATAACTCCGTTCACAAAACAGTTTAAAATGATGTGTTTTTACTTTATCGTACGCCCTCTAGTTTTTAATTTATTTTTATTTTCATTAGTTGAAATTTACTACTGTATTAAAAAAATACAAGTACATCTACATCATGCTTATGATGACATGGATGAATTCAAACTACAAGCTCCGTATGAGGAACATCAAAGGATTCTCGGAGATCTAGTGAGTTTAGAATTTCTTTATTACCAGTCTCCTGTTATTCTTCGGCATGGGAGCAATGGCCATAGGTTATGTTGCCTTAAAAAAAAATTCGGTTTTTGTAGTCTTTATATAAACTCCCCGTCAAAAGTATTGCAACGCCCATAATTCTCGAGATTTTCCTGGTTTTTACCTTGATCCATACTTGGTTTATATTTATATTAATAATATTTATTAAACGTGAGACATTAAGGATAAGACACATAAATGTTTTCCCCTGTTATTAACAAACGATGGAATTTTAGATTATTTTTTTCAAATTTCCTTCAGTCCATGTTTATCATTTATATTTACAAGTATGCCAAGACTAGTGGAAGCAGTCATTCAAACCCGAGGGGGCAATATGTCTTATTAAATATGAATTAAAAATTTAAAAGTTGAAATTGTAAAAAAAAAAAATAAAAATTTTAAAAAGTAAGTTTTCTCACTTTTTTGTTTACTGGAAGAAATATTGTAATTTATTTTAATAAAAATTGTTTATGTCTATTATAGATAGATTTCAGAACCTTTCTTTATTATAAAAAAAAAAATACGTTTTTATAAAATTCAAATATTTCAAAGTGTTGCGATACTTTTGACAGGGAGTTTATTTGGACAAAAGTAAATGAGACTGCTTAAACCTGTGTAATATATATGAGGCGTTTACTATCTAAACCAGCCCAGTCATGAAACATTTCACGCTCTACCCAATCAGTTTTTCCGAAAATAAATTATTTTTGTTTTGACAAACCTTATTCAAATTGTCAGTATTGTGAAATCATTTATTTATAAAAATAATTTGGATTGAGCTGATTTAAAAAAAAATAAAATCATCCTTCCGGTCAGATTTCAATGAAATTCATATTCTTTCTCAATTATCTGCCTATTAGACTGTTGAATCAAAAAGGTGAGTTGATTAATTAGTTTGTCATCTAAATTTTATTAATTTATTGTTCATCTGAATAAACAAATAAGTACAACAGTACAAACAGAAAATAGAAATAAATAGAAAAAATTACTAGTACTTCTTGTAGGAAATAACAAAAAAAATTAAACAATAAACGCATTCGTCGCAGAATAAAATGTTCTTATTAAAAACTTGAATGAATAAAATGAAGGGTAGTAAAATAATTTGTTTTGACAAATTCATTTTCATCAGAGTTAACATTAGCCTCACATTCATCTTCTGCACTATTTTCTTGTTTAATGTGGTTCCTTACATCGTTTTTATAATATTTGAGAGATTCAATTTCCATCCACTGATCCCCGAAATGTATTGTGAGCAAATCGTTCACGCCATTTATCTTTGCTTGGGCAGCGAGAATGTCCGCAGCCAAGGAAGAAGTTGCTGAACAGTTTTGTTTCGTCGAGTCACTCTTAAAATCATCAACATCTGAATTATAACACTCTTAACCTTTTACTTTGATGTCGTTTTCTATCTTTGCGCGCATGGTGGAATTCAACAGAAGCTTGGATTGAGCTGGGTTTGAAATAAGACCGGTTTTTGACAGTGGTTTTCGAGCGGATTGAGGTGGATTTCTTTCGAATCACTATGTAGTGATAGTATCGACCAAGAACTATCAAATTACAACAAGAAATGTTTTTTTCAAATTTCATGGATTGAGCTGGTTTTGATAATAAACGCTCCATATGTACTATCTTTAAAAACCTATACCTTATTAATTATTAAAAGCATTTGAAACACAGAACAGATGTAATAAGCTGTAATAATATGATGGATAAATTATTTTGTAGTGATTGTTTCTGAACGTCTATGTATTTATGTAGCTGTATATATGTTTATAAATATATTTATGCACTTTGTGATAGTAAATAATAAAACCGCTCAGAACATCTGAAAACATCAAAGCTAAGTATTCCGAAAAATTTATTTTCAGTGTTATCAAATTAAAATGACAATTAAAAATAATTAATTGATATTGTTGTTGAGATAAATTTGGAGTGCCGGCTCACCACCGGCCGCAATATATAATTGTTTATTTAAGAATAATTGATTGTGAAATTGTCTGTCGGTCTGTTTGATACTACTTGCCAATTTTCCCTTTTTTTATAAAAAAATATTAATTCTTAATGGACGATAATTTTTGTATTAATAGAAGTATACTTTACAACATTATAAAAATCAAAAGTGTTGCGACCAGAGGATAGGCAATTCTCACATTACTAAACTATCTTCAGAAGGTTTGAGACTTGAAGAAGTTTTAAAATATAATCAATCCAAAGATATTCGGTATTTGTTTCTGGAATATTAGCATGTCGAAGAACGCTGACATAAGATGTATAATCAGTGCAACCCACGCGCTTACATCTTAACAGCTATCTATTCCATTTTTTTTAGAAGATTTGTTAATTAAAATTTATAAAAATAGGATTAATTCTTGAAGTGAAACGAATTTTATTTTTTATTCTATTTCTTTAATTTTTATTTGTTTCTTTATTTTTATTTGTATCTTTTCTTCCCGCCTCTTTATTTTTTCTATTATTTCATGCATGAATGTGCGATGTACATCTATCAACATTGTCTGTTTGATACCCGACATGTCGAAGATGCTATAAAAAAAATTGTTAAAACTTTGTATAATGGTTGTTCATGATATTTATTATACTTCTTACTTTTATTATATCGCTATTACAATAGGATTTGTAATATGTTCCTCAGTTCGAATCCTGTGCAAATGGTGAAAGTTAGTGGAGAGTTCTTGAGAGTTTTTTTGAAGTATTAGACAGAAAGTAGAAAATGTGTTTCAAGTTTGAAGTAAGTTCTCAATTTCGCAAAGCATCCCTGCTGTTTGACTTTTAATTTCACAAATAAAAGTTAAAAGTATTATTGTAAATTTATAAATTATTATAAGGTCGCTCTGATTATTTTATTTTCATTTTTTTTTAACTGTGACATATTCAACCAAAAACCAGTATTAATGTAATATTATAATAAACAATAAAAATATATATTGTTTATTCAATGAAGTTTGATATTCGACATTTTTTAATTTTTTTTTTATTTAGACATGGATTTTTCTTTTGGCTGCGAGTCTATAGTTATCTTGTGTAACGTTTATTTCACACTCAAAAACGTAACATTTTGACCCGTTCTAACTTTGTTGGTGCTGCTCGGATCGAAAATTTGCTGACAGGTTCCTGATCATAAATTAAACGGAGGATACTTTTTGTTTTATAACATTCCCCGCTAGGACCTTCCATTTAGAAGCTATTTTGCTTTGAATGAAAAAATTTACGTTTGAATCCGATCATTATTACGAATAATGATTAATTGTTTATTAAATTTAATAATTAATCGAAGTAATTTGATCATTTTACTCCTAGGATGTAGTTTGGTAAAAGAAGTAGATTATGGACACATGGTCTATTGTTTTTCCCATTCATGGAGAAATTGATTTTTTTTTTTAATTGAAATTAGTTTATACATAATTTGAATTTGCATGTGTGCATTGCCATATTAAATTAAAATACTGCAATCATATTGGCCTACTAAAATATACAAGTTTTGAAAGAGATTGACAAAATTATCATTTTTGGTCATTTTTATTTTTCAGCTTTATTCAGTTGTATCGCTATGTACACTATCTATTTTACCTGCGCAGATAAAGTGTACCTTTCTAGTTTTATGACTAGGAATTTTATCTTTTCTTCAATGCCCTTCTGAGAAGCCTATCCCCTATTTTGGAAATCTAGGTCTGATAAGAGTATTTGTTGTTCGGTGAAATCTAGGTTTGGAATTCTTTCAGTTGTTTGTAACGTTTCTAATCTCATCGGATGGACGAGATCGCTTGAGGTCGTTGTGTTAGGACTCAAGGAAAGGTCTGAGATGTTTGTTTTTGTCACAGTCGGAAAATTTTTTGAGGAAGTTCCAGAAATAGATACCGTTCTGTCTTTTGAACTATTTTTACCCCTCCTGTGGAGCATTATTGAGGACGTTATTCATAACAGTCAGAAATGAAAATAAAACTTCTTCTAAACTAAGTCATATCTTTAATAGAACGTTTTATTTAGATTAGGGTCAAGTGAGGAACAGTGTAACAAAAAGTAATTATTATTTTCAGAAATAGTTTATTATATCGTCTTCTAATTATTTAACATGAAATCAACAGTCTTTAACCTTCAAATTAGGCTTTAAAAAACATCATTATATTTAACAGTTATTTCAACTTACATTTAACGAAATAAAATATATAAAAATAATAAATATTTAACCTCAATTATGTTCCAATACCAAGTTCTCGTAATCAAAATTAAGTTTAAACAAATTTATAATATGAGAATATTATCTTTTCTTTAACGTCATTAGCATTGTGTAGACTAATGTCCGTCTTCGTTTTTCTATTCCGAACTATTTTCGATGTAATACACTTCGAAAAAAAAAATACATATATAATCAAAGGAGGCACAGTATAACAAGTTACGTTACACTGTGCCCCCTCAACCTACTGTTAAAATTATAATGGTTAGACATTGCAATAAACTTTGTTTTGCTGTTCAAATACTAACTAGTTAAAGATTAAGGAAACATACCTACTCATCTGAAATCATTATTTTTCCGACAAGAACGAAAATTCCAAATTGTTCACTTTTTTTTTTTTTTTTTTTTTTTTTTTTTTTTTTTTTTTTTTTTTTACAGAAACCATCATTTCAATTATTGTTCAGTTTATCTATTTATTCGACTTCCAATGACAACAGGTTACATAAGTTTGGCAAAACACATAAAGAGACAGTCAAATTAAAAAAGGACAGAGCTAATCATATAGCCCAATCGACCCTGCTGTTCAAATTTCTGTTTATAAAACTAAGGATTTTAATATAGAGCTGATACATACTTACAAGGGGACGTTTGCAGTTGTAACTCACAGATTTGAATGCCGATTTTTGTGTGGGTAGTAGGGACCTATAATAGTGCAAAACTATACAAGGTCATCTAGAAGCCTTAAAACTGCATAGTTTAGCCCAAATCCGGAAGTTGTAGGATTTCCCCTTATTGAAATATCTCAAGTTATAGCTGACCTTCGATTTTTTCATTCACATCAGTTTTTGTCCACTAAAATCGGGAGTAAATCCAATGTTATAGGCATGGATAAAAAGCAGAATGTATGCTGATTCTATTGATGCTATTACTATTGCAATCAGTTGAACACAGCATTTGTTATGGCCGGTAGAAAATGTTGATGAAATCTCAACTTCAAAATTGTAACCTCCTCGAAAGGGGTAAAAAATCAATATTTTTTGATTTTTATAAAATTTCACATATAAGGGTTTTATGGGTTGCTAAATCGAGATTTGAGGTCAGTTTTTCATTAAAAAAAGTTTCCACTGATTTACAGCGGATTTCCTTGGAATTTTGTCATTTTTTTAGAGTTTTTGAGCACCCTAAAGCCGGGTGGTGTCTTGAGCATAACGAAAGTATTTTTATATCAAATACCTTACATAACTTCAATTAAACGTGAAAGAATCATTTCTCTATCTTGACTGAGAGCTGATAAAAAAAATAAACGTGATTTTCATATTTTTTTTTTTTTTTTCCCGGCTCCCAATGCCCATTGGTGGCTATAACTCTTGTTTTGCACTATTATAGGTCCCTACTACCCACACACAAATCGGCATTCAAATCTGTGAGTTACAACTGCAAACGTCCCCTTGTTAGTTTAAAAAATTTTAATATTTGTTTAAATAAAAATAAATTTAACTGAAATAAAATTATGTATTAATTAAATTACTTATGTATAATATATTCTACAATCTAATTCCCAAAATTGTTTTTTCCGATATTTTTTTTTAATCATTAGGTTTCAAGTTTATTCATAAACGAATATAATTTGTTGTTTTTTTCTGTATTTGTGTTTAAGAATATGTTGACATACAAAGTTATCCTAATCCTAACTTCTGTCTACACTTCTTTCTTCATCAATTTCTTTTGCCTATTGCCTTCCATTCGGTAATTTACTTTGCGGTTTCTCACCATTCTCACTTCGGTTAAGCTACGTTGTAACATTAGCATTCCTCACTGCACCTTTTTGAGTACTTAGAATGTTAATATCCTATTAACAACTTCTAATATATATTTTGTTTTTGTTTACTTTCATCCTTTTTCTTACTTCGTCATTCCTGACATACTGTATCGTCAACATTGGAGTTCTAGCATAACTCTGTCTGTAATAAATTTCCTCTAATTAGGGTAAAGGCACCTGTATTAGACTAGACACGGAGCCAGTTGTAGACACTTGAAACTTCAACGGAAAAAAATAAGAGTTAAAACTATCAGAACGATTTGAATTTAGTTCCATTTTAAACTTTTGCTTCTATTGTGCTGCCAATACAAAGTAGTAGCTGATTATGTCATCAATGGGAACGTTAGGTTAGTTTTTAATTAGCTGTGTCATAAAAGGCTCTTCCCTTAACCATTATAGTTAAGGAGGTTAATTTGATTTTTATCAATTATTCTTTTATCGTTACAATTTTTTATTAGAAATTTGGTTTTTAAAGATAGTGTACACAATCAACTCATTAAATAACGTATTTTGTATGGTAAATTTTGTTTGAATGTGACCAAAAACGACCTGTCTACTACTGGGACACTGATTTTCTCTCTTGTCCCAGTAGTAGACAAAAGTGTCTACTACTCGAAAATTCCGATTTTTTGTACTAATGATTGAATGTGATTCGTAGTTCAATTTTTAAAATGACGAATTTTGAATTTTAGCCAGAAAATGTATTGTTCCAGTAGTAGACAGAGACTACTGATGGATTACAAACATGTCTACTACTCGAACAATAAATTCTTCTTTCTTCTTAAGGCATATACCATGTGTAGTCTCTTCAGATGCTTATATATGTTATATATTGTCAAAAGATAGCAGGCAAGAAAACTTACGAGGAGGAAAATGTGCCTATCAAGTTTTTGGGATTGACAAAAATAGCTTAGCTTGTGTCATACTTTTGGGAGTTTGTAATAGATTAAGAACAGTTTTTGAATTTGCTACTGGACTAATTTATGTTTTTTACAACTACCCCTTTTTATAAAATGAATTTATTAATAAACATATTCCTGTATTTTAAATTTTTATTTATCAGTTGATTTTAATAAGTTGTTGTTGTGTGAAATTAGCTTGTGCTGGTAATAGCTATACAACTTTTAAAAAAATAAAATAAAATTAAAAAAAATTCTTTTTTTATTTAAGCTACCTAAGTGTTCTGATAATAAATGCTGTGAAACCGTTACTTGCATTATTCCTCTTCGAAGTTTGTTTTAGAAAGCAAAGAGAATGAACGTTAATCATTAGTACAAAAATGAAAGTAGAAGTTTTTTTTATTAATTTTTATTTTCCTAATTTAGACTAAAACGTGTTATTTTTTAATTTTTTATGTTTTTTACTATTTAAAATCCAAGATCCTTTGTTTAAAAAATACATATTTGATGAGAAATAAATTAAATATACTTGGTAAGTGAAGTGTCAACTACTGGTGCGTTTTTGTGTCTACTATTACTGAAAATATATGTTTTCAAAAACTGTCTAAAAACAGTATTAACATCAATAACAGAGTTATTTTAAAAATAATTTATGTTCAATAAGAGTTCTATTGGGCATATGTAGAAATAAAAATGAAATTGAGACGAATGTATTGAACTACTACTAAAATTACTGCATGAGTCTCACAATAGTGTCTACCCTTACCCTAGGGTGCCTTTACCCTCTATGTTTTTCTGTGCTCCGTCAAGTTTAGAATAATTGAGGACATAAAAGCTAGGTATTCAGAAATCGTTATTGTCAGAGTTATCAAATTAAAATGTCAATTGGAAATAATTAATTGATATTGTTAAGATAAAATTGGAGTGTCGGCTCGCCGCCTGCAATATATGTTTACTTAAGAATATTTGATTGTGAAATTTTCCTTCGGTCTTTTAGATCTTACCCGTTCAAGGCTGGCCAATTTTCTTTTGTTGAGCAACGCCTGATGGTATTGAAGGATCAATACAATTAGGATTGATGAATTATTTGCCATTTATTACTGTATTATATATATATATATATATTATATATTATATATATATATATATATATGTATTTATATATTTTTTTTTTAATTTGTATTATTATTTTTTTTAAATTATTTGTTTTACGACATTAACATCAAAAGTGATCGCAAATGATAGGTAATTTTCAAAATTCCCAACTATCCTTCTTAAAGGAGTTGAGTGGGTTGGATATTATTATGGAAAAAGAAATAAAAATAAAAAAAACCATTAATTCTAATTTATTGAATTCTTATGTCTTATGTCTTATGTCTTTAGTCTATTGTACCTGGTAAAAATGTTTTTACCATGGCAGGTGAACCAATTATGCTAATAATATATGTCAGTTTAAAGACCTAAATAAAAATATATAATTGAAAAAAAAAAATGTTCATTAAAACACCTGCCACTTTCATATACTTAAAATAATAAAAACTTGTAATGACTTTTTTTTTTTCAACAATACAGTTGCGTAATCATCGAAAGGAGTCGCATCAGTGGATATTATTGCGTTTTTATTTATTATTATTCACCGTTTTTCTGTTGTAATGAATATTTAGATTTTATGATTGATGAATTAATTGCCACTTCTATTGGAATTATTTTTTTGAATACTAGTTTCGACTGCTAAACACTCATCTTCAGTTCTAAAACATACAATTTTTGTTGTTTTTTTTTCAACACATCAGCTCTACGTTTCATGGAAGCCAAGAAATCAAAAGATTGGCAATCATCTGAGGAGATCTAACAGATATTTTGAATGTTTAGTATATATAATCCATGAAACTTTTTAGAACTGAAGATGAATGTTTAGCATTCGAAACTAGTATTCTAAAAAAATAATAACAATAGAAGTGGTAATTAATTCATCAATCCTAATTGTATTGATTCTTCTATACATACATATATATATATATATATATATATATATATATATATATATATATATATATATATATATATATTTTTTTTTTTTTTTTTTTTTTAAACATAACATACTAATATCCCTTATTAATTAAAAAATGTCCAAATAACAGTCAAATTATAATGTATTACATTTAAATCCTTACTGATAAAAATAAATAGGATAAGTGAATGCTTAATACACGATGTGACTATTGTACTAAGTGTTCTGTTCTCTACGATCCGATACACTGCCGCGTTCTAATCAACTGGTTTTGCCACGGCCGTTCGAAACAAGAGTGGGAAACACAAATAATTAAGAGCCTGACAGAATCAATCCTTCAAGGCCTGATAAAGAGACAGCTCGAAAAGGCTCAAGGCGGGATGCCAACACAATGCAGGAGTCATAGCACTCTATCAGCGATTCTCGTCTTGGATATAAAAGAGAAACGTTTTGCCAAGCACAAGTCGATATTAGAAGGAGATTGCTCAAACAGTTTTATAACAATATAACTGTCAGATATACTAAATAGTATATTCAATAAATCATAACTAAATTAGGGATGTGTCAATTCTAGGTTTCATCGATTTTTGAGAAAATATATCGCTATCAAGAGTCGATTTTCGAATATTAAACATTCATCACCATCAGTTATCATAACATACAAAAAATTCAAAACATCGCTACTTTGCTACATATATTATGTATGTATTAATTTTTTTTTCAAATGAAAGACAAGAAAACAAACATGTCGACACCCACCTAAAGAAGGAAAATGAAAAGGGTTCTGAAATATATCAGGATCTAGTGTAGATTGAGTGTAATCGGACGTTACACATTTATATCAGATCTATGAGCAGTCCTTTAGGTTTTCTCTTTGCCTGGTTTTCTGTTTTTATTGAGAAAAAAAAATTAAAATAGGACTATTGGAAATATTTATCTGATCATTATAACAAAATTCTAGATTGGTTTTCAACGATTTTATTATTTCTAATGATTCGTAAATATTTAATTTTAGGCTATTTTCTACTTGATGCACTAGTTTCACTTCCGACCCTTTGTTGAATTTATGGTTATTTCATTTAAATGGATTTGCGAATAAGAGACAGAATTCCAACTTGGCTATCCTTGGATGAGTGTCAACATTGTTGATACCTCTTCTTATATGTTTAAATATTTAATTTAGATAACCTTTGTAGCAAAGTCCTGATGTTTTGAAATTTTTTTTTTGAATGTTTAATGATAGTCTCGAAAATAGTCTTCGAATAAAAATAATGCAATAAGAGTGGCAAATAATTTATCAATCGAAATTTATTATTTCGATATGATGTAACATTAGCCAAACGTTATCTTATATTCAACATAGTCTACGAGTTGAATCATGCCGTGTTGAAAACAATATTTTGACACTTCTTAATTACAAAGTTTTGTTTATAGCTTTGAAAATATTGAAAAGGATCTCGTAATTTTCTACAACGTGTTCACGAGAGGAAGGCCGTTATGTATATCACAGATAAAACAATTCCCGAAAACGTCAATTGGTGATTTCTTTTTATCCGAGATAATACTCGGCGATGCGATTGGGCACCGAGGATCACCCCACATTCCGGCTGTGTGGAGTTTGTCCCTCGGGCGAGAGATAGCCGATGGTGAGGGAACCCTGGAAGTGGGGGTACTTTATCTCAAAGCGCGTACCCTCTCCTCCTTCCAGTTCTTGTCGGCTTCTTGGCCAGTTCGTGCTACCGATCACCGAGAGTACACAGTTTGAGTAGTTACGAACTTCGGGAAGATGCCACACTCGCCGACGGTCCTCTACAAGTCTCCCAGCCTCTACGAGCTCCACCACCCCAGGTTCTCAGCCCTCGAGACCAACGTGAGCATACATGTTTGTGTTTTGTTCTGTTCTGTTTTGTTTTTGAAAAATATTCTGTTGTTTTCGTCTCTGCGTTATTAGAAAGTTGCTAAGGTATTTGTTATGTCCTTCATATTTTTTTCTTCGAAGATTTTTTTTCACTCTAATGACTCTATATTATTACTTACTTATGCACTCCTTATTTCTTAATTTTGTTTTTTAAATAAATAAAAAAATCAGCAAATAAAAGTTAAAATAATGCTTTCTGCTGTAAGCTTCGGTGTTCTAAAATACACGTCATACCACTTGTGCTTATTCTGGTCCTTGGAGCTGTGCCAACATAGCGCTTTTCGAACCGAAGGCATATTGTATCGCGGGTTGGCATTTTCCATTGAATTTTCCAAATGTTTTCCAGTGCTAGAATGTAATGTCTCGTTTGATTAGCAAGAACAATATGTTTGACAGTAAGTGTTCATAGAGAGAGATATGCTTTATCAATATAAAATAAAAAAACATATTGTTGCCCAACTTTATTGGGTTGCTATACACACAGCATACTGATCTGTCTGATTAAAGATAACAATATTATAATGAACAATAAGATTTATTTTAAGGGTATGATTGTTATGTATAATTTAAGATAAAAGATACACTAAAACAAACCAATAATTTTTTTTTTCTTCTCTCTTTTACCTTTTTATTAATTTAATTTTCTCTTACCTATTTTACTTCTTACTCTCTCTAAAGCAATTAAAAAATAAAATTAATAAAAATAAAATTATTTGTTTTTTCGTTGACATGCTTCAATCGGAAGTATAAAAGTGTATTTATCTTTTGAGTATTATATTGACTTAAGTTTGGGTCTAAAACCACCTGTATTTAATAATGTTATTGCTTTTATTACTTTATTCTCGTTTATGAAGTTCGTTAAAAATTTTTATTTAGAATTTTGTGTTTGATTTTTTTACGCAAGTGCATACCACTTTCTTGACACTGAATATTTTTGTAGGTAATATATATTTTTAAAATTGTTTCTTGAAAAAAAAAATAAAATAAAATAATGATGTTCATAAATAAAACCAGCTTTCGTTTGTTATTTGTATTTGTTGTTGTTTTTTCGTCATAAAGTATTTTATGGTTGTCCGTGCTCTTGAAACGGTTTCATTTCTAAATTTACCTATAGAGTTAATTATAATTTTACTGTAAACGCGGTAATACAATTCTATATTTTTTTAAACTGAGTTAAAACGTTTTATAAAAAGAACATAACAAATTTAATGTGAAAAAATGAAAATTGAAATTTTTCATGAATGGATTACGTAATAGCTTTTTATGTCGTAATTTTCTATTAATATGACTTACTATTTTTTGACTAATAGAAGCCTATTGAAATTTGTTAAATGACTAATTTGATATTCCAAAGCGGTGATGGATACAGTCCTTGGCCTGTAGTAGCTAGTGCTGTGTCATGTGAGTGACATCCATTCCGTCATTAACATGTCTGTCAGCGACTCCCGTACCATACATATCATTTCCTGCCGAATAATTCTGTGAAGAATTCCCTCTCCCCCTATATTTATCCTGTAACTACAATTTAAACAGAAACAAAAAAAATTAATATAATAACATTTTGTGGTTTTGGTGTTAGCCTTCAGCGTTAGTGATGTTTAAGTAAACAGATTACTTCTGGTGTAAATAACACTGGTTCGACAAACTCTTATCTAAACTATTTTCGATTATCGTTAAAGAATAAAATTCTCAATGTGACCAAACCGTAAATAAGGTTTATCCTGACCCATAATTATTAGGTCGCTTCAATAATTAGTGTTAAAGAAGATTTAAGTTTTCAAACCTATCAGTTCGTCTTAATGAAAGATATAAAGTTCATATGATGCATTCAATCTTATCTGTTTATTGAAGTTCCGTCATTTTATTTCAAATGTATTTGATAATTAACATTTTGAGCTTTGAAACAACAGTTTAGAGGAATTAGAAGTATCAATTTTTTTTTTTTTTTTTTTTTTTTTTTTTTTTTTTTTTCAAGAACTAGTGTTACGAAATTTTATTTTTAAATCTTAACTTATATTAAATAATTGTATTCCTGTATACCAAATGAAATGCCTACGTATTCGAATCATTACCTTACTCAATTCCTGATTGTATGGTACTCATATGTACTCATGTGTACTAGAATGGCAAAATTTAATCATGATATCTGTTGATTTTTTCAGTAAAATAAATTATTAATTGACTATAATATGATTTAATTGAAGAATTAATCACGATTAAATTAGATGATTGATTACAGGAAATTAATTGTTTGATACTTAATCTTGATTAAATTTAATTCTGATGTGTACTCATGTGTGTATTTAACACTGATGTGTACTCATTTTTTTGTGTTGAGTAATCCCTTGAAAATCTGGAAATGTTGAGCTTTTCTAATATTAGTATTTTAACTTTTATGAATCATTAAATTGTAACATAACTATGTAATTTTTATGATTTCAATAAAGATATATGTATATGAATATTTATTTTGGACCACCAAACTCAGTTTTATAAGAATGTTGCCAAAAATAAGTAGTATTATTATATAAAAACTTGGGAAATTTGTAATATAATGTTTGAATAGTAACATATTTCCAGTAATAACAAGAAATTTAGATTGAGGCCCAACAAATATATTTAAAAAATGTTATAAATAAAATGGATATATAAAAAAGAGTTTCGTTATAAAAAATATTTAAAACATAGTCTGATATGTTAAACTATATCTGAATTATGATGTCTGATGGTTTTGGTTTAAAGCATAATATTGTCACATAAAAATATGTAATTAGCATTTAATTAAATTAAAACTTATAACAACTATTGTAAGTTGAAATTAAAAGAGTAATTATTTTTACTCTATTGCTATTTATAACTGTTTGCAATATATACAATCAGTAAATGGGCAGTGAAATGATTACAATGACATGTCAATAACTAATCGTAGAACTGCCCATCAGTAGCACTTCAATAGCAAGTTAGGAGACTTGTGGGTTACGTAGCTTGTTGTGGAAGGTATCTTGTTGGGTCCAAATCTGCAACAGATAGAATATTTAGTTCATTATGGATAAGTTTATTTTGATTTTATAAGCATTGAGTATTTTATAAAGGATTGGGTACAAGAAGAGTTAAAAGGTGTTGTAGAGCCCCAATACTCAACTCCGTTTGTCCGTATGGGTCTAATTATTGACATGTATGTCTTTTGTAATTAATTGGGAGCTTTGAAAGCTTGTCTAGTAAATGTTGGAATAGTCGAGTAATATAACCTAATAATTTTAATGATCATTATAATAAAAAAAAATGTTTAAAAAATGAAATATTATAATAAGAAAAATAATCTGTTAAAGAATCTCATATTCTTTTTTAAGTTTCTGTCAGTTTGTATATACATAAATACATACTTACACACACACATACATATATGCTTTCTCAGGATGTATATTTTTTTGGGTTTGTATCTATTTTGGAGGTTATCTTTATTGATCATGATATTTTTGAATAATTATCTAATCTTGTCTTTGCCCCTCGAGGCCCAGACCTCTCTTATCATTCAACAGAAAGGTCTTCTAACTTTCCATTCAGTTTTGTCTTATCATCTGTGAACATTTTTTAAAATGTGCTGTAGGTTCCTGCTATTCCATGCCTTCCAATTCATTTATATCTCTGAAAGATATCATTGTAAGTTATGCCAAAAAAAGAAGAATTGTATTGACTTGGAAGGTTTTTATGTTTTGATCTTATTAAACTTTAATTTTTTTTTATTCATGACCTGTATTGGCTCGGTCAATCAGAAATTAATGCATAATTTTCTTATTTTCTTTCATTCTCTACAACTGAATTGAACAATATAATTTAAGCCTTCAATTTTTTTTTATAGAAGTCATGTTTCATATTTGGTTATTGTTTTTTAATTCTATAGTAAACATATTATTGTTTCTTAAATATACATATACAGTATTATTTGATTCTGAGTAGTTTGAAAAATGGATCTTTTTATTTCATATTTTAAATTCTTTTTTCTATCTTAGCCTTCATATCATCTTAATAATAACTTTGGCATTGTTATTAAAATGACATTGGCACTATCAATTTATTACGATAAAATAATATAAAAATTCTTTTTATAGTTAAATTAATAATAAAAAAAAAAAAAATATTCACTAGTGAAAATCGGTTCTAAAAGATGTATCCAAATTGAAGATTTTGAGAATATTTTGCTAAGTCTGTGTCAGAGTGTTTTTACTTAACGGAATTAAAGTCGATATAGGAGATGTAGATAATTAGGGTAGGCAGTCATAGATACTCAGCAGATCAAAATAAAATAAACATTTTATTTTGATCTGCTGAGTATCTATGACTGCCTACCCTAATTATCTACATCTCCTATATATCACAGTCAACTATACCTTATTATTATAAAGTCAATATATATTTATTCTTTTTAAAATTAAACTTAAAAGTAATAATTTTAAATACATATTCATTGGTTAAGAATGTACATGTAATAATAAAAAATAATGTTAATTAAAAGCACTTCTTAAGGTGCAAAATTAAAAGTATGTGTTTCATAAGAGTAACAAAAAAAATTAATCTTTGTTGTCATTATACCCACATGATAATGCTTTATTTATTTATTTTTTTTTTAATAACTATATGTATTTCGTTCATATTTGTCTTACTAAGACAATCGGTGAATGTTCTGATTTAACTTAATAAAAAGTAAAAGTAGTGAAACATGCTGGATATCATGAACCAGATATCATGAACTTCCTTTTTGATTTGATTTCAGTGTTTTTTCTTGCCTTTTTTCTTTTCCTTTTTTAAACTGCACTACAATTTTTAAAACTTATGTTGCAAATTTAAATCAAACAGATCTCCTTAGATAAAATAATATTTCAAAATTTTAAATATGTAAATATCCAAATTTAGTAATCTTAATAACTTTTAATTATTTTAATTTTTTTAATAAACAGTAATGTCCTAAATAGGTGTGGCTTGATCTTTACTAATATAAACTTCATCTTTCTTTACATTGAGTTTCTCTTTACCAACACCGAGTTTCTCTTTCACAAACAATGACAGACTTGTATAGAATATAAAATTAGCATCAATTTCAAAAGCAACCTTATCAATATTATTGTGATGTTAAAACCTTGGTAACTTCATTGATGATGTTATATGTTATTAAAAATACAATTTGTTTATTTTTTATTATTATACTTATTTGTGTTATTATTTCTGTATTAATTTGTATCATAACAAACTTAATTTTCTGCTAAACATTAATTAAGCAGTACATCAGGATCTTGTCCGCAATTACTTTATAGTGAGTTCCTACTTGATTTAAGTTGTAATGATTGATATATTTATAGATATTAATGGCAAAAAATATCACTTTAACTATTGGATTTAATAATAATTATTTTTTGTTAGCGATTTTTAAAAATAGTATGTCGTAAAATTATTTTGAACATATTTCAGTGACTCTTCTACTACTAATAATAATAGTCTAGTACTAAATATGAATCTAAGTCTAGTTTTCAATAAACATATTTTCACAAAAGAATTAAATTGCAATATGCGCCATGTCGTTTGAATTTCCACCAACATTAAAAACCTTTTCAATTTTTAGTTTTTATGCTTGTAAATGGTTTGACAAATTGGCGTTGGTCGTTCATCTTCTCACAAGTGCGGTTCGGTGGCCATTATTTAACATTAAATGCTACTTGGTCTGTAAACAAGAATAAAAATTAGTAGAGTTCTTATTAATTTAAAAAATAAATAACAGCTGTTCATTATCCAAATCGTTCAAGATTCCTTTCAATTATAAATTTTAAAATAATTTAACTCCACCCCCTATTTTTTTTATTTATGCATTATCACAAATTTCTTATTTTTTTTTTTTTCATTAATTATTATCACCCATATTATGCATGTATTTCAAAAGTGACACAACTCAAAAACCTGAATTAAAAAAATGTACAATTTTCAGTCTTGTGCGAAATATTGAAAGTGTTCCTAAATTATCTTTTAATCCCAACTGTAAGTGAGATGTATCAGGTGTGATTTGAAGTTAGTTCGATACATTTTTGACATTTCATAGAAGAGTATTCAACTTGAACATGATGATAAATAAAAAATACGGTTACTTGAGCTTTGCTATCATGATTATTAATAATAGCAGTGAATTTATTTCTATATTTTTTTCATTTGTATTAAGAGATTATGTAAGAATTCTTCTAGTTTCTTATAGAAAACCTTTGTGAGAGATATTAATTTGTTAGTTAATATGTCTAGCTCATCAATAGGTACTAATGCCTTCTTGTCCTATTGGATATCCATATCAACCATCCATTAAAACTGCTTGAACTCTTTGTCTCAGTCCGTATTTTCTTTTTATAGCAGTAATGTATTGTCCTAAGTAAATTATTATACATCAACAATTTTATTTCAATTATTTAAAACAACTTATTGTTATTATAACACTAATCAGTGATGTTGATGTTTTATAATTAAATAGATAAGTCATGAAAAATATTTATTTCTTTTTTTTTTTTTTTTTATTTCAATTAATTTTCTATTTTTTTTATTTCTAGTCTCAAGTGAGACCGGCACCGTTCAGTGATGATTCAGATGCAGCTATCGAGCGAGATCACTGCGATTATACACAAAGAGTAACCTACAAAATGGCCAAAACTGGGAGATGTAAGTATTGAGATTTTTTACAATTTTAAATGTTCAATTATTAAAGATACATTTTTAAATTTATATTTTGCATGATTTCTCAATTTGAAAAAATAAAATAAAATAAATACTAATCATTAATGATTAGCTGGATTTGATTGCATAACTTCTTTGAATTGTAATTGTTTGCAGAGTGCTTTAGATAAGAGTTTTTAACGATGACCTAACATATGATGTTAGTCAGTTCTGGCAGTCCAGTAGGAGAATGATTCTCATCTTTTATATAACTATACTTCATGTCTAAATATTTATTTTTTATGTGGTATTATCATAATTATTGTAGTTTATGAAATAATTGAAAGATGGATTATGATGATATTCTAGGTGGTCGCAAGATACGAGTATACGCAGATGGCATTTATGATCTGTTTCATCAAGGTCATGCCAGGCAGCTGATGCAGGCCAAAAACCTTTTTCCTAATGTCCATTTAATTGTTGGTGGTGAGTTTATTTGTTTGTATTTAATTAAATATTTTATGTGGTTTGTTTAATTATTATATCTTTAGGATATTTACAGCTTTCCTAAAATCTTAAGCTTTCCCAAAATTTAAATAATTAATGTATAATAAAATAAGTGATATTGTTTCCATTGTATAAATGAAAGCTAGTCAATTCGTATTTGTAGCCTGTTGATTAGATGGATAAACATTGTTAGGAAAGCAGTTATATTTTTTTGAGGTAATGAAGTAGATCTTGTTTATTAATTTATTATCATTAATATTGCAATCTTCATATATTTGCTACAAATGTTATGTGGTATCTCTAATAAGTTGTTATCAGTAACTGATACTGTAACCTGATTTTCCTTGTCACTTGCTCAAACTTCCTCTCACCAACTTAGAACTAGTCTTATCTAGAGTGGAGAGGTCTCAACTTATATTAGTCTCATAGTTTTACTTTAATACTTGAATCAGGTACTTCATGTACAAACTATCAACCAGCTAATATATGCAAAACCTTTTCCTAGACATGACAATTTAATCATATCCATATTGTATTAGAACATGCCAGAAATTTATTTAAATAAAAAGGGTTGATTCAAATGTGTATTAGCAAAATATTTCATTTCAGACCATAAATACTTTTATATAGTTGAGGAAATTAATTCTGTTTGTCTAAACGAGTATATAGTCCTGTCACCTCATTCTCTTACCCATACTCCTTGTAAATTCCCTTATTTTCCCCTAATTTGACTATGGTTGTGTGATATATGTTGGGCCCTAGATGGTTCTTGATATCATATTAAAACAGACCATGAATTGCTTTATAAGTTATCTCTGAGACCTCTTGAGAACTGAAGATGAATGTTAAACATTCAAAACTAGTTTTCTAATAAAGTAATCCCAATAGAAGTGGCAATTAATTCATCAATCCTAATTGCTTTATAAGTTTTGTCTTAAGAACCTCAAGATATTCCCATGTTTCTCATCTTTAGTCAAAGTTAAGTTGGCTCTTTCTCTCTTTCCATTAAAAACCTTTCCTTGCCACATATCTCTTCCAAATTATCAACACCCTCCCTTTATTTACAGTATCCTGCAATTCAAGTTTGCAATTACGTCTTTTCAATCTCTATACTCCATCCTACAGTACTGCATTCCAACGCTTCTTTCTATCCCAATCCCCTGTTTTCTTGTATTCTCTCTCTCCTTGTATTCGCAATGCTTCATCATTCAACATTTAATTATATGGATGTCTCACAATCTATGTAATTCTAGAATGTCAGTCATGAACCATTAGCCTAAATTTATAGTTTTCTTTCGATAATGTTTTCATTATAATTTTTTCTGTTCTCTCTCTCTACAATGTGGTTATTAACATTTATTTCTATATTGACCAGTTATGATTTTACTTTCTGTTATGTTATTCTTAAGGGACATTGTCCCAGAATAAAGTTTTCTTTCAATTCTATTCTATTGTAAACTAATAAAAAGAAATAATATGCCCATTGAAAAAAGATAAAAACTAGGAAATTAAGGTGTGCTCTAGTGAAAATTTAGTATTAGTAAAGCACTCGTTTAAAATATGTAGATGTGAAATTATGACTGAGATTTCTAATATACATGTGAGTAGCTAGAAACAAAAGGAACATGTTGCACTAACTGTGGCTGTTCCAAGTTGTAACTGAAAGTACCTGATTTATTTTTTCATGTTTTGTATTTCTCATCTATTATAATATTAGTAGACCTAAGTCTTGTTTATTAAGTTTCTTAGGAGAATAAGATAGAGTATAAGTTTTATTGTAGCAGTCAAAAGTACTGAGAATATTATTAAAATATTTTTTATTTTATTTTCAGTCTGCAATGATAAACTGACACATTCTATGAAAGGCAGAACTGTTATGACTGAGGAAGAGCGATATGAAGCAGTGAGACACTGTCGCTACGTTGATGAAGTTGTCCGTGACGCTCCATGGCAGACAGATAATGAGTTCCTAAACAAGCACAAGGTAAGCAACAAATATAGTTTCTAAATTATACAAATTGTATAACGATTTAAGCTAATTATTTTGCAAATGCCATTACTAATTATAAAGCCAAAATTTATTTCGAATTGGAATAATATAAATTTATGTGATGGTTTCAGATTGATTTTGTGGCCCACGATGAGATCCCCTATGCTACTGGCAGTAGTGACGATGTGTATGCTCACCTGAAGGACAGAGGAATGTTCGCTGCCACCGAAAGAACTGAGGGTGTTTCCACTTCCGACCTCGTAGCAAGGATAGTCAGAGATTATGATATCTATGTGAGGAGGAACCTGGCGAGGGGATACAGTGCCAAGGAACTTAACGTATCCTTCCTGAATGTAAGAAATATCTTTAGTTATTAAAAAAAATATAGATTTTAAAAAATGTAGAAAACAAAGATCATTGATGTTCGGTCAAAAGGGCTTAAGTCTTGGAATGTGCAATTTACAAGACGATTTTCCAAAGGTTTGAAAACTCATTTTTAATCCTGCCTAAGTATTCATTTATTCATGAATCTCTCAGAACGAAATTTTATTTGTTTATTAATTTTTTTTTTCATAAAATCATTTTCATAAAAATGATGACTTAAGCCCTTTTGACTTAACATCAATGATATATGTTATGATTTAGCGTGAGAACTGATGATAAAATGATTCATGATAATGGCTAATATCATTATTTTTTACTTAATTTGACTGTGCTTTACGAACTTGAATTTCTTTCTATTCGTGAAACAAATTTTATAAATAATAGAAAAAAGAAGAAGTTAATTAAAAATTCATATCTGTTTCTATATAATTGATTTAAAATACAAAACTTAGTTTGAAAAACTACCACATTCCTTCTACACCACAATTATTGTTTTATTATAATTGTTTTTATTATATTATAACTAATACAAAGCAATCTCAATAATCTGGCCCTTTGAGAACCTTCCCTTGATACGTATCGAGAAATAAATTCATCGTGTGTGTAGAGAGATACTTTTGATAGAGATACAAATATTAGTTATGTTAAAAAATTAAAGGAGAAAGTCATATAGCTCTCATTAAAAATTAAAAACAAAACAAATATTGATGAGTTTTTTAAAAAAATATATGATTAATTTAAGTTTGTATTGCGTGATTATGAGTTTAGTTAGTACATACATGCATATGTACATTTATGCAAATAAATTTTGTGATGTTGATGTTATTTTTATAACAGTTACATTATAATTTGTTTTTAATTAATAAAAAAGAGTAATATTACTTTGTGATTATAAAATAAAAAACCATGCAAAATTTTAATGTAGCTCAAAAATACATATTTTGAAGCTATAAATGTAAGATACCTGTTTATTATGTGCTTGTAAAACAATTTCATTACAAGGATTGTTTGACATCGCTGACCTTCAATCAGTCTCTCTTGTCATTTGACTCAAAATTATCCTACAGTAATTGTTACATATTATTTCACTTGATGGATCAGTGGAAAGTAGAATACTTTTCTCCAGACGTTTGTCATTGGAGATATTTTGTTTATCAGTATTCATCTATCTCCATATTGGACAATAAAGTAAAAAAAAACAAATAATTTCATTTTAGTAAATTATTACGACCATAAAATTTTTTTGTCATTTTTATCAATTTATATTATTTAATATAATCAAATTGTAATTATTATTATTATCATGCAATACCTAATTTGTGTCTTTGACTTGTGAAGTTGATTTTTTTTATAGCAAAGATATTTTTGAATTTACTGTCCCATATCAAAAAAGAAAATAATTTAATAAAAAACAAATATTAATTCATTTATTAAGAGTGTTATATTTTTGTTGAATATCGTGTATCGTGCTTCCTGAGATACATGCCATGTTAATGAATAATCAATTTATTTGTTGTTTTTTTTAACGTAATTGTTTAATAATATTTTGTATATCCATTAGGAAAAAAAATTCAGGCTTCAAAATAAAATGGAAGAATTGAAGGATAAGAGTAAACGAGTCATGGAAAACTTTGGAGAAAAACGATTTGACATGCTTCAAAAGTGGGAAGAAAAATCTAGAGATTTCATCGATGCTTTTCTTCTTCTATTTGGCAGAGACGGAAGACTTGTGAGTTTTTAAAAATATATTTTCTATTATTTTTAATGTTAAAAGAGGCTAAATGTGAGAATAAGTTTTAATAACATGAATTGAAATCGGTACAACTTTTGAATTGTGCTGTTATTAGATTAACATGAATATTCCCTTCTATTCAGTCTTTATTTCTAAGATCGAATCAAGTGTTAAATTCTAGCAATGACCCTGAACATTATTTATCAGACAAGGCTGTACAATAGTCCTTAAGTTCTGTAAATGCCTCCCCAATAATCTAGTCTGAATTTTATTGAACCTTTGTGGTTCAAAACCACCTAAAGAAAACATAAAAAGAGAAATTAGGAAATGTGATATTCAAAACAGAAACATGTTCAAAGTGAAACAATATCAAACAAGAGAGAATTACCTAATTAATTTAATCAATGCCTAAAAGTAGAAGTTGGTTGCTTTCTACCTATAGTCGTAGAGTTAACTAAATGCTGCAATGATGATAAAAATAGATATTAGATGTTAGCTTCATGTAATTCTTAGCTGTTTGCTTGCATTCGTGTATTAGTGAAGAAACCTAAATGGAGTTCTTGTCTTTAGGATAATATAAACATTACTAGGTTTTTAATTTCTGTCTTAACTGGTTACAATTTAAGGAGTTATCAAGCAGAATGATGATGGTGTAAAAAGAGCAATTATAGCTAGATGTTGCCTACTTAATACTAATTAACCGACCAGATATAGCATATTATTCGTAAACCATTCAATATATTTGTTATAAATATGTAATATTTTTCTACTTTTAAGGAAATAATATTTATTAATCAATATAAAATCTTATCTAATCTTAAAACATGATTGAAATATTTATTCATGACAATATCTATTGTATCTGATTTTATTTATATATATTTATGAATACATATTTTATATTATGTATTTTATGAATATATGTTTTATCTGATTACAGTCTCACATATGGAGTGAGAGCAAGGGACGGTTGATGCAGGCGCTGTCACCACCATCAAGCCCACCCAGAGATGGAAGCCCCTCCGACAGTGAAGGAAGAGCAAGGTAGGTAGTAGTTACAATATTACAATTAATTATTGGATTGTCTGGAAAATAATGCAGGGTTTCTTGTTTACTTTTTAATTTATGTCAGTACTTTATGATCATTTAAAATTTTAAAAAACCTGTTTCACTACAACCCATGCAGGGTCATGGGTTCAGTACTTAGGTACTGAGGAGCTCAGTACTTAATAATACCTGAGTATTATTAAGGACGTACTGTTACTATGCCAGCGGTTGTGAAAGGAGGAGTTAGGAGGAGGAGGAGCGGTTGTGAAAATCGCTCTAATTTTTCTTTCCTGATTGAGGGTACCCATTTTGGAGGCTGAGAGTGCCTCAGAAGGGTCTCCCAACCTCAAAGTTGAACCATGGCTGAAAAAACAGAAAATAAATTTTCTGATTTCAGTCGGACGCAAACTCCGGCTTGGGACCTTGGCAGTCAAGTGCCTTACCCACTGAGCTACCGCACCTCCCTTATATATAATCCTTTACCAAACAAAAATATTTAACTCAGTAACATTTCACTGTTTGGAAATGATTAAGTCTTTATCAAGATGTCAATATCTTATTTTCATATTATTCCATTTTGTAAGTTTTAACTCGCTTGAAATAGGGCCCTAACAGGGAGAAACATTAATAAAGTCTTTGGCAGTGATAATGTAGATATGTCATTCTATGATGATTTAAAGATTTTAAAGAGAGAGACTCCAGCCTTGAAGACAAATAAGGTCACAGCAGGACTTCATCCCTTGATGACGTAGTGGTAGCTTTGGCCAATGAAAGTCTGTGACCGATTGTTCAAGAACATGCAGAAAAACTTACTGTTGTCAAATTTACTGTTTCTAGACAATTGGAAATGTGAAAAAACTTTGTTTCCTCATGCATTAAACAACTACCAAAAATATTGTTATGAAGGTTGTGCTGCACTTAAAATTGTTGGAGCTTACTTATGAGACCTCTTGCCTCTCTACTACCATTTTGAAAGCTGCTTGATTACTTATTCCTGTTACTGAATAAACATAAAAAACTTATTCATCTAAAGTTGATAAAGAAAAAAAAGTGTTTCCAAGATTTATTATTAATGAAGACTGAAAAGCTACCAATACACTGGTATTAATGTATTGAGAGTAAATTAACATATTTTGATTAATAAAAATGTTTATTAATTTCTACAATGTTTATTATAACTGCATTAATTTCTAGACAACCCAATAGTTATCTTTTTAATTTTACATAATTTCATTTTGTTATAGAAAACAATAAGTTAACTGGCAAAAGATAAAATAAAAATTTAAATTGACTGCTTATAAAATACATACCGCATTCATTCACATGCAGTAGAACATTAATCTGAATTGATGAGAATTTTAACATTTTAAAAAGCCTGTAGACTTCCAAAATTAAGTTATGATTTAAATTTTTTTTTTTTAATCTAAAAATCCCTAATTTTATTTTATAAACATAACAACATATTTTATAAATTTCCTTTAGAAGGAATTGAAAATTAATTTTAATAGTAGTGGCTTAGTGCCCATCCAGAGAGGCCGTTTTTATCTTTTTTTCTTCCTCCCTTCGAAAGTCCGAAAAGTAAATTTAAATTCATAAATATCTCTCATAAATTAGGTAGGTAGTTATTACTTTATTGTAACAAATTATCCACCTAAGGATAAACGATTGGGATTGAAATTTTAGTTGTGGTTTCTTCAGTATTATGTTTCTATTGATGAACCTATTATCTAAATTTATTTCAAGCAATCAAATCTATTCTGGAACTGTGATTTTTCAGATTTTGGCCTTACAATGGTAAGTGAGGGAGGGCTCATGCTTTAATACAAGGAAAAAATGAAAAAGAACAGATAAGTAGGGCTTATTGTTTTATTTATAATTATTTCTATGTCTCTTCGTGTTTTGAAAAGAAAAATTACTGCCACAATATTTATAATTAATAAATATGAGAAGTTTTTAAATAAGTAATGTGTAGCTATTATATAAACAAAATGTGTTGATACACAATTTTTTCTTATTACTTCATTACCTAAGATCAATTCGAAAGATGACAAAGAAATTTTGGGGATGACTTATGTCTTACATGTAAAGTGAAGTGGTCCAATAGAAGATATGAAATATTTGATCTTTGTAATATATTTTTTTTCCATTCGCTGAAGAATAATAAAACAAAAAATTAACCAGGTAGCACTAGTTGTAATAACGCTTTCCTTAACAAATTAAATATAAATGTTCAATAATTTTCTCATTAATAAAATATTAAATTACTTAAATATAATGAACTATGTATTAGATGAAAGAAATCATATTATTTTGAGGAAGTGTGTAAGCTTCACCACCTAGTGATTAACCTATTTAAAGTTTTTTTATTTTTCCTGATTATGGGGGTTAATTTAATTATATTATTAAAATTTCTGTTTCATAATTAAATAATTGAGTAATAATCCTCCATGATATTCTTATTACCCCTTAACTTTAGATCTGTATTCTTTCTTGCCTGTATGTTGTCATACTGTTATACATATATTAATGTTTTCATTTAAAAGATCTCTGTTTAAAATCACAAAATGGCAAAAATGTACTATGATTTTTCTTTCCCAACACTCAATTTAAATATTTAACTATTTATTAGTTTAATCATTATTAACAGTTTATTTATCATGATAGTTTAACAAAAAAAATTTACTTTATTATGTGATTATCACCGTTAATAATTTTTTTTAAGCTAATTGAATTATGTAACATTTGAAAATCACAACCGGGTTATTTGTTAAAAACATTGAAAAAAAAAAAAAAAAAAAAAAAAAATATTGCGTACTCATTATTGATTGAACACTCAGCGTAGTAAAAAAAAAAAAAAAAAAATTGAACAGGGACCAAATGTACTATAGAAAATTGAGGTATGTTTGTATAACACAGAGTTGTGAGGTTTTATCTTTAGAATGGAAAATTAAAATATATTTATTCATAGCATTTATCTTCTCAGATTTTATTAATTTAAACTGTTTTATATTTGATACAAATATATAAAGAGCTAATCTCTGAAGTTTAAAAAACATTTACAACCGCAATATTCATATCCAGATTATGAGAGAGTAGACCCAAGCCAAAATTTTTTCTCTTAGATTTTGGCCATTTATTAGGATTTTAAATGATCATCTGTTTAAAATTAATAATTTTGATAGAATATATTAGGAGCACTGTTTTTGTCTTTTTTATTATTATGAATTGTTTAAAATATATACATACATATATATATATATATATATATGAAAAAATTAGAAAACAAATTAATATATTTAATAAATACATGGTCTTATCATAATTTTTCTTGTGCCTTATAAATAAAATTAATATTGATTACTATTGTCAGAAAATTAGATAGGTTTTGAACAGTTATTTCATCATTTTCACCTCAGATTGTTTAGTGTGCATCTACTAGGTAGTAGGGAGTAAAATTATTCAAAATTTCCTGTTATTTTTAAAAATTAAATTAGTCTAGACTAGAAATATTATTGAAGAGGAGGAAGCTTCAACATCTCGTAAGATGTTAGATTTTACTAAACTTGTGGTTAAAATTGAAACAAAACATATTAAAAACTTATTCCATCTCTAGGTGAGGAGCTTTAATATTCTTGACAACATTGTGTAGATAGCTGAAAACCCAATTTGGAGATTCCTCTAAAGGTTCTCAAGCCTCCTAAAGAGATTTCAAATTCTTTGTAAATTATTAATAAATTATAGTTACTCTAATTTCAATTTTATAGTTATAGTTTAATTAATTTTTTTTTACAGCCCACCTCCATGCAAGGCTGGCCGATTTGATGGAGACTTGACCGAAGATGAAGAAGACATCACTCAAACTATCTCCAACTGAGGGTGTTGTAAATCCTGTCTTGTTTCTTCTTGATGTCATTATCCTTTTTGTAGCAAATTATATTTAATTGAAGAAGAAGAAAGTGATTTGTTTTGTCCCCGCCCTTTCTCTCTTTGCCTTGCCGCCCTACTGGTAAGTGTGTCTTTGTATATGTGGATAAGGGTGCCTCCTCAGCACACCTGATCGTGGGAAAAAAAAAAATCTGTTATCGATTATATAGAAGTTATATTTATACATATATTTATATTGTATATTTATTAAACCTACTTTTCTTCGATATTTATTTTTATAAATATGCTTACTAAAGGCAAAGGATTAAGAATGTATTTTTAAGTTATTTATAAACTATTTATTGAAATTATGCTAATTTTATTAAGAGGTTATAAGACATCATGAGTATTGATTACTATTAGTTAATTGTTATTTCTATATTTTAAAAATTAGGATACTTTTGAATTAGTATTATTATTGAATATAACTAATTTAATGATTTGTTTTCCTATACTATTATTTTTTTGCATGTTGCAAATTTCTACCAAAGGCGAGAGAAAATTTAAGTTAATATCGAATACATGTTTTATGTGATAATTTTCACTGGTGTTTTAAGAGACCTATGCATTAATATGAAATATTTAATATATATGATGTTTAACTTGGAAGTTATACCATGTTTTGTCGATTGTTAGGGTAGTAGTTGTTAAAGATATAGTAAGCTTGCAACTGTGCAGGCTAGTGCTAAATAATATAAATGTTAGCTCAAATTAAAAAAATAAATAAAAATAATACAATTATCCAATAGAGTTAGACAAAACAACGTCCACTTAATACGTGTTGATGTCATTTACAAATAAGGACCGACAGACTGCCATTTCGGTATGTTACTTTTTCAAAGCAATAATGTCATCTACGGGAATAATTATTTTTTACTTTGATTTTATTAGAATTTTAGTTACATTGTATATTTTGCTTTTAGATAAATATGTTAATGTTATGTTAAAATAATTTTTATGTATATGCCGGAGGTAGATGTTTTTAAGCAGGTTATACTGTGATCTAGATTCCTATTATTTTTTTATTGGCAAATCAAAGACCTAGTGTATTTTTTTTAATATGAAGCCCAAATTGTAATGATTCAGATGGCTTTAAAAAAATACATTTCTTTGACTGTCTGTAGTGAAAATTCACTTAATGCGATCCCATAACCAAACTCCATTGTTTTGTTGTTTTTTTAGCCAAAAAGTACTTTGGATCTAAGTGTATTTCTGTATTTGGTTTTTGGAAATACACTTGCATTAAGTTAGATCTGGTGTAATTGTTATTATCTATGTATAAGCTATTTTGTTTTAATTAAAATAAGTGTGCACTTTTGTGACTTGTGTGATGTATTGATGGTGCATTTTTTCAAATTGTATGTATATATTTTTGTAGAAAGCCAAGCAGTCGCACTTTTTGTATTTGGTTATATTTTATTCATTACTAGATCATTATTATTTTTTTTAAATTGAGATCTTAAGTGATCATTTCAACACCAAAATCTAGAGAGAAAAAAAGAAAGAAAAGAAATTATAACAGAAACAATTGAATAGTTTTCTATATATTTTCTTGGACCACAAACTTTACTGAATAATTTAATCATCTCTGTTGTCAAAAATATTGTGCACAATGCATTCTTGTAGTTTACATTTATACCACATTCGTAAATCAAAATAAAACATATATTAACTATAAAATATTTATCTGCATTAATCTTTATTTAAACACCCTGATGTTACCTCTATAACTAGTTAGGAAGAAGTTGAGACTAGAAGAAAAACATTACTTCTACTGTTTTGAAAGTCAAGAAGTTCCCCTTAAGTGGGCTGAGAAACATATCTGAAATATTATCTTAAAACTTCAAGGTATTAAAGTATTATTTTAGTTATTTATTATAGTCTTTTTTTTCTCAAGAATTAAACTAATAAATGTTCATTAATGCTTAAGATGGATTAAAAAATGGTACTTAAAATTCTTAGAGTAATACCACTTTCTTAAAATGTTTTTTAAATATTATATTAATTCTTGACAAAAATAAATCTTGCTTATTTGGAGAAACAGCTTTAGCCTAAAGTGATAAGGTTATCTATTTGAAGGATATATATATTTTTTTTAAATTTTTATACTTTAATCAAGTTAGCATCATTTTCCATTTTTTTCCTGTAATCCTAATTCACATTCCTTCTGAAATAAATACCTTTGAATGCCTTTTAGTTTCTTAAATTAAAATTTTCCTTAGGATTATTGAATTTTTGATTGTAGATTAAAATTTCTATAATTTTAATTTATCATTCACCATTTTATCACAAAATGCTGATTCTCCACCTAATGAGGCTAACTAAGTAGAAGGGATTTTTTAAACTAATATTTCCAACTGTCCAATTTTATTTCTATTTTTCCAGTAGGAACTAAAAAACCATCTAGTCATGAGGAAAACCTAAGGGATTGCATATTTATCTGATAACTAAGCAGACTTTTGCTGATCCTGCAATCATTTGAGATTCATTCACATGCTGCTATTAGCTGGTTGCTCAAGGATCCTGGCCCCAACAGTTTCCTTGATGGATCACAGTCCCTGTCCTGTATCCATGTTTATGAAATTTCATCAATTTAAAAATAATAAATTTATGATACAGTTATAAATAATTTATAGAACTTAACTTTTGTTCAGTCCACAAGTTTTATTTACAATTTATTATAAAACTCTCACAAATAAAAATAAAATTTATAAATTAGCAATAAACCATGTATGTATTAACTATCTCACATAAAACAGCACACATAATAAGAAAAGTAATAATGGGCTCACCCTATTACAAATAAACTTACAATTTACTAATAACTATTGCAATGCTATCAAAATAATTTGGAGATGATAAACAATATTATGGATCATTTATACCAATGAACAAGTCTACTTTGTATTGTAGAGCCACAACCATAACATTTGTACAAGCAATGGTCCCCACTATATCATTAATTAACGGATTAAACTGAGGAAATATTTCCAATGAAACTAAAAATAAGAAGAAAAATATGTAAATAAAACAACATGCATCAATGGAACACAATAATTATTTTAGCACCTCAAATAAAACTGAAGGTTAATTATTATATTTCCATAAAATTTATCTAATAAAGAAAATTTACAACTTGAAAGTTAAATGTACAAAGAGAAACAATTTTCTTTGATTTATCAGTTGTGCATTGTAGATTAAATACTAAGTTTAAAAAGTGTTCTTTTTTATCAATTCTTAAACTTCAAATATTTACACTCTATACAATGATTAGAGGGCTTCACAAAACCATTCCGGCAATAAATGCATAATCCTTATTGCATATAAGTCATTGTTTTCATTTTTATTTTATGGATTTAGGAATGTATTTTTAAAAGTACATTTATTATCAAAGAAAATTAATTAGAGGATTATTTACAAAATCAAAAAATGAAGTTAGTCGGTAAGTTACTGAACATTAGAATATGCCAATTTCTATTTTGAATGAAATCTAAGAACAATTGAATTTATGATAACAAAAACAAATTTCTTGAGATAATCATAATTGTATCAATTATATTAAAATGTATGTTCTGTATATATATATATATATATATATATATATATATATATATATATATATATATATATATATATATATATATATATATATATATATATAAATTAAATATAGATATAATTGCCAGGTCAATTACGAAGAAATCCATCTTAGATGCAAACATTTTTTTTTCTCTAACTTATTGTATAAAATTAAACATATATGAATTTATAACCAAACAAAAAACTGTGTTTAAAAGTAAGTTAAATTTATTCTCATTTAATTTATTTCAATGATTTTGTAAAAAATAACAAAATATTTTTATTACAAGTGATTTTTTCATATAAGTTCGTCGAACAGAGTTATTAATCAGCTTGCAAAGTGCTAATATCAAACTTATTCTGCAAAATAGGAGTGGTCTTATGATTTCTAGTACACCAGTAATTTTTATCACATTCAGCATCCAAGAAAAATGAATATAGTTTGCAATGTTATATTATAACATACAAAACAAAAAAAAAAAAAAAAGATATAACCAATTTACTTAACTAGTTAATATAATTAATCATAAAAATTACTTACTATACATAAGTATTTCTTTTCTAAATTAGAAACAAAAAAATCTTGTTTTATTCATACACCCTTTTTGTTTTTTTATATAAGGCAAGATGGGGTAAGTGCATTAGTAAGCCATAATTTCTATTGTCATTTTGTTATATTAACTGCCATCTGTTGTATGTAGAGAGAACTTCATACCCTCCAAACCTAACATACTAGAGAGCTCTGTCATGGAGTTATAGTACTATGGAGAGGACCTTCCCATGTATTGTTCTGTGAGGGGCAAGACCAAAACATTAACCGGCCACGCCCACAATGCCCAACTGGCGACTTGCATTCCATTGGGCTAGCGTAATCGAAAGGGTTCATAATAAATAAAATAAGGAAATCGCTACAGTAAATAAATCACTAAAATAAAATAACAGCAGTATAAAGCCTAGGAAACCAAAATTTAAACTGATAAGAGGTTAATATACTGATAATACCGTTCACACCAAAACGGCTACCTGCCCAGGCTATTGATAGGTAAGCCCTCTCCACCTGTCAATAACTCCATGTCTACTGTAAAAGATAACCTTTCAAGGAATTTTCATAGTTCAACCTGTTGATCTAGGTGTTGTGCAAAGTTGAAGTTAAAATTATAAAATTTTAATTATAATTATGTAATTATAAAATTTTTCTCTATTTTTTTAATTTCAAGGAGTAAAATGATTTCTGGGAGTTGCTTATTTTTGCACTTACCCCATCAAAGAATCAATTCACTACTAAGGAGTTAACAAGAGATTTATGCACTTACCCCGTTTAGGTGGGGCAAGTGCGTAAATGGGACTTAAAATTGATTTTCCTTCGCACAGATAATAATTTTTAGGATATCCGGGAAATCAATTATATTGCTGAAAAGAGTATAGTTCAACATTTGCAATATAACAAAAAATATTATCCTAGCATTAATAGCTGATTTTTTATGTTGTTGAATTTTGCACTCTATATGACGCACTTGCCCCACTTCACCTTACATAACTAAATATGTAAAAAGAAAATTTAAAGACAGTAAATTATGGTTTGAAAAAATCATCAACATAGTTATTTAATTTTAAAAACATAGAAGAAACATATTTGTGATGCTTACATCAAATAAGAAAAATGGGACTACAAAGTGAATTGAACTAGACTTTGATTTTGTTCCAATGAAACACTTTTAGTTTTGATTTTTTTAATAGTAATATTTTGATTCCCATTATGAACTGCTTAAGATTGGTTGTGTACACGGTATTGCACATACATTGCTATTAGATTTTTCCCACAATGGCTTGTTTTAATTTTTGGTAAAACATTTTGTAGAACAGTCTTCTTTGAGAAAGAGCTAAATTGGCACCAAACTGAAGTCTTCTTTCAAAAACATTCCATACATGTAGTCTGAAAATGTTCAGACCATATAAACTGTTAAACAATAGTTATTGTACAATATACAATAACTATAAACTATAATTTACATAAAATATTTAAAATGTTGAAGCTATCAGAATGTTGACATAATCATTTGAATAGTGATGTTGAAACCGTTTGAGCTGATTTAACATTTTACGACCTGAGATCTTTGTTCTCAATTAATATTTTTGATCGGAATAACATATTTTACTATCTCCTGAGTATTATTGCACATGTTTGATCAGGGGCATCTAGACCCCCCGATTCCTCAAATTTTTCACTTTGTAGATCCTGACTAGCCAATGTTCAGTCGTGTACGCCTCCTCGAGAACTTCTAGCTCAAAGTCTTTATTTCCTATTTCCGCTCCTCGAACTCGGTCATAACCTGGTGGCTTTCCTAAAACACCATATCAATATAGATAATAAAATAAATTTAAAAAATTTATTTTAAAAATTAAAACACTTTGAAGTCTTAAACTGACTGAAGTACTTATTAGAAGATAAATTGTTTCAAAGATTTCAATATTTTAGGACCCTACTCCTTATTTCCTACTTAAAACAATTTTTTAGACCTTTATTAATTTCTAAGTGGAATCAAAAACTATAAAACAATTTGTGTAAAATAATAGCATAATTTTACCAAAAAACTTACTTAGTATTAACTTTTAAAAAATGAATAAAATTTATTTCACTTATATTTGTCTTTTAGCCATTTCTTTTGTTGAATTATTTGTAAAGTTCATTTGAAATTTTAGAAATTGCAAACCCACTCTCCCAAGAAGAAAGAGGAAAATTTATTTCTAGTTCTGTCAAATCATGAAGACATCTGCGTTTTTAACCCATAAGAGCCTTTTTCTTTTTTATCTCTTATTTTTCTTCTTTTAGTTAAAGTAGACACATTTTTACTAAAGGCAGGTGCACACCTGCAGGTATAAATGACAGGTTACCTGTGATGGGTAGACTTGTTGGTTTTTTTTTACCACTGCAAGTTTAAATTACTTGTTTTTTTTAAGGCCAACTAAAAATGTCCAATACAATTTTGTCCACAATACTGTTTACCTAGATTTTTTTTTTTTTCATCAGTGAAAAATACTTTAGCTACAGGACATTGTGCAGCACAAAGTTTTAGTTGCAGTGATCCAATATTCTGCTATGTAAAAAAAAAAAAAAAAATCTGTAGATATTTTTGCAAACTTGAGATATATATTTTGATGTTGGATAAAATTTCTAATCTTTTAAATCAATATGTAAAAAGATGCTGCAAGCACAGAAGAAAAATAAATTGGCTACTAAGTTATAGAATTAAAACATTGGTAAATATAAGAAAAAGCATTACCTCCTTCAGAATAAACCTGTCCGAACCTGTAGTAGCACATCTTGTACATGAGTGAGTTTAGCAGTGTAGGAGAGCCTTCTTTGTCAACTCTAAACTCTCCACTCGGAGAGTAATAATCAGTTTCTTTTATATGTGCTCCCCTCTCTGTTGAACCTCCTATACGCACCATCCACAGAAACTTATTGATATCTGAAAAAAAAAATAAAAGATTAATTAGTTTTTTCATGTAAACAATTTATAACTTTTTGTATATAACGATAGAATACAAAAGAGGATTTAAAAATTATAAAGCATGACATATAACTAATTACATCTAATGGTAGTTTAAAAAATTAAAATTTAATGAAAAATCAAATAAGTAAACAAAGTTCTTTCATAAAAAATAATATACTTTTACGAAAGCTATCTATCAGTCTACTTAGTCCAATAATGAATGAAAATCTACAGAGAGTTTTGAGTCAACATAAAATAATTAGCAACTATCTGGAGGTTTGGGAAGCAGATAACAGGAATGGCATGAACCTAATGTCAAAAGTGAGAAGTTTCAAGTAAAAGGAAAACAGAAAAAGTTTGTGCAAACTACAACAATGGAGAGAATGAATTCTCTAATGAGATAATTGTTAATTGCCAAAATGTTAAATAAATACGAACTAGTTCCTATATCAGGGACACTTTTGAGAAAACATGCCGAGTCACATTTTCAAGACTGCCGGAGCAGATTATCAAGAAATCATACTACAGAATCGGGAAAGAGAAATGAGTGGGGACAGGTTATCTTTGTAGTTAATAAAACTGTTCAATATTAATAAAACTGTACAATATTAATCACAATCTTCCCTCCAATGACAATGGAGATATAAATGTTAAAAAGGAAGATGGCGAATCTTCTGTCTGCTTGACAAAAAAATTCATAAGAATGGGATTAACAGTTAATTCCTGGAGCTGCAGCTAACTCCACATTTTCTTAATGAGCAATGGCTTCAAAGGGTGCATCATATATCTGCATCATTTGGGAAAAACCAGGCAAGTCCAAAATCACAGTTCTTCTGTTTTCAGTGTAAATATATTTTTTTGAAAAATCATTTTTCAATTCCCATTATTCTACAAATTCTCTATATTTTATCATGGAATGCATATTAGAATTGAGAAAGCTATATCGAAGAGTGATCCCATCTCAAGATTTTCTTTAAATAAGAAAATTTAGAGAAGTTTCAGAGGAAACAGATGAGAAACCTTGACATAACAAAAAATATTTGGTTGACCTATGTTACGCACATTTTCTTTATTAGTTGCAGGTTCTATTGATATTTCATAAATATAAATTACCCTTTTACGAGTACTGATAAATTCTGAACAAAAAACTTATGATTCTGATAATATTTTAATAAGAAGTTACACACACACACATTAACTTTTCAGAAAAATAAAATAAAATAATGTGAAAAATATTTACCATCAGATGAATATCCAACAACACCACCAAATATGACTAAAACATAATCAACATCTAACTCTCTCATTATCGCATAAGCCTGCTCCTCGTTTGACGCCATCGCTTGCCCCACCCTCGAGATGTGAGTGTTGTTCCATGTATTATTATCTACAAGTATTGTCCTATTAGCCATAGCAGTAATCTGGTAGCCATAATCCCACCATGACATTACTTTAGCATTCTGAGAAGGATAAATAAAAATCATTACTGAACACTAACAAACTTAAGTATGTAAAAAATCATCTAATGTAAGGAAACATGAGAATACATACTTCAGGTGTGTTCATCCTCAACCAGTAGTAAGCCTCTCTAAAATCATCAAAAATTATCTGTGAGCCGTCATGTGTCCTTGCTGAGAGCACGATGCTAGGAGAACTGTAAGCTTCAGAGGTGACCCAGGTACAGTGGAAAGTGTACGTCATCAGCAGAAATGTCATTAGGCCCACAAATACAGTGGCAATCTGTGAGAGAAAATAATTCAATAATTATTATCAAACCAAGTAAATATCTTATAACAAAACGATTAATTTTTCTTTTTTAAATAAGTTTATATTTTTCAGAATACACATCTAAAAATATTTATAAAAAAAATAAATAAAAAAAATGCACCAAATTTATTCATATCAAAGAATACTGAATATTAGCACTAATCAAGATAATTATATTATAACACTATGACATCAAAACATTCTTATACCTCACTTTTCATAACAAAGTTTGATTCCATTTTGTTCCTTTTCTTATCGACATTTTTCTCTGGGTCTACTTGCTTCATGTAGATCTGGAGCATAGAAGAAACAGCAATTCCAGACAAAATGCACATAACAGGTGCGAGTACAAGCATAAGACGAACCATCACACCCTGAAATATTTACAAATGAGAATTTTTTGATAACTTTCATCTACTTGATGAAAACTTCTAAAGAGAGTATCACATGATTAAATCTTAAATCTCTTTTAGACTATATATGATGATACATAAATTTATACATAACATGAAAAACTTAATAAACCTCATATACACAATAAGAGAAGCTTTAATGTTTTAATATAACCTTCCTTCATTTTTGATTAAAAAAAAAAATATTCATCATGGTTTAATCCTCCTTAATACAGTTGATTAAAATCTTATTGAATGTATAACAGGAAATTGTGATAGAGAAACTTACTGCAAAGTAAATACTTGTAACTCCATAAAGAATCAAAAATATGTTTGCATCAGTCAAATGTGCAAAACAAAAATAAAGGCCTGCCGGAAATAGAAACACCAATATCTGCAAATCAAAATAGAAAGATGACCAGGATGTTGGCTGATGCTCAGAAACTGAAGCGATGATTGGAATATGATTCTTGGCGTAAGAGGGATCCAACAGGGTATAGAATCGCCCAGTCCATGGAGCGATTTTACCTTTAAATACATACAATATATTAGCTTTGTTTTATTGTTTTATATTTATTACAACAAAATATTATGAAATTCAAAATCGAATATAACCAATATTATAAACAAATAAACTTAGCTCTTTTTAAAATCAACAGGCATGACATAGCCAGTATACATCCAAGCCTTATTTATATGTTTCTCCTCAAGTGAGATCATAAAATTGTCCTTTGCCAATTTTAGTAATCTTTAGCATTTGAAATCTAAAGATTATTTAACAGTTTATAATCTCAACAGAAGTTAATATTAGTTTGAACATGGATTGAGTTTGTGCATAAATGGAGTATAACCTTTCCCTCCAAAAGTAACGACTAAAACTTCAAAATAAATTGGAACAAAGTTAGAATCGATAAAAGGTATTCTGGGCTGGAGAAGGGGCTGAAGCTCCTTTTATCTAGCACTACTTTTTAAATTTTTTTTAATTTTAAGAATGATCCTGATTGTTATTGTTTGTTTGTTTATTTGGGCTTAATGTCCTCAAGTACTCCAACCAGGGCAGAAAGGACAGGTTATCCTACAGGTTGCCAACCTATTCTAGTTAGGGTGGGAAGGTCAAGATTTATTCGTGGATTCCCTACAAAATAAATTTTTACCCGCTGAGGTGGGATTCAAACCAATGACCTTCAGCATTGAGTGCTCTGAGACTCTCACTCAGCCATCGAGCCCCCAATCCTGATTTTTAATGGGTATTTTATGTGTCAATTATTCATCTAATTAATACATTTCATTTTTCAGTTAGCATCAGTTGATTTTCTAAACCCATTGATGATTTAACACATTAAGTAACAATTTCTTTTAGGTTATTTTTTTTTTATAATCAATCAACCTAAATTATCCTAACCCCACATTTAATCATTTTTGAGAAGATTTCTAATGTTCATCACAATTTCACAGAAAGTAAAGTGAGAATCAGAGGTTCATTATATTAATTTAGTTCAAAATATTTAATAATCTGTCAGGCACCTATGACTGGTCAGGTTGGAATCCCTTTTAGATAGGAGTTAATTCAGAATAGATTGAGACGGTCAAACATACTACAAATAGAACCATATCCATTAAATAACATCTAGAAGAGGCACTTAAACTGGTTAAACTCTACCTGGGTCATGGGCAAATATCTCTGTATGGCTTTCCAAATTACAACATTGACAATTTGAAGAAATGACTTAAGAGACAACATGCAATAATCAAGTTATACCTAAAATAGTTTAAATTTTACAATAGACCACGGATTAATTCATTATTTAAGTTGAGTCTTTGAATGACCTGGTTGACTAACCTGTAATGGTGAGAATAGTTCCAACAAGAACTGACAAAGCAGCTGTTGCAACTATCATGGATCTGAACAGAACATCAAAATCCGCAGGAGTAAGTTTAGATCTTAAGTAATCAACTAGACTGTGCAACTGGCACAGTCCAAAAACTCCTAAGGCCTGAAATATATAAAAAAATATATATATTTATTAAATGATTAACATTATTTGTTAATCATGTACTAAAAAGAATAAATTGAGATAAGGAACAGAAAATAAGTAATTAATGACGTTTAGGTAGCAATGTGATTTTTCCTAGTTACAAGCAAAAACACTTGTAATAACATAATGTTCAGCTTAGAGTGCAGAAGAAACTGGAGAGAATTCAGTTGAAAAAAAAGAAAGAATGTGAAGAATTCAGTGACCATGAAAATTAGCTTTATTGATTTATTGTCAGCAAGACATTTTAATAAGGCAGATGATCATTAGATACACATTCTCCAAAAATACTACAATAAATGTAAAATTACTGAAAGAATTTTGCTAATGGAGAATAAAGCATATTGATAACCAATAAACAATATATACAAAACATATTCTGGATAATGAAGTGAACATTAGGGAATATATTAATCAGGTGAGATGAATTCATTTCCCTCTTTCTTTAATTTTGGAAGAATTGAGAATTCATTTTGATAATCAATTGACAGGGCCTATTGTATTTTCTGAGAAACTGGTTCTAACTAAGAGGTAATTTTCTAATTACAAAACAAACTTTACTTATTTTATCATTAATTATAGTGCCACTTCACAATTCTTACTAGGCTTAAAGTATTTATGTAACCATTCCAGCCCTTAATTTAATATGTTAAAATAAAAATATAGACAACTGATTATTTAATCAAGGTAGGTAATTAGATAAATAATAATTCACACAATTAGTGTAAATATTTCTTTTTTTATAATAAAACAAATTACAAATGTAAACTAAACAAAAACATAAGTTTTGCTGAGTGCTAAATAACTGCTCTCTGAGAGGAGTCAGTCTATCACACAAGTCTATTAATCAATATAATTATATTTTAAAAGTTTTGAGCTCTCCCTTTTAAACTCTCTTTAGATAAACAATGAGATGTTATTATAAACTATAAAAAACATACCAACATATGTTCTGAGGACTGTACAGGTTGGAAACCAACAAATGAAATCTGCATTGACAGCATAGTACCAATGCAATAAAGTATGGAGTAAGCAACATAAATTCTGTGAGAAAATCTTCCTGTTATCATTAATGTGAGAACATGCATCGGGATAAGATTAATTAGGAAGACATAACCACCCCAAGAAGACACCTAGAAAATATAAATAATTCAGTTAAAAATTAATAGTAGACAAATAAATAAAATTACTAGCGAAATTAGATTTACCATGTAAAAATAGGCAACAGCAGAAAGTGTAGCCCACAATATACTTCCAGTCTTCACAGATTTAATCCAAGTATAGTACGTCAACAACATACAAAATATAGCAATAGCTGAAAAAAATAGATCTTTTCAATAATTTATCAGAGTACAATTTTTTACATGCTTTCTGTTTATTTATTTAAAAAATAAGAACCATTATTTTTGAAAGCGGTATAAAGCCCTTTTTTTAAAACAACAATTTTAGTTACTTAATCAAGACATTGATTGACAAAGTTCCATTGAATGAATGACAATAAAATACATACTAAGTCTGCCCCATGGTTTCACCAGTGTTTATTTTGAAAAAAACAGAAAACTTGACGTGTTACTGATGGAAGCTAAAAATATTATTATTTTCTAAGAGTACTTTTGTATAAACAATATTTTCATTTGTATGTGGTATAAATAAATACTGATCTTCACCACAATCTCATCTAGACAGAGCAACAGTAACCTCATCTAGGAATGAAAGTATTAAAACTGTTAGCCTAATGCCAATGACTAATACTGTAATACCAAACTATAAAATGACTAATAACAAAGCTCTTATTTTAAATAAATAGATCACATAAAAATATACAAAATATGGACTAGGTATGACAATAATCTACAAAAAAGTTTGTGTTCAAAGCACAGAAAAGCTTTACAAACGGTGGCAAAACCCGTATTGACGTCAAGGTCAGTTGAGGCTGAGTTTTCCAACTCAATATATAAAGAATTGTTTACGTAGAAATACCCTACCTTCATTATCATATGATCCAGCTACAGAACGGGAAATGTAGCCAGGTACGATAGCTATCATAGCAGCAGCAACGAGCCCTGAACCTGAATCCTAAAACAAAACAAAGATATTTATTGTATTGGAAGTTTATCTCCTGAGTGTTTTTTCTGCCTATTATAATTTGAAGGATTTTTAATTAACAATTGAAGGGTATGGTGGATGAATGGGTTATGTAACAAAACACAGTTTTGAGTAATTTATGTTTAAATTAATTTTTTTTTTTTTTCATTTTCCTTTGGCACAAAATCGTCATAAGGGCCTCAGACAAGGTGACTGTCTGGCATGTCTTTTGTTTAACCTAGGTCTGGAGAGTGCTGTCAGAAGATCAGGAATTCAAGTTAGAGGCACCATATTTAATAGGTGGCTGCAAATTCTTAGGTTTGATGATGATATGGATATTGTTAGAAGAAGTTTTGATGTTATGATGGGTTCCTGGCTTTAACTGATGTAGCCGCAAAAATTGGACTCACTGTCAATGAATCCAAAACAAATATATGAGAACAAACCAAAGGAACGAGAAAGGACACAGGGAAGTGCCTATTAAAGTAGGAGCATGAATTAATATATGTATCTTGGTTCTCAGGTGAATACGAACAATGAACTGCAAACGGAAATTCAAATAAGATTAATGGATGTTAATAAAAATGGACGTTTTTTTTTTTTTTTTTCAAAAGCAAATCTGAAGTAAAGCCCTGTCCCATACCAAAAAAATCAGACTATATAAAACTCCTAAAATACATTTCATAGTGTCGGACCGTGACCAAAAAACAAGAGCTTAGTCTAATGAGGTTCGAACGCAGAATCCTGCAAAGAATATTTAGACCAATACTTTCCAATAACTCATGGAGACAGCAATCCAACATAGAGGTTATGAGACTGTATAGAGATATAGATGTGGTAAGACTGGTAAAGATAAAAAGACTCCGTTGGGCAGGACACATCGCAGGTATGGAGACCAATGAAATAGTAAGAAACCCCTTGATGTACAATTATTTGGGACAGGAAGGTTTGGTAGACCGAGGCTCAGATGGACGGATGGTGAGACAACAGATGCTCAGGCCATCTTAAACATCCAAAATTGGAGAGCATCTGCAAATACATGAGATGACTGGCGGATGAAACTGCTGGAGGCCTTGTCCCCAGGCGGGATGTAGAGCCATCCATGTATGTAAAAAAATGTCACATAGCCCCTTCATCATCTTCATATCTCTTTTTCTAGTTGTTCAGATTAACACTTCTGAACATAAATTCTTCATCCAAAGAACTAGATTGTATTTAAATGTGAGATAGCCCCTTCATTCACTAAACCCTTCGATTGTTAATTAAACCTTTATAGATCTACAGTTTTATAAAAAAAAAAAAAAAAAAAAAAAAAAAAAAAAAAAAAAAAAAAAAAAAAAAAAAAAAAAAAAAAAAAAAAAAAAAAAAAAAAAAAAAAAAAAAAAAAAAAAAAAAAAAGCCATTTTATAGTAAATTACTTAAGTTCGGATCAATGAGCATAAATAACAAAAAATATATTTAGACATTAATTATGAAAAAAATAACTATAAGACAATATTTTATATTAATTTTAATTATATATATATATATATATATATATATATATATATATATATATATATATATATATATATATATATACCTATTAATATTTACCTTTAATTCTTTCGTCAATAAATATGTAATAATTGTGGTAAGGCTAGAAAAAAATGGTGCCAAAAACACACAGACATTTCTAATTTCAATGGTGATGTTGACAAACTGCAAAACATTATATAAAACAGCAGATGTCACCATCAAACCAGGATAAATAGTACCTGTTAACAAAAAAAAAAGAAAAAAAAAAAGATTAAACAAAGAAATTCTAATGATACTAAATAAAAACTGAATATAAATATACACACCCTTAAATTTAAAATCCACTCCTAAAATGGTAAGGAGCCATTCAACCATTGGATGGTTGAAAAAAATTTATTTTTTAGCAATACAATATAAGCGTAACAAACATTGTAAAAAAGAATCTAACACCTCAACTGATCAACATTCAGGATAATTAGTAACAAATGGAAATACCTCATAATATAATTAAAAGTTTGGCAATGAATCAAGATTTATGACAGCTAAATGAAGCGGGATGCCTGCAGTGTTTATTAAAATATAGGCAAAAAAATAGAGCAATGGACTCATGATTCTTGGATTCAGGCTTATAATTTTTTATTCTGTTGCATCAGGTGAGAATCAACCCTTGAGTTGGAACTCCCTTCTGGAGCGAATCCACTTCCTTGGTTGGGGAAAACCTGGCAGTTGATTGTGATCTTGGTACTATAAGTCCAGTGGCTCCAGAGAAGGTAGATAGTTGCATGGAGATGTGTACAGTAAATTTTTGTTCTGGGTGATTCCCTTACCCATTAAGATCATTTTTATCAAGGGTACGCGTTTCTGCTATGTGGAGATTTTTCACAAAATAGCCACCAATATCAGCCAAAATGACATCAGGAAAATCCATATATCTCATTAACTAGTCGCTCTAGCAAATAATTCTAAAGGATAATAGTTGCTCAAAACACATGCTTACATTGAATAAAGTTGTTTTCGATTTTTTTTTTTCCCCGGCATTTCGGACATCAAACGACAGAAATACATTTACACAACGACATTTAGTGATGTTATTGGCAAAGAGGCACTGAAAATTAAAGATAAACAAGGAAACAGGAGAAAGTGCGTTGAAATTTTCTCTTAAACAAGCTGATAAACGACTATTTATTCACATCAATCATAGCATCAACACTATGAACGAAGAAAATATCCTAATAACACAATCTGATAGACATTTTTATATATACAATGTACTGCTTCCACAGAATGTTCCCCTCTAATGAATTAAATCAATTTTGGTTTCTTTTTGGGACTAAGCAAATCTCAAAATTTGTTCCACTTCATGACGTATCAAAAAAACAAGTTATGTAAATTCTGCCTGCCATATACTCACTGACTGGGTGTTATATGACCAGTAAATTTGGAACAAAACACTCAGCGCTTTCTCAAGCCAAAGGATTGTGCATACCTTATCCTTATGAAAGAGTTTGGAAAGGAAGAGCTGACAGATAATATGATTCAAAAAGCTGAGGAATACCTGACTTGATCTTATAATTTAGAATTGAAAATGAAACCCTTCAATATATTAAATATTCAACTCAAGCTAAAACATAACTGAGCTAAGCAATTATGATCTGCATAATTTGACAAAAGGACAGCATAATTGAAAAATATCTCTCAAACAATGGCAGATACTTCAGGTTTAATGAATTGTAAATCAATAGCCAGATACATTCAAAGACAGTAGTTTAAAAGCATATAAATAGTAGTATAAAGAAAATTTAAGGTTTTTAAACTGAAAATTTTAGTTCAGTGGAAGTATGCATAGAATGAATGATAAAAAAAAATTACGAATTGATAAATTACTAACCTATTTTATTTTTTATTTTTTTAGGGTACACAATCATTGAAGTTTAGTTTATCTATAACGCAGCTTTTTAGGAAAATATCTATTCTGTCTTCACGAGAAGGGAAATAGGATAATAATGCCAATATATGTAACAAATAAATCATGAATTCTTAATTGTAAATCTATAACCTAGCATTTTAAATATTTTCATAACTGTAGAAAAGATGATCGATATTTAAGGGTAGAATATACCTATAGTATTATAAATATTTTTTACTAATTATAGATTAGAGATAAGATATGTTATGATTTTAATATGTTATTTTAATATTAAATTTCCTAGTACATTTTCATTTACTTAAAATGATGTTATAGATAACATTTTAATATCATGAGGTGAATAATAAGCTGTGATTGAGATAGGAAAAGCAATTATTTTGACCAAGATAAAAACCTTAATATTTATAGTACTGATAAAATGGAAAGTTTGTAACTATATTAATAATTTACAACGATAATAAGAAATTTAATATCTATGCCAAATTTAATATGTTTAAAAGAAGTATTATTAAGAATGATGATAAATAAATGTAAAGATAATCTAATTTGTCAGTTCAAAATAATGAACTATTGATTAATTATTTAATTTTCTATATTTTGTTGCACTGCTTTGAGAAAATGCAATAAGAAAAAATTTAGCAATAATGCAGGTAGATATTTTAAGTACAGAAAATGAGCCGTATTGGTAAATGGGAAAACAAAATGGAGGAAAAAAAATAAACAGAGATAAGAGGGTGACCCTTATCATATCGAGAGCTTTTTATAAATAATTTAACATAACAAGGATCATTAAGAATTAGGAAAATGTTCAAAAATATCAGAGCAGAAAGAACACAAGTAAAAACTAGTTCAAATAGAATACAGAAAAATTGAGGTCCTTTACGAGCTATTAGGACCAATCATTCATATAGTTTGTGCAACTATTTACTGTTAGATCCATATAAGTAATTATACATTGATGCTTAAAACAATTATATTAATAAATATCGCTTAAGTTAAAATTAAAATGAATGATAAATATTATTTATTATTTGGTTAAAACCAAATTATCTCACTAATATTAATAATGAACTGCAATTTTTAAGTAAACTTAAATCTACAGAGGACCACAGTGATTTCGTTATTTTTTTAATTCATAATTATGTTTAAAAGAAAACTAAACAAATATTCTGGATGCAAGCTCTAAGATTGTTTTGTTCATCTGTCATATAGAGAGAATATAAGCATCTTCAATAAATAGGTGTTTTATTTAAAACAGCATTCCCTCAACAAAATATTCACTTGATAAAAATATAATCAAGATTTTAAATAAACCAGTCTTTTAAATTTAATAAAAAAAAAAAAAAGTACCTCCAATAATTCTTCCTAGAGGGTACCATGCTCGATCATCAAACCAGTTATGAAATTTGTAGAAACCTTCTTCTGCTAAGAAACGAGTAGTTCTGTAGTTAAAGTATGGATCAAATTCATGAATAACACTTTCAAATCTCAGTACAGAAAATAACCTAGTGGCAAATGCTAAAAATGAAAACAAATACAGATATTACATTTCAGTTCAATTCTACAAGTAAGAAAAATTGATAGAATGTTCAAAAGAATCATCATATATTTTTGAGAGAAAAATAGTTAACAGAAATACAACAGAATTAATAACAAATGTACCAAAACACATAGATGTAATGAAATCCATTTATATGACATATTAGAAAACACAAAAACAAATATAAAAAAAAATAAAACAGTTTTTCGCTTGAAAGAATAAAACTCAAATTAAATTTCAGAAATATAATATTGTTAAATAAATTTTAAGAAAAGCCCTAGAGCTACCTCTCAAATATAAAACTATAGAAATTTACCATCCAAAACGTAAAACTAAACAAATGTACCTTCAAACATTTAATTAATGCAGAAAATTTGAATACATGACACTTACACAAAATTGCAGTAATTGATAGAATAGAAAGTTTCAGTAAAGTTTCTTGTTTTTCTGGAGACATGCGAAGTCCCCTAGACTTGAGGAGTGCCATATCTGAGGGTATCTTAAAAAAATAAAAACAACAGAATTCTTGACATTCAAATAACAATTTAATTTACTATAACACGGCTCTTGAGAGCCGGCACAACAGCCCAACTGTAGCGTGGCCAACGAGCTGCCAACAGGGCTAAGATATTCCCTCACCATAACACAACAAGTAATTTTAAGTTTTCGAATTCAAATTATCATTTTGAAGTTGATTTGAACGCTATAACATCATAATAGCGGAGTGTTTGTAATTTTACCATTATTGTTTGTCTTATTCGTTAGTAGTATAAATATTTGCATTAGAGAATGTTTTGTTAATGACTCATAACCTGCATGGATATATCAAAGTAGCTTAGGATATGTAAGGTTATTAAAGCGTGGTTATAACCTCATGCTTAGCCTTGGTTATTTGTAAATAGTTCAAGATTCTACGATATTTTGATTTATAGGTTTCCGAAATTTCTATTATAGTAAATTATGGCCAGTTTTGAATTCGAAGGTGAACGAATCCCGATACCTGATTGCAAATATGAGTGTAAGTATAACTCCTAGGTATACATGGCACTATGTGTTATATGTAAACTTTTTGATTAATACATTTTTTAAATTGTAGATTTGGATCACACAGCTGATGTTCAGTAAGTATTATATGATTAACTCAGAATTTAATTAATTGATCTTAGGTATAGTAATTTTAATATGTTTTATTCTTACTACTTCTGTCAATGTTTTATTAATATTTCATATTAATAAATATATTAACAGATTAAAGTGGTGAATCCTTTAATTTCTTCTCAGCCAGTTAATTTATACTGTATATTTACAATTTCCACCAAATACCACCAAATTGTTTGCTAACTCTAGTGCTGTGTCTGTGACTTGGAGTTTTTTAAAGCCCAGGTGAAATAGTCTCATTTTGGGCTTTAATCTTTTAATTGTGATGTCGTGAGTAATCATGAAAAGGAATGGGCTTGAACTCCTTGAAAGGAATTCCTTGGGTGTGCGGTGACGTGTTCTGCAGTAAATATTGAAGTTGTAAAATATGAATACTTGTCCTGGGTTCTAGCAATTAATATAAAAATTCAGATGAATGTTAGTATCAGAATATTGAAATGAAATGAAAAATAAACTTTATCCTGGGACTTACTGCCCCCTAAGAATAACAATAATGCACAATTATAGGTACAATTGTCTAGCCGTATTAGTTACAAGTTAAATGCTTCAGCAATCATGACATATAATGTCGACAAGAAAAAAAAAAAATAATAATCATGATAACATAAAATACATTCGTAAATGAAGAGATAAAATAATTCTAATTATTTACATATTTGCAGAAGATTGATTATTTAAAAAGTGTAATAATAAATTATTTTTAAGAGAAGTAAGAGAAGCAGCTTTACGAATAGGAGTGGGTAGGGAATTCCAGAAGGAAGTAGCATGAATGATAAAGGATTTTTTAAAGGAAGCAGTTTTATGTGAGGGAATATACAGGTCAAATAGTTGGGATCTAGTGTTTAGAAGGTGGATAGAATGTAGAGTTAATAGGTCATGAATTCAGGAACATTTTTTGGTTTTTAGAGATTGTAATATGAAAGTATTGCTGTCGGAATTCAGGAAAAAGCCACCCAATCTCAGAATAATGAAACAGTTTATCAGTTTTGTCAGCTTCATCTTGAGACCGCCAGACAGTCCTCCATAAACCAAGCAACCATAATCAAAGTAAGGGAAAATAAGAGAGAACACTAGAGGTTGACGGGTATTTTTGGGAAAGGAATCTCGAAATCTATAGAGTTGTTTAAGAATTATGATGGATCAAAAGTAATTGCTAGGTTTTTATTAAAGTTTTGGAAATGATTGGGAAGGTTATTGAGTTAAAGCAATGGATAATAGGGAAGGGCATTAAGGATAGATTTTGAACCGATGAGGATAACCTTTGTTTTATTTGGTTCAGGTGTAACTTATTCTTCACTGCCAAACGGTTGATGTTATCAATATCCTCCCGAAGCTATATATTGCCAATTCCATTATGTGCATTTTTTTCAATTTAGGTTTTTTTTGCAGGTTTCGTTTTAAAATTAAATTCTGTGTCTAATGTAAAAACCCTGATTACACAAATTCAGCTTGGATCAGGTTTTGACCAAACACTTCTGTGATTTTAGCCCAATAAATAATTGTACATTTTGTATTTAATGTCATAAAAGGTGCTAAAATGCACATAGCAGAATTAGCAATCTCACTGACAATATATGAAAGCATCAGGATGCCTACAAAGGACTGGTGATGAAGGAATACAAATGAATGGTTACTAATTCAGGCACTGCAAATTTTTAAATACTTAAGGTCTCTGATAAGTGAAGAAAAAGTTATAATATTAGAGTTAAAAGCCAGGATAGGGGCTGGCAGTTTTTAATTAAATCCTAAAGTCCTGAGAATTGTCTCGATCTGTGTAGATCATTATTAGCTTAAGGGAGAAATTGTTGGGTTATGACTCGAAAGAATGAGAGGCTACTGATAGTTTGGAAGAGAAAGGTCTTTAGAAAGATCTTCAGTTTGTTATGACCCTGGGCTTTGGAGGATAAGATGAAATATGGAACTAGAGCAGATGTTTGGTGAACAAAGATTGTTTCTGTTTTCAAAGAGGGAAGATTGTGGTGGCTTGGCCTCTTGCAAAAGATGCTGGAAGACACTACCAAAAAAGATGATTTACAGCAGACCAGGAGGAAAAAAATTGAGAAGACCAAGGCTGAGGTGGCTGGACAACGTCGAGGATGATCTGCTAAGATTAGGAGTTAGAGATTGGAAAAGGTAAGCAGAAGGTTGACAGGGATAGCTCTCGATTCTTTGTGAGGCCAAGGTCCAACTGGGGCTGGCTGTAGCACTCTATATAGTAATAGTAATAATAATAAAAATTGCACTTCTAAAAGTTTCTTGTTATGATAAAGTGATTGTGTCATGTTATTAATTAATGTGGCTTTTCAGTAATTTTTAGTTTTAGATTATTATTTGGACTTTAAATGCTATTATATTAATTAAATAATTAAAAATTTTCAAATGTATAGGGTCGTGAGGTATAGTGTATCAAGGTGCTCATTATGACATCAAGATAAGCTCTATTTTTTTGTAATTTGACTATGGTGTCTAACATGTTTTGTTAGTCTCATGTGGCACCATTTTTAAGTGCTGTTATAGAATGTCATATTACTGAGTGAACCGAAAAATTATCATAAATCAGTTGGTGCACAGATAGTAAACAAAGTTTATTATAATTTCTAACTAAAATAATTTTATAGAATTTTCGTTTTAAACAGTTGGGTATGGGGCATAATGTAACATGTTATTCTGTGTCTCTTTCATTTCAATATTTATTTTGTTACTATGGTATCTCAAAAATGGTTCAGAATCGGAATAGGAAGACGAATATTTGTCTGCACAATTAGAGCTGGTTGGAAAAGGGCTACTTTTGAGAAAAAAAAAACCTAGAGAAAGAACAAGAAATATGGTATTTTATACTATGTTAAGAAAAAAAAGGCCTGTTCAGTCAAGGAAACTACTGATCTGGAGAAGGCTCTAAAAACAACTGCTGATCTAAAAAAGGCTCTAAGGACATCTGAATTTTCTAATGAAGATTCAGGTGTCCTATGTTAACAATTCAGACGAGATCCCTCTATCTTTATTGAAATATACAAAAAATTATAATTTTGGTTTTAATTTTTCGCAAAATCAAAGTATTATATTGGAAAATTATGGATAGATAATGAGGAAAATTAATATTTTGTCAGTTTTCTATGTAAAAGTTCTAAAGATGACATTAGTAATTTTTTCTTTGTTAAAATGTGATCCTTGAATCTGATATGCTGTGTGTGAATTGTCTATCGTCATCTTCATCGATGTGTAATTGGAACTGAAACCCTTTTACTTTATGTTGTAGATGATCATCTCAGCTTTGATCTTTTGTTAATATGCATCTAATTTTTTTTTTTTTTTTTTTTCTTAGGTTGCATGCGTGGGGAGATACTTTAAAAGAAGCTTTTGAACAGTGTGCTGTTGCTATGTTTGGTTACATGACAGAATTGGAATACGTTGAAGTCAAAGAATCACATATTATTGAATCTGAAGGAACTGACGATTTAATTTCTCTGTTATATCATTTTTTAGATGAATTTTTATTTCTTTTTTCAGCAGAACCATTCTTTATACCTAGGGTAAGTATATATTTATTCAAACTGATTAATAACCAATTTTATTTCAATATTTTCAGCTTGTTATTACTCAGTTTATGAATTACTGCTATAGTACAATCTATTGATATTTTTTAATTGCCTGATCAGAACAGTGTGTCTTTTTTTATTTTTCAGTTTATTAGGATATTGGAGTTTGATAGGGAGAATCTTAAAATAAAAGCTCAAGGCTTCGGTGAGACGTTTATGATCGGTAAGCATCCTCAAGGAGCTGAAGTTAAGGCCATTACTTATTCAGCAATGCAAATTCATGAAAAAGAAGAGCACAGCGATGTATTTGTTATTGTAGATATTTAATATATATATTGTTAATTTTTTATATTTATTTTATTTTTTCCTACCTCATGTCATTTAATTCTTTATGTGATTGAAAATAATAGTGAGATGAATGTTAATTAGGATTGATGAATTACTTTTCAGTTGTATTGGAATATTTTATTTGAAGGCTAGTTTCGAATGTTAATACATTCATCATAAGTTATAAAAACATTTTAAAAAATTTCAAGAGAGTACTTTGTTTTATAGATTACATACATTTTTTTTTTAAATGTAAGACAAGAAATTGAATTTATTGGTACTCAAGAAAAAAAAAAAAAAAAAAAAAAAAAAAAAAAAAAAAAAAAAAAAAAAAAAAAAAAAAAAAAAAAAAAAAAAAAAAAAAAAAAAACCACTTACAACCTATGAAGGGTCTTTGGTTCAGTATTTAAGTAAGGCTGAGCTGTTTCTGAGCCAATGGTTCTGAAAGGAGGTGATTTGGCCAGAATTAACGGTCAACCGTCGGGTTTTTTTCCCCCAATTAAGAGTACCCACTTTTTTTAAGCGGCTGAGTGGGCCCCAGGAGGGTCTCCTGACCTCGAATTTGATCCATGGTCGAAATAACAGAAAATAAATTATGTGCATTCAGTCAGACTCGAACTTGGGCCCAGGAGCATGGTAGTCAAGTACCTTACCCACTGAGCTAGAAGGAAGCAAAATTAATAAAAGGATTTCTGAAAGATATCAGGAGCTGGAAGATCAATAAATCAAGGAAAATATGAGAGCTTACAACAATAAGACCCAGAAATCCAACTTCTATCAGACTCCCAAATTCCAACTTATCCATTTAAATGAAAATAACCCTAAATTCAACAAATACTCGAGAGTGAAATTAATACATCAGTGTAGAAAATAGCCTAAAATTAAATATATATGAATCATTAGAAACAATAAAATTGTTCAAAACCAATTCAAATTTTTGTTTAAATGACCAGGTAAATAATTTTAAAAAATGACCTTTTTATCAAATTCCAGAGTTCAAAAGTGTAAATATCTTAATGCTATTTATTATTTACCAATACTTAATAATCCCTTTAGAGCATTCTCTAAGCTTGTTTACTAACACTGGACTTCTTCAAAAAAAGCCTCAGTTCAGTTATTTATTTCAAAGAAGAAACATGACAGTGTCCTAAGAAATTCTCGTAATTTTAAGACATTACTGGAAAAAAAATTTCACAGCCGCTGAAGCAACTCATGAAATTATTAAATATGAAGGGGAAGGTGTCCTTAAGGAGCGCACTGCGCGGCATTGGTTTGAAAAATTTAGAAGTGGAGATATGACGGAAAGGAAGAAGGGCTCCAAGCGGCCATTAATGGATATTGATGAGGTTCTGAGGGAAGCTGTTGAGTCATATCCATCTACAAGTACTCGCGAACTTGCCAGGGAGTGTGGTGTGTCGAAAGATACTGTTAGTCGCCATCTTCTCTCCATGGGGAAGGTGAAAAAGACCTGTAGACTGGTCCCTCACGAACTTACTCCTTAACAATCAGCAGAAAAGTTTTCAGAACTTCATGGGTTTGAACTCCTGCCTCATCCACCATATAGTCCAGACCTCGCACCTTCGGAGTACTACTTGTTTCGATCCTTGCCCTATTTTCTTTAAGGGAAAAAATTTGATAATTTTGCGGAAGTTGAAAATGCTATCCAAGAGTTCTTTGGCAACCATCCCAAGGAATGGTATCAGCGTGACATCAAGCAATTGGCTAGCAGATGGGAAATGACTTTAGATAACAATGGACTATACTTTGAATATTAATTGTATTTTATATCAAAGAAATAATAATATAAATATTTTTTTAAGAAACGGTAATTTTTTTTACATACCCCATTTTTTCCAATTGTCCCATTTTAAACTTTTTTCCGTAGGAATGGAAAAAAAAATCAAACAGTGAGGGATAACAGAAAGGTACCTACCTGATATTTACATTGAGACCTTTATACCTACTCTATATTCAATCTCTTCCAGGTCCTGAAATCTGTCAGAAGTCTTTTTTATTTTGCCTCCTTAGGTGAGCACCAATATATTTGATTTCTTGTCTTACAGTTTTAAAAAATTTATATATATATATATATATTCTATTTAGCAAAGTGCTGACGTTTTAAATTCTTTTGCGTGTTTTTAGAACTTATGATAAATGTTTAACAATCGAAAACATGAGTGGCAAATAATTCATCAATCCTGATTATATATTGAGTAAGTGAAAACACTTTGCAATAATATAGCATTTCATTGAATTGAAATATGGAATTTTTGTAAATTTTTTAAGGATGTTGACCTTTTTACGCATTATACCAGTTGTACTCTCTCGCAGAGGCACTCTTTAATGAGACCACCCAAGGTGAGGGACAGTAAGGCATGCGCAGGAGTGGTGCAAGTGGACACTTGGTCTCGTATTCTCTCAGGTCCTTTGGTTTTTTCCCCAAAACAGACTTTTTTTTTCAGAACACTGGCGAGCTGAGACGGGCAGTGGAGGGACAACAGAGGGCAACCCAGTACACTCTTGTGCTCGCCTTGCCCCAGCAAAAGTGTACTGCCAGCATAATATTAGCACTCTCTGCAGCACTTCTTACTTGCTGATGTGTAGCCTTGAAATATGGGATTGCCATTTCCTTAACAATGTTTTGTATTTTTTCACAATTATAGGCCAGTTGAAACCTGCACAACTGTGAGTAGTTGGTGCTGTATTCATCTAATATATTCTTTTACTACAGAAACATAGTATGTCTATAGTTCTTTTGACATTCATCTTCTGAGCCGCAGTGCAAATTGGCATGCTAATCTAAAAATAAACAGTTGAAACAACGGCTTTTTACTTCCAGAGAAAGTCGCTAAGGCTATATTCTTGTCGGATGTATCAACAACCCAGAATAAGTATACTATAGGACGATCACAATTTACTGAAAGTTTTTTTCTTTTCTTGTAAATACAAATGCAATGGGAGATGTAGATAATTAGGGTAGGCAGTCAAAGATATTCAGCAGATCAAAATAAAATGTTTATTTTATTCTAATTCTTAAAGCCAACGTTTCGACTTGCAATGCAAGTCTTCATCAGGGCTAGAAAAAAAGAAAACAAGCAAAGAGGTATGACTACATTGTAAAAATATATGAATAAACACACACCAGAACATATAGGAATGAGTGAGAAAGAAAATAAACATAAACAAACAAATAAACATAAATAACTGTATAAGAGTAAGGATAGTAACTTAAAGGCAATATATAAAGGCCATAAGGGCAGTAAAGACTATTGAATTGAGGCTAAAATGAGAATTAAAATGGGTGATAGTTACTTAAATGCTAATGAGTAATCTCGACAAAATAATTGGTGAACATAAACAGTGTAGATGCTAATCTACACTAAGTTGTTGAGATAATGAGGACAAGTTACTGAGTTAATACTAAATGAGCAGATACAGAGTTACTGATATATTGAGGACAGATAACTGAAATGATATCTGAAGGCAATGAAGCCAGTACAATAAATGTAAACTATTGAATTAGAATTGAAAAGAATATTTCAGGAGTGATAATGAATGAGTAAATATAACAATATAATAGGTAAATATAAGAAATGGTAGATATATAGTTAGTGAGATATAGTGGTTAAGCTAATGAGTTGGTACAGAATGAATAAAATTACTAGTAACAGTAGGGAGTTAACTAGATAGTTAATAATAAATCAAATATGCAAAGTACAACTATAGAGTAGTGATAAATATATTGATACACATGATAAATATAGGGACATATATAGTAGGTTAATTATAAGTGTGTACAGTGGAAAGAGAAAGGAAATGAAATAAGGGGCAAAAGTGAGGAAAAAGAATTTTAGCAAAAGATTGTGCACTAACATTTAAATTGGAGATGGATAAATGGACATTTTTATTTAGTTTTATTTAATTATTTGTGGTTTTTTGTTTTTGTTGTTTGTTCTTTACCACTCAATAATTATCCTTTATTCATTAATATATCCTTTTCCTTTCTCCAATTTAAATGTTAGTGCACAATCTTTTGCTAAAATTCTTTTTCCTCACTTTTGCCCCTTATTTCATTTCCTTTCTCTTTCCACTGTACACACTTATAATTAACCTACTATATATGTCCCTATATTTATCATGTGTATCAATATATTTATCACTACTCTATAGTTGTACTTTGCATATTTGATTTATTATTAACTATCTAGTTAACTCCCTACTGTTACTAGTAATTTTATTCATTCTGTACCAACTCATTAGCTTAACCACTATATCTCACTAACTATATATCTACCATTTCTTATATTTACCTATTATATTGTTATATTTACTCATTCATTATCACTCCTGAAATATTCTTTTCAATTCTAATTCAATAGTTTACATTTATTGTACTGGCTTCATTGCCTTCAGATATTATTTCAGTTATCTGTCCTCAATATATCAGTAACTCTGTATCTGCTCATTTAGTATTAACTCAGTAACTTGTCCTCATTATCTCAACAACTTAGTGTAGATTAGCATCTACACTGTTTATGTTCACCAATTATTTTGTCGAGATTACTCATTAGCATTTAAGTAACTATCACCCATTTTAATTCTCATTTTAGCCTCAATTCAATAGTCTTTACTGCCCTTATGGCCTTTATATATTGCCTTTAAGTTACTATCCTTACTCTTATACAGTTATTTATGTTTATTTGTTTGTTTATGTTTATTTTCTTTCTCACTCATTCCTATATGTTCTGGTGTGTGTTTTATTCATATATTTTTACAATGTAGTCATACCTCTTTGCTTGTTTTCTTTTTTTCTAGCCCTGATGAAGACTTGCATTGCAAGTCGAAACGTTGGCTTTAAGAATTAGAATAAAATAAACATTTTATTTTGATCTGCTGAATATCTTTGACTGCCTACCCTAATTATCTACATCTCCTATATACATCACAGTCAACTATACCTTATGATTACAAATGCAATGCATTCCATTTTTTTTATTAATTATCCATTTTATTCATTGGCGATGTAACATGAAAGTTTAAAACTGTTGTAATTATCCTTTATCATTCCAATGAATCCTACACAGTAAGTTCTAGGTCCTGGAGCTGAAAGAATCATCCTTTTTTTTTTTTTTTCATTTATGTTCAAAAAAGCTGCTAAACATTTTTTCGAGACCATCCGATGAAAAGGAAAAAAAAAAACATAGTATAATTGTTTTTATTTATAAGTTGGAATTTAAATATTTTAGCTATGTACCATGTTTATGTGTCTGTGTGTGTTTGCTTCAAGATTGGAGGGACTCATATTGTCAGTAACCAGTTGGCACTCAATATTGAAATGTAGACCACAGATATAATATACACCAATATTTGTTTAAAAAATCATGTAATTGTAATACACATTCAATTGGATTGAAACTTTATCTTAAATACAAGAACCTAGCCCATACCATCCTGTATAATCTTACTCATCGAACTGCATCCTTCAAAAAATCCTTTATCACGTGTGCTTCCTCATTATGTAATTCCTAGCCCATCTCGAATTGAAAATGCTCCCCTCTAAGTTCCTTTTAACATTATATATTTCTTTACCTCCTGAATTATCAATCTTCAGAACAAATGTAAAATATGTATATTTATATCATAGATATCATGATAGTATATTTAAGTTGTATCTTTTTACAAGATTTCTCATTTAGAGATGTAGATTGTAGAGTTATACAGTCATAGATACAGAGCAATTAAAAATAATATTTTAATTTGTAATGCCGACGTTTCGACTTGCATTGCAAGCCTTCATCAGTGGGACACTCAACCCCCATCAGTCCTACCCATTCATATCCCTTCACGATCAAAATTGTATCAGTTTCTGATTACCCCTCTCTCTGAAACCCTGATGAAGGCTTGCAATGCAAGTCGAAAGGTCGGCATTATAAATTAAAATATTACTTTTAATTGTTGTGTAACTAGGACTGCATACTCCAACAATCTGTATATCTAAATACTTCTTAGTCGACTAATACCTTATCAATAAGCTTTCTCATTTATTTTTAACTTTAATGTTATTAGAAGAGCTATGTTGGTTGACTGGATGAAATGTATATGTAGGATGTAGTTGGGATCAGTAAAAAAAAAAGGCCAAGTTTTATAAAAACAAACATATTTATTAGCCAATATTTCGGCCAATTTTGATGGCCATCAACCGGGCAGAAAGAAAAAAAACTACTGCCTGATGTCCTTCTTTCATACATTTTTAAAGTTCCCTCATCTGTCGGTGACAAAAGATGTTATAGAGTTAAGAATAGATTCGAAACATCAGTATATCTTGCAAAAATATTTTACTGAATTCTATGAAAATTCAGGATGGTTTTGAAAAATTATAATAGAATCACACAATGGTTTTAGGAAAAATAATATTAAGTATTGTAGTTTATATTGCTTGAGTTTTTTTTTTTTTAATTTTAGATTGCAGTAAATATTTTAATTTAAATTCACTGGTGATTTTGGAAATTTTCAGTATAAATTAATTTTAAAAAATCGTTAAAATAAATCACCCATCTATGAATCTATTTTAGCCGAAGTAGTATTTAATATGTCTTTGAAAAATTTAAATTTGATTTGAAACATGATTTTAATTTGTAACAAATGTGATTCAAGGAACTTCAGTAGTTCAGATGCATGTATGTTTGTTTTGGATTTCAGGCCTATCGTAATAGACAAAACCTAAATTAAATCCTAACAGTTTTGATTGGACAGGAAAAGGCTTGGATAATTAAACAAATTTCCCGTATTAATGTAAAAATGTACGAGATTAAACAAAATTCTTTATTTTTTTCTACATTTGTAACTAGTATACACATTCATATAAAAAATTTTTTAAACAGTCCTCATACCGTGATATTTAAGTTGTATAATATATCAACATTTGAGGCTAATCAACTATTAAGACAATTTATCATAGTTGTACAATTACTGCACAAATCAACAATACTATACATTGTTTAAAATTTCCATTTGGTTTATTATAAAACTAGGTTTTTCTATATATTTACTCTACATATACAAAATTATTGTGCTATGTACTCTGATAGTTTTAATATACTAAATTATAATTTCGAAAGTCCTATTAAAAAAAAGGAAGCAGAAGTACAAAACCAGCTAGATCCCAGAAGCTTTACATATTGGAAACGATACATCATAGTTGTCCTTCCCCTAAGTCTTATTTACAGAAACTATTTACACATTTTGGAATATCTTCCAATTCCTTTTATTATAATTTATATAAAATAAATAAGGCATATTCTTTAATTATACATTATACGAATAATAATTACAATATTGAAGTTAAAAAAGAAATTAATATTAACTGGCTCTTTGGGTGGTCCAGCTCTGTCTTACAAATCAGTTAAAAAATTTTTCTAATAGTCTCAAGTCATTCATTTTGGCCAAAATAAAATTTATGTATTAGCCATAATTTTGAAAATCTTTTAACGATTAATTTTCTTTGAAACTGGATAGCAAAGCCAAACACATCCCATTTAAATGGACTCTTTCGTCTTAGTTTGTTTGTTCAAAGTTAGTTAAACCACTTAATAAACAGATACTAAGTTTTATTTATGCTTTGTTTTCTTTTTTTACAGTAAAGCGTATTTTTAACTTGTGATTTAGTGTGTAATTCTTTTAAAATGAAAATAGAAAAAGCCCATTTCACAATCCGAGCTTAAAATTAAATCATTTAATAATTTTGTATGCTAATGTTGTACATGGAATGGTTGGGCTTGAAGGGTTCATACTGTGGATGCTTCCCATGTGAAATCAGTCTGCAAAAGAGTAACTACATTAAAATTGAAGATTTCTTTATTCTACGTTAAAATTAACAACTTATATAAAAAAAAAAAAAAAAAATTATTTTCAACTCCTCAACCCTTCTTCCCCTCAACCTTCATATTTTTAGATCAAGTATCAATGGAATAAAAGTTCTGATTTAAACATTCCCAGTTATTATTCCATATTTATAATCTCACATTTATTATTTTTAAATTTTAATGACTGATGATGTTTAAAAATTGTTTTAACTTTAATTTTTTATCGGATTATGAACTGTTTAAAAAAATAAGTGGAATTTATTATTTTTTTTCTCTCTGATGAATGACTAATTTTCTTCTAGGGATGATGAGGTTCTTGAAAAAAAAATTGGGTATGTTTAAAAACAAAGAAAATTCATTCTATTACCACTTTAATTTATTTGTAAAATGAGAATAACATTACAAACAATAAAATGCAACTTTAAAAAATCAATATAATAATTTTCATTCACACTATTCTATTTTCAGAATGAATATGCAATAGTTCTAATTTTCTATAAATTAATATCTATATGATAACAATTAAAATACTGAAGTCAACTAATGTGGAGTTACTTAAGACTAAGATGTGATGTTCTTTACGAAAAAAAAAAATCTGAGGTGTAAAAGATCCGAATCAGCATACCTAATCTGCATTAATATTAAATAATTAAAAAGTTAATTCATAAATAAGTTACCTTCTCAATATGAAATATTCAACACGCCTATCGAATCTACCTCTCTTTGTTCTTATTAATAATAATTACTTTTTTAAATATCAAACTTATTTTTATTTCAGTCATACTTATACATAATGAAAACTCCCCAAATTACCCTGCCAAGTAAGTTTTTAGTAAAACAAGAAAGCATGAGAGCAGATTATATCTGTTTTTTAAACAAGACGAAAAACCATTACAACAAATCAATAGAGCCTGGAGCAGCTCATTCGATAATTGTCTTGTCCTTTCAAAAGATCTACTACAAATGCTCTGTTATTTTACTAACTAAAATACCCATAATATATTGCACAAGTTCTTTACAAAAGCCTAAATCTAAATTTTCCTCATCATTTGTCTACTTTAACATTTTTAATAAGAATCTAATTCAGACTAACATCATTGCTGGCAGATCAGTTAAAAGGTTGCTGATAGATTGATATTCTGATAGCATAAACTATAATAGTATTCATAAATATAACAAGTTAATTCTACGAGTTGAGTCCAATTTATCACTAATGTCCTTAAACCATGTCTCGGTTCTATTTTCAATTCAAAACCATTTTTTCTGGTTGAATCACATAAAATGTAAATTTTGTTTTGGAGGAAGGAGAGGAGGTGAAAGAAAATCAAGACTGACTATGCAAAAATTAAATTTTTTAGCAGCCATTGAACTAAAGCTAATGATAACCTCTTTTCTAGAAATTGGGTAACTTTCTGAAAAACATGTGTTTAAAACTTGTAATGCTAAGAAACCTAAAGACTTCATAATTTGTTTAAGACTTGTAACTTTTATGAAGACCATAGTTTGATTATTCAATACAATTATGATTGCATTCTTGTTTTATGAATGTTGTTCCCAAAATAAATCATATTTCATATTATTTGATTAAAAATGCATATCTAAGAATCAATTGACCCATAGTAGGAGATGGTCAGAATCTAGTTTTATTGTTCATTCTGACTACCTAATTCAAAAAAAAAAAAAAAAAAAAAAAAAAAAAAAAAAAAAAGTTGGAGAGAAGGAATGATTGCTTTATGAAACAAAAACATATAAGTCAAATTTACACTCCAACAAAAAAAGTGATGGTCGGCAACCTAAGGCCAATCATGAAGAAATACTACTAATATTGTATTTTTGTTGTTTCATTACTTTTATTTATATTGAATTAATCAAGTAATAGTTAATATTGAAAGTTTTATAAAAAAAACTATCAGGTTCAAATAAATATTGTCATACTTTAAAGATTCGTTATTTTTTAAGTATCTCAGTTTTGTTTGTATCTGGCTCATGCCACAAAATAATAGTTAATTTTTAAAAGCTATCCTTTTATTTAATTTTACTAATAGATTAATAAATACTTGGGAAAAGATGAAATCTGATAACCAGCAAGATGTGTAGATCTTAAAAAGTTAGATGTTATTATATAAGAGTATATAATCTTTGTTTAGAAAATAAAAAGACGTTTTAAAAGTAAAAAGTCATTTTAAATAGTTACTGGATAAACAAAATAGTGCCACTTACCCTTTAAAAAATATTTACAATAAGGTCGTAGCATGATTAACATTCATTACTGGAATGTAATATTTATAATGAATTATTTTAAAATATAAAAAATATAACATTTATGTACAAATGAAACAGTGTTTATACTGGCAAAACCGAATAACGACCCGTAAGCTAGCCAAGAGTTTATTTTATAAAACAAAATAAAAAATAAATAAAAGGAAGAAGATTTGTTTTTTCAATCTATGTAAGTTTTTAAATCAGTTGTAAATAAAAGTATCGAGAGAAAAAAAAAATTCATAGAACCACCTTCTATAGGCTACACTCCTTATATCACTCAGCTGATTTGTCAACACTGCCTTAAATAATAATAGTTCTTTTTCAAATTTATATCACAGGTACCTAATAATTAAATAGTTATTTATAAAAATAATACATTATGAAGGTTTCCCCACACATTTATTAAAACTAAACATTTCAATAAAATTGTGTCATAGAAATCCAAAATTTGTTGTTATCAAATATCATAACTTCTTCAGTATTACAACAGTTACTATATTTTATATATTTAAAAAAAAAAAAAAAAGGTTTTAATAAATGATAATAAAAAATTATTGGATTTCTTTATAAATAAAATCCACTATACAAGTATTAACATTCTAACTTGTTAAATTTCCAACATTTTAAACCAGACCTATGTTACCAACATTATGAATAAATGAAGACTTCATTTAATAAAACCTGTCAACCATGAAAGAGGGAGCTTATAAATAATCAAGTACATAATTTTGGCAAGTAAGGTCTAATGAAAAATGCAACTTTATGATCGAACAAGAAGCATATTGGCAAAATTTGAATTTGTAAATTTAAAGTGCCTTTTATCATAAAATTTTAGAAGTGCAGGGCTGTAAGGATGATTTTCCTTCAAGTGCAGGTAATGAACTTCAGGTTCGTTTGTTGTGTGTCCACAATCTTCACACACATACATCTAAAAAAGAAAATATAAATAAATTTAATTAAATAATAATATTTTGTTGTGTTATTAAAATGAAAAAATATTTATTAATGCTAATTTTCAGGCTGTGGAATATTTATAACAATGCATTCAAGAATGTAAAATGTAAATTTTCATATCAATAGTAATTTATCTGATTTTGCTTGACTATTCAAAATATGCTAGATTAAATTCTTACAGTGAACAGTTTTTTAATTATGTTTATAAAAGAATATACTAAGAAAATATAAGTGTACGAATAAAAAATGGAAATAATTTTAAAAGTGGGTGTAATTTCCAAAACCATTGATTGGCTCCAAAGAACCAACCCTAGATCATTTTTAGTTAATATGTTAACAAAATCAAGAACTAATATACTAGTTCACCTTTCTTTGGTATTTTGTTTGATTAAAACTGGTCAATGAATATTTCGTTTCCACAGGTGAGTATCAATGTGCATTTGATTTCATGTATTACATTTTTAAATGAGTATATATAACCGGTATTTCAAATTGCTGATGTTTTAAATTTATTTTGTTTTTCGAACTGATGATGAATGTTTCACATTCAAAACTAGTCTTCAAATAAACAAACTACTAATGGAAATTGCAAATAATAGATCAGCTCCTTGGAAATTTTCTTTGCTCAATATTACCATTTAGAGATAATGGCCTTAGTTACAGTTCAAAATTAATGTGCAACAACAACTAATGGTTACAAATTAATAAACAAAGTTGTTATTCTATTCACACATATTTTGCTCATTTCATTCCCAAAACAATTTTTCTAAACAATGTAACTAGACTCTACATTGTGCATAATATACATAAAAATTAGGGTATAAATAATTCCAAAATATATATAATTTTGGGGATCTGAAATCCCAATTGTTCAGAATAGTTATTCAGTTAAATTTTAATTATATTATTTTAATTAGGATTGATCCTTCTATTCCATCATTCATAACTTAAGTGATATTATTTTAAATAAATTATATAGTTGGATATGGAACTAACTATTCAAATTCAAAATAAAAAAACAAAGAATGGTTGAAAAAATTATCTTAATACTAAAACCAATATCTTGGACCAATGTTTATAACCAATATATTATTTTTTTAAATAAATTATATGTTAATACATTAATAAATTAGCAAAACATACCTTTGTCCTGCGTTCTTTGTATGCATACTGATGCTGAACTCCATGAACCTTTAAGCAGTGAGATTCAAGAGAACACCTTTGTGTGAATGATTTTTCACATAAATTACATTTATAAGGTCGGACACCTGTAAAGAATAATAAGATTGATTACTAATGTGTATTAAATATATATAGTTTCTAATTAAAAAAATACTTTATCAATTTCTAGCAACAACTACCTAATTTTTTCCCAATATATTAGAGGAAATATACATTCTTTATCTCAGTGACAGAAATTATTTTTAAATATTGAAAATGAAATATGATATTATTTATATGATTGCAAAAATGTTTAATCATGAATTAGTAAATAGGTCATAAAAATTTGCTACCATTTTGATATATATAAATTTATTTATTATAATAAATAGTTACCTGTATGAGTCCTTGTGTGCCTTTTCAGGTCAAAAGTGTCATTGAAGCCTTTTCCACAAAATGTGCAAAGGTATCGTTTGACATCGGAGTGGCATTTCATGTGTCTATTTAGAAGGCGCTGAAGGCTGAATGTCTTAGAACATAAGTGGCAAGTGAATCTGCCGTTATGGTTAAGTCCAGATTTATCATCTTTGTCTTCTGGTGGCCTAGGGATGGTAGCGTTTTCGCTGTTAGCAAGAGGATTTTTTATTCCATGACCACCGTTCACAAACTCCAAAGCAGTGTCACCAGGTAATCCCAGCTAAAATGTAATTATAGCAATTAAAAGAAAAATCCTTTAACTAATAATTTACTAATCACAGAGTGATAAAAAGAAAGATGGCTTACATTACTTACTTGGCTGCTGGGTGAAGACTGCATCATTATTGGCATTCCTGTTGGGCGTGCGGTCTTCACCGAAAAATCAAAATCAATGTTAGTTGTTTACAATTTTAAAATTTAAAATTTTAAGCCATCTTTCTTTTTAGAAGTAGCAATAAAAATAGAAAAGAAAACAGACTTCATAGATGCCCCAAAAGTTCAATTTGAAAAATGTTATACAGAACCAGTGCTCAGAAGCGGTACAAGAGTGAATTCTTATAAAATGTGAATGTTATTATTTGTTATTCCTAATCAGTTTTTTAAAGGCATAATCAGTTTCCATAACTGTAAAATAAAGATGAAGTCTTAGCTTAAAATTTCTTTAGCTCATTACTACTTCGAAAAGAAGATGAACAAAATTATTACTCACCCTGTGCTGAAGGACTCCAACTCGAACTTGGAGTGATGGAATGGATGTGATATCTGTAGGGGGTTGTGGTGGAGGAGAGAGTGAACCAGTACCATCGAGAGAGCAACTCGTAGGAGAAGGTAGAGACATGGAAGTGCTTGAATCAAGTTCTAGTGAAGACAGACCAGGTGATAAAAGTGATCCTTGGGCGGAATTAGTCTGAAAAAAGAGAATAATAATAATTAGATTTTATTTAATATGACATAATGATATATTATTAAAAATGTGGTTTGCATATTCTTACATTGGTCTCCCACTTTGGCTGTTTAGTGGGTTGTTGAATTTGCACCTGGAGTTGAAGGTTTTGTGGTCTTTCCGATTCAGTAATGCTATTGCTGTTGCTACTGATGTCTCTGTCCTTGACATCCTGATAAGCTGGAGGCAATCTTGGATAGCTCGGTCCAGATTCTTGGAACCCAACCCTATGTTCAGGAAAAGGGTTTACTGATGGTTCAACTGGTGGAGGAATCGTCTCAGTAGATGTTTGCTAAAAACAAAAAAAGTGATCCTTAACACCGTCAATTCATTTAGAAAAAATATACTCGAGCATAGATTTTTTAATTAATTTTAAATAATCATACTGCTACTTAACATAAACTTAAAATATATCAAGATAAATGATCTAAATATACTATATGAAATACCTAAAGAAGCTATATGATTATATGTAATGAATCAAATGAATGATTATATAAATAATCAGTTATTTAATTATAATTTAATCAGTTAGCTAATTAAATAAATAAATCAAATATATGATTATATATGATAAATGAAATCAAATTACCTCTCGTAGAAATAGATCAGCAGCATCCGAAAGACTTTCAAAGAGAGCTGCAGTATGATCTGCAGGACTGGAGAAGGTAAGTGTGGCAGTGAATTGCAGGGGGTCGACCACTGCCCCTGTTACAGAATCAACCATAAGAGCATCGTCATATGGCAAGAAATTCTGATCTTTAACATATGCCGACAGATCTTCTTCTTCTTTAACACATATACCATACGTTGCACAGACATTCTGCAGTAAGGAATATTGTTTAGGAGGCCCATCACCACCGTTAGGAGGGTAGTGATTAGGAAGCTCTTGTCCAGTGTCACAATCCATAGCCAGCGGGTCATTGACCAGGTTCTGATACTGGGAGCCATACTGTTGATATCCATGCAAACCACCTCCTTTGAGGCTCTCATAGAATGGCGGCAATGATCCAGTAGGCGGCGAACTTGGACCATAATTGGACTTGCCAGGACCTCCACCCCCTCCAGTGCCACCAACCGCACCGCCAGAGTTACCAGAAGACATGCCACCACCACCACTGAGTGAATAAGATGAGCCTCCACTTGAACCTCTGGACCCTCCTCCAGAACTGCCGCTCTGCTGGCCGCCACTGTGGCCTCCTCCTCCTCCACTTCTGCTATGACCAGCAGCCGCCATCAGTATCTGACCGCTGCTACTGATCCTCCTCCCAGCTATCAATATCTGACCTCTCTTAAATGCTAGGGCAATTTTGTTTTTGCCTTCTTCAGACTCTTCTTTTTTGGGAACGTGATAATCGATAGGCGCTTCCTGTTCTGGTTCTACAGCCAGACCTGGTTTATTCGGCAGACCTGGTGTCCTCTGTATGACAGAAACCTGTTGACACTTTGGCGGTTCGTCAGGTTTTTCTGTGCAAGCGTATTCTTTCTTTTCTGCAACAGTTAATACGTGTCTGCTGCTACCATATGGGGCATCACCCCCAAGAATCGAGGAAATAAATCTTCTTGGTGGTGTCTTGGGACGTTCTGGGTCTTTCTTCTGCTCTTCACTTCCAGGAGATTTTGGCGGATCTAAAGCAGTGGTAGGTTTTTCAGCATCCTCCTCCTTCAGAAGTGATTCTCCATCTGCAAAAGTTTAATAAAAGGGGATTAATAATGAAATCTTTACATTTTACATATATATATATATATATATATATATATATAAAATATATGTATTATTAAAATTTTCATTTTCTTCCATTTTATTATATTAATCTTTTGATGGGAAAAGTAAGAAAGCAGTTCGATTGTGAGATATTTTATGGATAAATTATTTCATCAATGACCCATGACAAAAAAAAACTGTTAAAATACCAACTAAGGGCTAGGTTAGAGACAGGAAAGATCCTTGACCCCAGCCTTCTATATAATTGCCAGTTGTTTCCTGTAACGGGTGTACTACCGGTTTCCTGCCTAGGCCGCTGCCTGTTTTTTAAATGTCCATGGTTTGTTTCTACTTCTGCATATTACCATTCACCAATCAGTTCATTCTAATCAAAGTTTACAAGAAAATTGAAGAAACAGGTAAATACCACAGAAAAAAAATCTATACAGTGCATTAGCAAATGAGAAATATTTAAAAGGATACGGAACGTCATTATTCCAGTTCCAATGACGATATGTATTATTTGTCAGCTATTTTAAAGGACGTCGAGTGTCCTCAAACCCCAGTTATCATAAGTTCTCATCTTGAGTGTTTATATTTTTCCGAATATTGACCACGTGAAATTCGTATTTGATGCCGAGGAAATCATGTCAAACCGCAAACCAAACACAAGCGATTTCCCTGTACCTTACCACAGCAACCTTGCAGAGCAACGCAGTTTTTTCCGTTCCATTTCTAGTTTACATATAAGGACAATTCCATTTATGTCGCAACACTACTAGCTGTATATTTAATCTGCAGTGTTGCAAACTGAACAAAACACTTGGATATATAATTTTTAGTTTCAATGTGGTCGGTCGATTACTGGATGTTTCTTTTTTAACCCTTAGCTTGACACAGTACCGTATATGTCACCATGAGTTTGTGAATTTTTCTCCGATCCAGGATGAATATTTTTGTTTCTTTCCTTTTTCATCATCTAGGGAATTCATATGAGAAGTGAGCTGGTAACCCTGATAGACAGTGGCAGCTGATTTAGCCGAACCAAAAAATATGATTACAGTATCTACAACAAATGTTTTTTTCTTCAGATTCTTGTTATTTTAGCACCCAACTGAGTGAAAAATATTAAACATTAACAAACAAGAAAGGATCTATTCTTGTCAAGTTAGGGTTAAGAGAAGTTTTTAAACAGAGATTGAATTAATTATTTAGCGATGTGACAATCCAGAACCAAGCGTAACCCACTTACTGTATATGTAAAGGAGATAACAATACATTAGCCGATTGTCGCCGAGTCGTGAATATCCTTGACACGCTAAACTCCTTATATCTTCATATTGGCCATTCAACAGCAAATACGTATCGCCATTTAAATTCCCGAGGACTCGTATTTCCAAGCCTGAGCCCGACTCCATGATGCAAATATCAAACGGACAATGGGAGCTGTCATAATAGATCCTCTCGGGAGCTCTTTGAATGGACCCTGTAGAAGCTTTTTCATGGCCTAGTTTAATCCTTTCGACCTTCCTCCGAGTTTTACGACAATGTGCCGACATTTATCGCTCTTGTAAGATATCCTTCGACAACTTGCTACAGGCCGCTCCTGTCCCCAGGGTTCCCGTTGGAGCCGATAGCTAACCTACATCCATGGGACGAACAATAGGAGATAATGAACTTTTCTAATAGATCTCCGTTTTAATTAGGATTCGGTGGAGAGGATTGACAATGGCTGAAGGAATTGTTTTGGCAGCGACCCACAGCCCACAACAATCGCAGCTGACCCCCATTCCTCGCCGTTGAATGCCATGGAAGAAAGGAGGTGCTAGGGGACGGGTAAACACCTCGTTTGATAAACTTCATCTACATTATTCGAGCAATGAATCAGCAATAAGAAGAAATTCAAGTTCATAATTAAGAGGTTTGGTCACATTTGTAAAAAAATAAAATCTAGTTCACTGGATGAAGGAGTTACGAGTAGAAGTGTTAGGTAGCAAAATATGAATATTTCAAAATACAGTAGAGTCTCGCTAGACCGAACTAATTGTTGCTAGTTTCGGACTAGAAAAATTCTGATGTTAAACGGATTAAACTTTGCGAAAAATTCTGATTATAGAGGACAGTATATTATACGGAGAGATTAGTTAATTAGAAGATAAACATCAACATTTTGACGGAGTAAGGACTCATTTGAATATTCTAAGGGTCGACAAAAAGGAGGACCTATAATTTGTAGAATATATTTAAATAATTTAATGATATGTTTAAAATAAAAAAACAAAATATAAAATATAAAATATATATATATATGTGTGTGTTACATGAGTTCGTTCTGGAGTGTTCGGATTAGCGAGATTCCATTGTAGCTAGAAATAGAGATATGAATAAGATGAAGGAACATAATTCTGCCCGAAGAAAATATAAAAAACTTCAAAGATCAGTTACTCAAAATTGTGTTTTGTTACATAACCCCTTCATCCACCAAAATTTTCAACTACATTATTTTTATGAACGATATTTTAAAAATTATATTAAAGAAAATAAAAAGATGTGTTTGTATATACATCATTATTCATTATAGCAGTTCTGGTGCTATTTAAAATAAGCAGCATTTTACTAACTTTTGCCGAAGAACAATCGAAATATTTCGCTATATCTATTAAAATAAGATTTGCATCGGCGATAGGCAGCGATGTTGAGTAATATTCTTGCTTAACTTTTGTCACCCTGCTGTCACGAGGGTCCTTCGCCCAATCGCAAATAGAGTCATCCTCGTTTCGTCACGATACCCGTTCATCACACGTGACGAAGGTGTACAAATCAACTTATGCTAATCAATTATCGAAGGTGCTTCTTGAGTGTGCCCATGAACTCGGAGAATTGATGTTTGAACAGGTTAAAGGTGTTAAAAAGGTTTGTGAGAACGAGGAGTAGAGTCTACACATTAAGCAAAGGAATTCGGCAAATGGAGGTTACCTAAATCACCATTTAAATGTTTTAGTTTCAATGAAATTAAAAAGTAAAACTGTCTTCAAAGAGTATAAATAGAATATCATATACTCTCTCTTTGTAAAGAAAAAAAAAAAGAAATATTTTTGACCGCTGAGTGGCGACACTGTCAGTATCCTTGACAAGAAAAACTGCTAAAAGAAAGTTACGTGATGGTGTGTTAACCTAAATAGGAGCAATAAAGCCACTGCCTTCTGGGACTACTTGTTTGACCCAGGCGAATTTTAGAGCGTCATAAATTTTGCCATTTCCATGGATTCAGGTAGAAGAGGTTCCTCTGGAGTGAATTTCCATTGTCCTAAATTCAGCAAGTAGTTCTCAGGTATATTTTATCGAAGTTTTCTTTTATTTAACCCCAGGCCTACATGGTTTATTGGCTATTTTATTTTATTAATGTACAAATTAAAAGCTAAAATAAAAAAAAAAAATCCTGTACCACTACATCCCATGAAGGTCTTGAGTTCAGTTGGTAAGGAAGCATTGTTTCATTGACCAACGGAGGTGATTTGGCCAGCAATCACTCTCAACCACCAAGATTTTCCCCATTTATGAGTGCCCACTTTATAGAGGGTGGGTGTGCCCCAGGAGGGTCTCCAGACCCCGAAGTCGATCCACGGCTTAAGAAACAGAAATTAAATTTTCGGACTCGGGCATAATAAGAATGTGACAAAAATATCTCTCTCTTTATAATACATTAAATTGAAAGGCGGTAAAACGTCGTTATGATTTCGTATAATGCATGTAAATTCAAGAATATTTTTCAAAAACCGGATTTATAAACAGCAGCAATCCCTTATAGGAGTTAGCAACTATATTGAAAATAGCTTCTAGGTTTATTTTTAATGTTGCAACCAAAAATCTAGTTCAGTTAATAAAGGAGTTCTGTATAGGAGTGTTAGATAGCAAAATCTGAATACTTGAAAATAACTAGAAAAAGATAAATGAGGAATATGAAGAGGCTATGTGACATTTTCCTGCTAAAAAAACTTCAAACCTAAATTACTCAAAACTGTGTTTTGTTACATAGCCCATTCATCCACCACACCCTTCGATTAACAACTTCAACTTGAAACTTATCTATATTTATTCCCAAGTTAGGAATGAAAGTAATCTTATCTTTTCTAACCTAAATTGAAATTAAAAACTGCTAATAATAAATAAATTGTTGGATACAACAATAATTTTATTGTATTGATTTAACTATTGATATCGTCATTAAAGACTATAAAATTATTTGTACAGATAAATAATTTGGTTTATGATTCACAACACATCACAAGAGGTAATACAAGCTGTAGATAGAGAGGGATCCCTACCTGCTCGTACTCCACGCAGGTACCAAAAGGGCTGAATAGCAACCATTAATTTTGTACTACAACCACCGCACAACTGAATACTCTAAACTAAACTGCTGCAAGTTCCTAAGAATAATTCCTAGAATTTCCCCGCCCCGTCTATAATTAGATGGACATTCACTCAGAATATTTCCCTTCATTGAGCAAACATTGCAAATTTATTATACTTTATTTTATGTTCATAGATATGAAATATTTATTTTTTATTGGAAACAAATGTAAAAATATGTATATTGATTAGGTAATATTGGAATATAAAATGTACAAGTTCAAAAAATAAGAGTAAATCATATTGTTTGGGCAATCGAAAGCGAAAATGTATTATTACCGCATGTTGAACCAGATGTAATGATAAATAATAGCTAGGAGACAGCGACGAAAAAATAAATGCGACTATAACTAACTCAACGCAAGCTCATATTTAGCTGTCAACTCTACAATGCCCTAAGAATTTCTCCATCCGATAGTCTTATACTTTTTATTTAAGAGCTCATGTTATTAATGCCTTCTAAATAAAAAAAATAAAAAATAAACCTACGGCCATAATACATCTAGAAGATAAATCTAAAGCAAGATAAAGATCGGAGAGTGCAATTAAACTATAATAAGCCGGCTATACTTAGTGGAAGAAATATTGTTTACAAGCGCTTTGTTTTACGGTCCGTAGAATTTACGACACCGCTCTCTTTTATTCCTTTTAATATGCCAAACCGAATCCTTTCTCAACCCACACCGAATCCTTGAGGTAGGATCATCAATGCGAGATGGTACTGGACCAAAAGGAAGACGTGGAGCGCGTGAGGTTTCCATCATCTTACCATTGTATGCAAATGCCGGGGCAGGTAAAGAAGAACTACCTTTCTCACGGCAAGGGTTGCTTGGTCCAGGAGGTCTCTGCAAACACCGGCCGACTTTACAGATTTGTGGGAAACCAAAGCAGATGCTCTTCAACCCTTCTCGTTCCCACGCCCCCGAAAAATCTGCCCATCTTCATCCTTAGACAATGGTTCTTCCGCTTGGGGGTCCAGTCATTGCCGGATCATCAATATCTTATAATTAGGCTGTAATTTATAAAAAAAAAAAGAAGGAAAAAATGTTATGTGAAACATTGAAAAAAGAAACCTTCTTATGTGGCAAATCCTAAGTTGTCTTTTAACTTAGAGTGTGCTTTTATTTTATTATATAATTGTAAATATTAACAAAAGAAGTAGAAATGATAATATAGGAGGATCAATACAATCAGTATTGTAGAATTATTTGCCACATAAATTGGCATGTTTTTATTTGAAGACTATTTTCGAATGTGAAACATTCATCATCATTTCTAAGGGGGCAAAATGATATAGGTCCTGATCTTTCAGAAGCCCCTTTCTTTTATTTTGCCTCTTCAGAACTGATGATGAATTTTTAAAATTCGAAACTAATCTTCATATAAATAATTCAATAGAAGGGACAAATAATTCATTAATCTTAAAAAAAAGGTAGAGTGGAATTAGAGAAGAGGTTTAATTTGGTTTTAAAAAAGAGTAATTATTTAGTAATAAGATAAATATGTCAAAGAAAATGGTAAATGGTTAAAATAAACAGAAAATATGACTATAAAATTATATTTCTATCTCATTGTGATGATTTTATTTTGAAATTATTTCAATTTCCATTTATAACTTTTACCGAACCAATTATAAATTAAATAAAATTACTTTTGTATAAAGTGAATATTCCTCGTTTCAAAAAGAATGATTGAGAATTTTTGTTTTGAAAAGAGTCTACAGTCTACTTTTTTTTTTATTATCGCACTCCATCCGTTCCAAACTTTCTTTTTAAGCTTTGAGATTTTTTTTAAAGCAAATTTAGGGTTAGATGGACTGCCATTTAAAGCCCGGCGCTTTAGCTGGAAGCTAGTCGCGGAATGAGACATAAATGGTTACCAAGAACCGAGGAGTCCGTGACCTAGAAGAAGAAACGTGGGTTCGCTCCTGGATCCAGGCACGAAGCTGGAATCCTAATGACCAACGGTAGAATTGTATGAAAACTAGCAGGTTCTTCGCCATCAGAATACTGAATCTTATTCCGACCATGAGAGTGGCCTCCCATTTCATCGGAGTCGCTAGATCTCTGCAAGATGTCTATCTTTGAATAATGTCCAGATAAAGGGGAGCTATGAAAGCATGTCAAGGGTTGTCTTACTGGAAGGAAATATTTCGGAAAGAATTTAACATCAGGATCAGCATCCTAACACAAAAAATGGGTATGTAACAAAATATTTTGTAAGTAAATTTTATAATTTCTTATATCTATATAATAATTAATATTATTTATCTTACTTCACTTCGCTAAAAATTCAAATCAAGTTTCAATCAATAAAAAACTTATAAGTTATTGGATAACCACAATGGAAGAATGAAAAAAGAAATCATTATGAAAATATCTTAAGAAAACGGAATGATAGAAATTTTCTAGCTACATTGAACTTCAAAAGGATGAAATTTTAACAAGAAGTACCTCCACGTTTCTTCAAGAGATGAAAAAGAAAGAGATTTTTTAAATATCTGTTTTCTATTTTTATCTACTACTTTTAATGAAATAAAAAAAAATAAATTAATCCCATTAAAATTATTATTAACATTTGAAGAAAATGGGTGTTAACAGTAATTTTTCACTTATATTGCTTATATATATTAATTTAAAAGAATTAAAAGAAACATATGATGCTGTTTTTCAAAAGAACTGCTTAAAAGAAGATATAAAATTAATTTATGGTGAAAATTTTATTATTCAAACATAAAGAACGATAAATGAAAAAAAAAAAAAAATAATAATAATACTAAATATGGCTTATATTGAAACCAACCAGGAGCGTCAAAATTATCCAACGTTTCGAAATATAAAAAAAAATAAAAAATAAAAAATAAAAAACCTTTATTAAATAATCTAGAAAAATATTATTAATTTCTTAATGAATATTTATTTAAAAATTGTAAGAAATTTTTTTTCTATATAAATACACATATGCAGAATAAAAATAAATTTTTAGAACAGCTTTAGGAGTTTAAATCACTAAAACGAATTTTTATTTTAACTGTAAAAGGGTAAAACGGTAAAAGTTGTTTGAAAAAAAACGTAACCACAAGTATGATTCATCAACAAATTTATTCATCATCACGGATGAATTAGTCAAGAAACAGCTATTTTGAGTTAACGTACTCTGTTACTGAATACAATATTAACAAAAGATATTCCCAACAGTAAAGGTAGATATGTAACACATAACCTTGCCTCACATAAAAAGTCTAGTGTTACATCTATGGGAAGGACACGAGGTCCCCTTCTATACCGCTGACATAACTGTACATAACTGTGAATTAAAATCTTTTTAATAAACATATCATTACCATTCATCTTAAAAGGTGTCAGCAATTTAATAACCAAAGATCATTGTTGAATATTATTTCTGTTTAAATAATCCATAAAAAGTTTTGACTAAGATCTCTTAAAGAATGGAATGTACACAGACGGAACATGGAGCAGTCCCAAGTATTCTGGAACTAAAGATGTTTGTGGAAGGACAGACAATTAGTCCTTTGCCCTGTCGTAGAAGGTCCTTTGACCCCCTCTTGTAAGGACCTCTTCTTGGAAGTAACACGAGGAGGACATTGCGGGACAATTCTGCGCAATGGTTACCTTTCTTAGCGCACGGGGAAACTGACACCGGGGTCAGACCTTTGAAGATAATCCGACTTAAAATCTTTTCAGTACAGCAGGAGGTTGCAAAAGCAATCTTTTTTAGAAATGGGACAATGGAAAAATCGGAGCAAAGATTTTCATTTTATTTTAAATAGCATCACATTATTAATAATTGGCTTGCAAAAATAAAATTTCCAATAACTAACTTTTTCATATTCCTTTTAACAACTAATGTAGACCATCTTCAAGCTGGGATCTATTTATCTAATCTTCCACAGGAACGGAATAATCCTACATAAAACTGAGTACATCAGAAGTTGTGGGCGGAGAGTTTTTTTTTTTTTTTTAATTAATTTGGAAAATTAAATTATTAATAAGTAATAGCAAATAATAATTGAACTATAAAAAATAAGAAAATTTTCTAGTAGTATGAACACAATTTTGTATGAAACATATTCCATTTAAAAACATTGCATATCTCAATTTAAAATACATTCATTACAATGTGTGGAGGCGAATCTGTCTCAACTGATTCTGTAGGCGGTTAGATTCATACTGAAAATAGTAAAATTTATGTCCTTCCCACTAGGTGGCAGTTTTAGAGTGGGAACATCCCCATCTGATATTCCATTAGTAACCACCTGACTAAATCAGACACAAGATTAATTTCTTCTTTATTTAACACTGAAAATTAAATTTCAGATTATTCTCATTAACTTTTCCGGTAACTAACTTCTAAAAAATGATTAACTTTCAGCGAATTAGAGAATATTCCGCCATTACGAAGTTGTGTAACGAACGCGTCGAGAAAACAAAAGACATCAGTTAATTTTTTTCCGATAAAATATTCCTTCATGCATAAAGGTGAGGCAGAGATATACTCCGAGGTGGGCAGGGGTGAATTTAAACAAGATCCTTTATTCAGGACTGTAAATGGGCTCACGTAAAGTGGTCAAGGTTTAGGGTCAAGACAAGGAGACCCGTTCTTGTCACAGTAGGCATCTGATTCACGAATTCGTTCGCGACACGAGCCTAGATACTTATCTAGAGAAAAATTTTGAGTGCGACAACAAATTAACACAGGACAACTAGAAATGATAGATCGGGAATTCACAGTCAGGCGGTGGCATGGAAGTAAACAGTACGGCCCGAAGGCTGAAAAGTTTGGAGACCCCTGATCTAGAGGATTGGTGACACTCTGTTTTGGAAATAGGCTGGCGGAAATTCAGTTGCCGTTGGAGAAATGAAGCGAAGAAACCGTTACTCATTCTATTCGATAGCTTCTTCGCTCTAAAAATCATCTTGAAGAAGTGGACATCTATTCCCGGAAGAAACTGGAAGAAATAGCCTATTGTAGGAAATACTTGGTTTCAGAAAATCAACTTTAAAGTGGAAGAAAACGAAGAATCGATATGAAAATAAAAAAAATATATATATATTCTGGTCTTAAATTTTAAAGACTGTAATTAGTTAATTATTTAATAACCTTATACGTTTAGTTCAACAAATGGATTTTTAGAACTTTTTCAAGAAGCAAAATTTGAAAATATATTACAAATTTTGAACTAAATTGTATAACTCAAAACTTCATCGATGCCAAGCAAATGTTTTGATGTTAATGTAAAGCTGCCTATAGTAGACACAGTATAGACGAATTGGATAGATAAATTATTATAACTAGGCAGCCAGGTTTTTAATCAGCTTCAAATTAGGGTCTTGGCGTCACTACATAGAGACAGCTTATAAAAATTATCCTTGTTTAGGTTACCAATTGGAACCACTTGATGATAATAGCAAATGACATCTTCTGGCATTGTGTTTGCCTTTGTCCAATACAAATTTTACTTAGGCGGTAGGAGCAAATTTTAATGTTGTGTATCAATCAGAATTGAAAGGTTCGGTGGATATAGAGGTTATGTTATGTTTTTAAAAATATAATATCTACTTCATTGGATGAAAAATTCATGTGCAGAAGTATTAGGTAGCAAAATCTGAATATTTCAAAACAGCTAGAAAAAGAGATACAAAGGATATGAAGGAAAACGTAAAAAACAAACTTTAAAGATAAATTATTCAAAATTGTGTTTTGTTGCATAACCCCTTCGTCCACCAAACCCTTCAATAGTAATAAACAAAATAAAGTATTTTACCCAAACTAGTACATTTAAAAAAAAAAATTAGTTGTCAAAATACAACTAAACTTCAACGAATCTTTTATTGCCAATGGATTAAAAACGAAATATTTTCTGTATGCAATTAATATATAATACATGTTGTAAGTGCCGAGGTTTATATTTGGCTCAAAAAAAAAATAATAATAATCATTTTTTTAAAAAAATTGTTCACCAGTACGTTTACCTTGTAGGAATTTAATGATTGATAGGTCTATATTGTAAGAATAACTGCCGTAACCGGTAGAAATGCAGTTCGCTTTTACATACATTAATCATGCTAGGTTACTATTATTAGATCTAACAAAAATACATATCGGGTTTTGATTCTTCCATTTTATAATGATGTATTTATTCTTTTAAATCACCTGTAGCAACATTTTCTTGTGAACATCTCAAGCCAACCGTTGTAGAAAACCTTATAAAATACCTCGCTCCTTCCTTATTGCAATAATGGATATAGAATTTATTGCCTTTTGGAGAGAAAAAATAAACAACGAAAAAACCTTACAGTCAACGCAATACTTCCAGCTGACAAAGACTTGTCCAAAGTGCAAAAACTAGAAGTACAAGAAACGTTATAAGGGCATAATTAAATACGCAACTTCCTGACAGTCGAGTGTGAATTCATTAAAGTCGTCGTCCTCGAACACAATCAGGATAATTCCTATGTTCGGGAAGTGTGTCGCTAACCTTCGCCGGGTCGGCGAGGTCCTAAAAAGTATCGGTTACCTGCAATAATCGATATTACAAATCGATAATATATTTATATATTCATGAGTGACGTGATGCGGATGAAAAATTTACAAATTCCAAATTAATGCCTATAAAAAAAAGAATTAAATCTCATAAAATGTCAAAACATACTTTTCAGGATTTATATAGGGGACTTAAAAATTGTGGTCTTATTGTAAATCAGAGCTTAAAAGTTGAACCTTAAGGCTTTGCCAAGGACTGAAACAGGTTTAACAACATTTCTTATCCAGGCACACTAATAAGGGATACTTTGAATTTTTTTTTTTTATTAACTTAAGAAAAGCACTTCAGAAATAAAATGGCGCCTAACTCGGCAGGCAAGATTTTTTTTCAAACTATAAAAAATAATTATAATGGAAACAAAAAAAACAAATCTCTGATAATTAAGAATATATATATATATATATATATATATATATATATATATATATATATATATATATATATATATATATATATATATATATATATATATATATATATATACATAATTTTTTTTTAAATAACAATTTATTGAAATTTACAATTGTACAATATTTATACATCAAGTAAATGTGCTGTTAACTATTACAATAACGTGACAAAACTTAAAAAGTACTACTCATCAGTAGCACTTTAATAAAAATTCTACACTAGAAGGTCTTTGGGTCATCTTCTTTTCAGACGCCTCGGAGGATTATCAGGAATGGTGTGGGAAGCAAGTTGAGAAATTAAAGGATTTGAGTTGTTATGGAGCTTACTATGAAAGGATTGATATCTGTTTGGGCTAAATTTGCAACATTAAGATCTTTATGGGTAAGTTTATTGGTGACAAAGTAAGGTGCATTGAGGATTTTTCGAAGGATTTTGGATTGTAAGGATTGGATACGAGATGAATTGGATGGTTAAGTGGAGCCCCAAAGCTCAACTGCGTACAATCAGATAGGTCTAATCACAGTCATGTATATTAGTCTTTTGTAATTAATTGGGAGCTTTGAACGTTTTTCTAGTAAATGTTGAAGTAGTCTGTAACGACGGGCAGCTTCTTGTCGTTTTAATCTTTCATATGGATTCCAAGTTAGACGTTTGTCAAGTGGAGTCCTAGGTAGCGGATCTGTACAACAGGGATTAGTGTCAGTATCATTAAAGGATACTGTAGGACAGGAAGTCGTGGGTTTACGACGAAGGGTAAAGGTTATTTGGTGAGATTTTTTTGGATTTATTTTGATTCTCCATTTTTGACACCATTCTTGAAGGGTTAGGATATAGGATTGGAGTGTTTGGGAGGCAATGAAGGGATCATTGTTTACTGATAACACACATGTGTCATCAGCGTAAGTGGTGAGGACAGTAGTAGGATGAGTTGGGATGTCAGCTGTATACACCGTGTAGAGGATGGGGCCTAGGATTTAAGAATATATAAAAATGCATTGAGTCCTGTAAACATACTTTCTCATTCACTTAGCCTTATTTCAATCTGATTTTACCAAAAATATATTTTTTTCTTAAACGAAACGTAGTTTTAATCTTCAACTTATAACTTGCCAGAGAAAATATTTAAAATTATAAAATGACCAAAATAAAAATAAATATTTTCTGTGCTTAAATAGTAAAAAATAAAAATGTGGACATAAAGCATAGATAGATTATGGTAAGAGTACTCTCGCTAGGAGCTGTTAAGATTATTTTAAAAATAGGGTATTTCAACATTCTACCTGGAGTCCTAGGTTTCAGGGTTAATGTTCCAGAAACCTTGATGACCCTTAATGCCGTTAATGTTATTGGAATGAATTTAAAATAAAATAGGTTATTTTTTTTTTATTAGACCCTTTATTATATTTATATATTAATAATAATTAAGCTTTAATTATATGAACAATATCAACACCGGAGAGTATTTATTTGAACACATATTGATTATGAAAACCAAAAAAAATTTTTTTTTTTGTATTTGGTTAGGCTGCACAAAAACAAACAGTGTTAGTGAAGCATCTTAAAGTTTTGTTTTAAAATATAACTTAATATTTCTGATATTATTGTAAAATTGAAAAAAGAATATAGTCTAAGATGGAAGAAGCATAAAACGCACTGTTGTTAAAAGAAAATTGAATTAGTGTGCCGACATTTCGGCCTGTATTGCGGTCCTTATTCAGGGTGGTAAATATCAACTTAATATAAGAAAAATCAACATTTTCTAAGGTTCTGGGTCATATATGTTCCTTTTTTGGTAATACAGATGCTACGAGTGGTACGAAACCTTAAGCTTAGTATTTCACTGCAAGTTGTTGCAATTATGTACCAAGGCCTGAAAAGCAGTAGGAAGAAGCTTATTTTGCAAGGCTTGTATTATTGTTATTGTATTATTATTATTATTATAAAGGAGAGGAATATTATATTACTTTAAGAGATATTACATTCATGTCTTAAATCGTATAGGCAATTAAATTCCCATACACATCATAGAGATTAGCAGATGGTTTACGTATCTGAAATGGACATCAGTGGCATCGTTCAGCACTCCGGATTTTTCTCCTGGTATCAAAACCTGACATTTGGATTTTTACTCATCCCTAATTAAAAATAGTCCGCCAAATACGAAGTATGTTTACAAAACATACTGTCTTCATGGTGGGTATCTACATGGGATGAGGACAACGACACAGACAAAATGTTTGTTGCCTGTCGTAGCACCTGCCTGGTGGGTTGCACAACTGCTCCCGATGACCCAGTGTACTCCCACGGAACCTTTGTAATCGAATCTCGCGCAAAAGGAGGAGTTGCTGGGAGCGGAGTGACCTTGCTTCGCCAAAATGGTGGATATCGCCTCGGCGTCTTTAATCTCCGCTCGTGGCTCTCGAGGAGTACACGCCTCTTCCCCGGGGAGCGCTAATGTATTCCAACCAGTTAACCTTTTCCTGTTACAAACTCAATCTAACTGTAGGTGTGTCGATATCTCTTTAGCTAAACGACGTTTGGTTGATTAAACGTAATAGTGATCTGTTATGCTAAGTGATGTAAGAAAAAAAGACAAAAATCAGGCGTAGGTTGTCGTACATATGAAACGTCGACAAGCCTGACGCTGTTTTGACTGATTGAGTAATTGTTGGTGGTAGCCCACGTATTGATTTTACTCAATCATTAAAAAAAAATAAAGACTCTATGAATGAATTATTTCATTAATTATGTAAGATTTTAGAACTCCGAAGCTTAAATATATATTTCCATTAACGTCCGACTCTTCATTATTCAAACGTTTGAAAATACAAAGTATAACTACGTTCCAATTTGGTACACTCCATAATAAGAAGTAAATTCAGAGACATCTAGTAACACTTGAACTTCAATCACTCGACTCGCAAAGTTCCTAACTATTTTTTTGGAACATGCTGGGTTTGATCCTTCATGGGATTCTGCCCTTGATATCTCCACATCACTTCAAGCTGCATCATGTCGACAATAAAAAAATTATAAGAACTCATCATTCGCGAAAAAGAAGGAAGACATCAATCAAAGCCTCCTTGGTGTGGAGACATGAAGATCGACTTAATCAGGGCCTTCGACATACTTGATTACCGCATTCTTAACAATCTCCTTGTTATGTTTCTAGCAGTGGTATTGTTTTCAAGGAATACAAATTAAAAGTAAAACCATTAATTATTGTAATTTATTCGTTGCATCGTTTATTACTTATGTATCTCGTAATAATTCGTATGCATTTGTTTCTCATTGTACTCTGAATTTTATTTTTGCAAACAATTTATGTTTCGGTCACTTCAATAATTCGGAATTTTTTACAGGTCACTTAATTTTCAAATTAGCAAAATTTGACTCTGTAGTAATTAAATCAAATGTAGTAGTGGATCAAAGAAAGAATGTTTAGTTAGGTGCATAGAAATTTAACTGAACAAAATCAGCATTGAAACTACTAAGAAGATGAATTATGGCATCTTCTCACTATAAACGTGAGTTCAACTTCAAAAGCTGAACCTCCCCACGATTCTTGTCCTGCAATAAGCTGCACAAAATGGTTGATGTTTGCTCCTGGAAATAAATCTCTCCGAGACAAAGCCTTGCAAGAGGCCACCATTATTTATTTGGCCTCTCATTAAGACGGCTTCATAAATCTGAGACAACCTGTTCTTCTAGGACATCTATTACAGAGTTATATCGTATAAATAGATTTCTGCGAAATCATGTCGATTTATCGGTTAATTATCCAAATAGATTTTCGAGTGGCAATAAAGTTAAATGTTTTACAACTAGGCCACCGAGGCAATAAGCAAAGAAAAGCCCTCCTTTCTTCTCTCCTTGGCCGATATAACGATCTCAACAATTTATATTCCTTTTTACAGTGAAACTGTTGATAATGTTTTTAATAATAAAAACAAAATCCTTGAGCAACGAAATGGTGCAGTAAAAATGAATAAAAGTCAAACTGAAATTCATAAGTATAAGGTCATGTAACGGTTTATTTAAAATATAAAAAGTTAATAAATAATGTTTAGTCCATTTTCAAATTCATTATTTTAAAATTGCTTTGAAGCTGTAGTTTTATAATTAAAAATATTCAATATTTATAAGCATCAAATCAACGCATTTAAGAAAAGCATTTGCTACAGTTAATTTTGACAATCAATCGTAAAGAAAATAGTATTGGTCTGTTGTAGTTAATCCTTATTGTGTTTATTCATTTATAAATATAAGGTAATTTGGTTATAGTTATAATTATTAATATAATTGGTAAATCGTTTGATTATAAATTTTATTCATTCACACTGAACAAATTGAGTCTCCGCTGTAATACGAAGAAATTTGTCATTTAGTATGACCTATATCTTGTTTAATTGTTTTAAAACATTTTACCAACGACCTGAGATGCTTAAAATTAAGAAAACAAAACACTGAAGTTATATAAACAGTATTACATAAATGATACAACTGTCTTTAATTTAGGAATCATGTAAACAATTTTTGCTTATTCTTTGACAATTATATAATCTAATTGTAAGTAAAGGTGTAATCATTTTTAAAAATAACGTGGGCTCTTGTGAAGAACTTGTTTCAGGCAAGGGGACTCTCAACCTGTCAAGTTTTTTTTTATTTTGTCAAAATCATTTACGTTACTTATTTCACACTAAATTACTATAATTTATAAAAAGGAAAAAAAAAATACTTATTTGGCTCGAAGTTAGGTTTCTTCTACTCTTGCAGCAAGAAAAAAAAATCTCTAAGGAATCCTTATTTATTTTATTACTGTGTAATTTATGCCTGAAATGTGCTGTATCAAATTTTCGATTAAAACGGAATCGATTTTCGAAAATTTAAATCGATTAGAAATTGTTTTCAAAATCAATTGTAAATGAAAAATAATGATGCAAGGAACATACTACATAGAATTTTAAATATTAAAAACTATTATTTTTATTTATTAATAAGCAGTGAATAATCATTGATTGATAGTTATTTAATTTATTTAGTTTATATCTAAGAAATTTAAGATAAGCAATTACGGAGTACTGCTAGGACGTGGAATCGTCCGTGAAGAGATGGAAAGCAGTAAATGTCAGAGGATTCAACTCTGGCAAGGAGAAAAAACTGGAGATTCCTCTATGAAAAAGTGGAAATTGTGGGAAGGCAAAAAATGAACCTTCTATGCTGAGGTTCCTAGTAATGGGAAAAATTGGCTAAAATTGCTAGCCAAGGTAAGAGCACCTTTATGAGACGAAGAAGCAGGTAGAGACAATTCTGTTCCATTCCAACGCAAATTAATATTTTTTTTTTTACAATAGGGTATAAGAGATTCTTCTTTATGTGTATTAGAATTTTTTATAACAATGTTTCAAATATAAAGCATCTGAATCCAAGGTGTTAAATTTGTTTAATTTTGTAGATCAGAAGTACCATAATCCTATTATTTTTCAAATGTTCTTTGGGAAATATTGTTCATAACGTTATTATTAGAATATGATAAGAGGAAATCAGATACGTTGTAATTTTTTTTCCTGTAAAAAAATGACCTACAAATGTCCAGTCTTGATATTTCACCGTCATGATCTGTGAGAAGGTTACCAGCGAAATAAGGCGTGGAAAAGAACTGATATCTAGAGTGATTCATAAAGAAATAGATAAGTATATCAGCAACGACCTTTTTATGTAATATAAAATTTATAAGATTATAAAAAAAGTATTTAGATCCAACGGAACTTACAAGAAAATGCTTCGCAATAAAAACGCGACGATTGAGTTCTTTTATTACGCAGGTTGACAGGATGGAGCAAGGACGAAGGAACAGGTAGTCGGAGAACAGGAGGGTGATTAACTGCCTAGATGTCGAAGAAGGAAAAAAAAAGGCAATCTCATTTCCTACAAGGATGACTTTCAAACGTAGTCGTGTAATTTGTATTTAATAAATGATCCGAGCAGGCCGTAAAATATAAGCAGAGAGCCCATGATTGTTTATGAAATTTTATGAGTTATGATTAGGAGGGGGGGTATTTAGTCCGTGATTTGCTATCTGATAATTATACCTTTGACTGATAATCAGTAAGTTAACAGGAAAGTAATTCACTTTGATCGAAAGAAAATAATGTTTCATCTTTGATTTGCAACTGTTTTTATTATTATATATTAATATTATATCATTTTTTGATATATTTATAGCATCTAGCAATAACCTTAAGAAATAAATATATACTTTAATGAAAATGGTAAAAGCTTTATTAGTTTTAAACTCACTTATAGAATAATTAATCGAATTTAAATGTATTATAAAAAACGTTTTCCGTAAATGGGAGGAAGGACATTGAATTTGTAAATATGTAATAGAGAATTTAGAAGAATATCACTTTTTAGAAATATATATTTAAATATTGTCTAAAATACTTATTGTTGGGTATACATATAAAATGTATATACATACAGTAGAACCATACTGATCCACCGTCCGCTAAATCGACTCTCTGGGTGATCCGACCATCACGTAGATTTATAACGTATTTTTTTATTCCCTTTTTTTTTTCAAATTGTTATATGCAAATATAAAACTCACGCAAATAATTTATTTATGAATTATTTAATATTAACTTTTAATATAATTATAATACATTTTTAACTGCGAGAACTACATGTTTCAATGTAGTCCCAGGTTAATCCGACGGACGGATTAGTGAGGTTCTACTGTATTTTAAAAACAATCTGATAAGTGAAAAATTACACCATCTCTCATTTTATTTTTTCAATATTTTTAAATCTAACTTTTTTTTGAATAAGTTAAAAAAATGATATGAGGTTTAAAATAAAATATGAGCTTGAAGAAGTGGTTTGGCCACGAAACTTCACCCAATTTTTAAATATATGTTTTTATGGTGAGATAATTTCTCAAACTTTCAATTATCATTAATGAAATTTACCAGTGAGTAAATATACTAATTGTATAAAAATCAGATCAGCTGATACCTATATATATATATATATATATATATATATATATATATATATAATATATATATATATATATATATATATATATAACAGATATAGAAATATATAAAACAGCATATTGCAGCGGCAGGCTGATTTATTTACATATTTAAACAATAATATTTAAATTTATAATTTTTTATAATTCTTCATTTTTTAAGCATTGTATTATGTAAATAGAGCCATATTCTGCGAGATCCTAGAAGGTTTAGAAATTCTAATAAGGCGGGATGAATATTAAGTGACTCCGTAATTTCGGTACTCCTCGACTCACGGCAAATCTGGGCGATGGCAATAAAAGAAGTCGCTGGTACGTGCGGGGGCGACAAGTCAAGGATGGTAGGATGTCAAGGGCGTGGATGGCACGGAACATACGTGCAACCGATCTTATCATCCGATTGCTCCGGATAATTTATTCCGGCTCATGGGCCAAGCGTCCTTTTTGTACCATCGTTAAAGTCACTAAAGACTTGAACGGTAGATAAAGAAAGTATGCGTCAAAAATATTCAGAATTATCTAACAGTAGGAGTTAATGTAATAATAGGTATTTTTAATAATAATAGTTACATATTATATAATTAATTAGAAAAAAAACTATTAACACCAGCCAAAAGAAATATCGCCCATGTATTTTCAAAGTGACACAACTCAAAAACCTGCATTCAAAGAATGCGAAGTTCTCATTGTCTTATATGAAACATTGAAAATGAACCTGAATTATCTTTTAATTCTAACCGCAATAGATGTATCAGATGTGATTTGAGGTTAATTCGATACACTTTTGACATTCCGTAGAAGATTATTGAACTTAAACAAATAACCAGAATTTTTAATTGAGTCACTTTTGAAATATGCGATATACGTGCCTAAATGTACATAAATTAAAATTATAATTATATAATATAAATTAATATACAAATACAAAGAGCTATTGTATCAAACATTAAATAATTTCCAATTATAAAATGTATACGGAGTTTGATGAACTTTTTAATAGCGGCCCACTTCCCAACGATTATTCAAAATAGGTCGCGAATATTCAAATTTCCTTATAAAAGAAACGAATAACATTCAAATCTTTTAGGAAATCTAAATATTTTTAAAGAATTTATTTGTTTTTAAAGTGGAAGACGGAACAGCTTTTTTTTTGTAGGCTCTGGCAAATCCTACACGTCACTTCTGAGGTCGTTGACTCCAACCTCAATACCTTTCCTGCTTATTTCAGCTCCATCGAATTGAATTTTCGCCGACCTTAACTTGTCTGTTTATATTTTTATTTTTATCTATTTATTTATTTTTTCCCTGTTGCAAATATCGGTTTATTGTATCAGATTTTTTTTGGGATGGTTTCAAATTTAATGAAGAGGGATTTGAAGTAACCATGTTGGGATGACCTTTTTTGTCGAAATGATTTATCAAATAGAGAATAGTTATGACGCACACAAATGAAAAATGTCTACCAACTGACAAGGGCAGAAAAGATTAATCGTATCATGACTGACGGGCAGAAAAAAAAAATTAGAACAAAACACCTTCAATCGAAAATGGAATAAGCGATTTAACCTTGCTTTTAATGCCCCTTATGGGACCCGAGCTGAGTTCAACGTACAGATCGAGGCATAAGCAAAAGTCATCTTTAATTCATTAAAAGACGGCAACATCCATTCCTAACTATCTCAGGGTATTGGAAGGCTTGCATCATTCTGGCCTTCGGTGTTTCTCAAAAGACATTGTTAGCAATAGACATTTTTATTTTTATTTTTTACAGAAAATTTTAAATTAAAATTAGAACTTTAACGACAATATATTAATACTGTATTTCAAATTATGAAAACGCTGGGTAGTGACATTTTGGGGATCGTACACAAGTTTTTATGATACAAGAATTTATACATTTTAAGCCTTCGAATCCCCTAGAACATAACATATATTATTAAATAACGATACATAGATAGAAGAGTAAATCAATGAAGAGTTCGATAGGGTCAGTACAAGAACGTGAATCGAATGCCGAAGCCTTCAGGTCGTAGGGACCTTGGCTGACCGGGCAACTTGAAAAGATCAGAACAGTGGGTGCCCTTCCAGGCGGAACACTTTCTACACGAAGGCTGTTTGCTAGAGGTTAAGCAGTTGTATCTACGTTAACAAGAACACTGATACGGCACAATCAAGAGGAAAATAAGAAAATTTGATATTTGGAATCAGTAGTACATAAATTACAAATAGTAGGGTGCCCACTAATGGTCTGCGTCCTAATAGGGCCTATTGCCGAAAAATAAAAAAAAGGCACTATTTAAAAATTATTTGTAGGTAGCGATTAAAGGACACTCCAGTTATTTCGATCATGTTTTGTCAAAGCAATGTTAATATTAGGTACTTATAATATACAATCGCCTTTTTAATTTATTGTTGTTGGTGGATTTCTGTGCAGCTGGCTCCTCCTAAAGGAAAAAAAGAGAGGCCTATGGACACTACTTGGATTTTTCACTGCAATAATTATATTAATATTTCATTAAATTTTTTTTCACTAGAATTTTTATTACAACATTAGATGTTAGATGATTTCCAATTTTGCGTTTTCCTTGGTAAACAAAAATATATTTATTTATTATTATAACTATATTATAACCCGGGGTCCAAATCTGGCCTAAAAGTAACTTTTTACATGAAAGCAAACACATGGTTCAAGACTTGTTTCTAAACAAATTTTCTGTGAGATTATGAAAGTAGATAAATTGATCTTAGCTGAGGGCAAATTTGATGCAAACTGATTTGATAGCTTCAAACAGATAGTGAACCCTGCTATAGATTAAATGAATTTCTTTTTATGTTTCAGAATGAATTTAAAACCGATCGTAATGTTACTTATCTTCGAAGACATTAAAGTTTAGAGCTGCAATTTTTACGAGTACACTTAACGAACTGAAATGCAGCATGAGATTAAGATGCGGCAAGAATAGATCCATTGAAGAGAGGAATGGTTGAATAAGCGAAGATAGGATGAAAGGAACCGACTGCGTGTGGGAAGCTTGAAGATGGACACCGCCGGTAAATGAAGCCATAAATCGGCGGGTAGCGACCAGAGGCCAAGAAGAAAACAAACAAGAGGAAGGGTCACCTTGGAGGGGCTGCGGCGCCTTGCGGTACCACTAGCGGGGCGGCGGTAACGGAGCTCCCGTCTACATCTTGCTATCCGCTACATCGGGGGTCTTCCTTGAGGATATGAGGACATGTCCTGTCTTATTCCTATGAGAAGAGGGACTTGAGTTGTTAACATTGAGGAAGAAAATGAATAAAAGTATGGTATGGATTCTTGTTTAGAGGCATACAGGAGCATAAGTAACACATTTTGTTTTTTTAATAAGTCGTTTAATTCACAATAAAACAAGACCATTAAATTAGATTTTATACATTATTTTCTTTGTTAATCCATTGCGTACCGGACTTGTTTAAAATAATTAAGACAGACAGAAGTTACGGATAAAGAACTCCGATATTTACAGATCCTTAGAGCGAAACACGTTTCCCAGAAGCGACGACCGTACAAACCGACCCAGAAGATGCGATCTATCCCAGCGGTAACCTCAGACCTTGAAGCAGGGTTTTTTAACAATCGTGGGTGGCTGGGGTTCAGGGTCACGAATAGGATGATTCACCGATAGATTGGCCGATGGGTACCACAGATAGGCCCTCGATTTCCTCTTTTTTGTTGCCTGCTGGTGGGGCCGGCCTCCGTGAACAAAGAGCTTGGGTTATGTTCTAGTAGATGGCGTTTTATTTTAAATAAACAATTGCCAGAGCCGTGTAAGGGCCTCCAATGCGAAATATTTTCAGGTAGAGAGTGGAAACGCATCCGACTTTCAAGGTTTCAGGAACGCGGCCTCATTCCCCCTTTAGCCGTTGCTTTCCGCAGCAGCGCCATCCACCGCCGATGATCGGAGCCCACAAGGTGATCCGCTTAATTAGCCGCTATGAATTACCGTTCTGCATCGCTGGCTAACTGCATTGTAAATATCTCCAGCAGAAATAACATGCTCCGTGTAAATGGTTGTCGGCCTATTTGTCATGCCTAGTATAGGCATTAAATCACCCATGTCTTAATTTATATTGACTCGACCCGGGATTATATAAATGATGGAATCAGCATAAATATAGGATAGGGCAGTGGAAGGTAAATATATTTTCCTACCTCAGCTTCATCATTTCAAATCTTTAGATTGTTATTTTCTTCGCTAAGGTAGTCAAATAGCCATTTTCCTCCTCGGATTACGTCATTCAGATCCATTGTGTGGACTTCATCTCGCAGCACGTGCTCCGAATGACAAACGTGATACAGATTTTTGAATAATTCTCTCGTTACTTGCGGTTTTCTTTCATTTTTACCTCTTGTAGTCATACTCTATTCACGGCCAGCTACTAACGAACCTTAGATGAAAAACAGGTTTATATATTATTTTTGTAATCATCGCTTACTACTCTTTATTTTACATAATCATAAAATGACCAGACTGAATATTCTCTGTCAGGAAGACCCTAAAAACTGGAATTACGAGAATGTAGAGAGGGCTAAGTATAGGCCCCGAAGGATGGTGATTTAAATACCTGCTCCCTTATCATTAAGACCTTTAACATGGCCGCCCCTCGGGAAGAGGAGACAGGAACTTGGAGCACCTGCCTCAAAAAAGAGGAGGACACCCAAGCAGGTGCCTTTTATTCTTTGCCAAGATTTAATCCATTATAATAAATCGGATGAGCAGGTGAAATTTTGGTAATTGGAACAGATGGGACTATGAAGACAATCCTTTGTCTCTCACCTGTCCCCTCGAGATGCATATTCAAGGGCTAGGTAGCAGCTTTAATACGGAAGCATCGGTTCATTGGTTTTGCTTTTTGTACGAATTAGTTCCGTTCATTAGGAGCGAAGATGAATTTTTTTGTTAGTTTTTACTGTTTTTGCTAGGATTCCGTAAATCATATTAGTTCCGGTTAGGTAAACCAAAGACACCGCCAGTCCTTGTTTGCCCTAGAATGCCAAAATGTGCAAGGCAGATATACATACTTAAGAAATTCTTAACACAATGAGATTAATTATAGAATTAAATAATTTATAATTAGGAAATATATAATAATAGTTAGGGAAAGTAGTGAGTTATTTAATTGAAGGTATATTCTTAGAGGAGATTTTTTTAGAGTAAATAACAGGAAATTCTATTTGGTTGAATGCGCCATTAGTTGTATTCTAAACTAGATATCACAATTATTCCTAGACAAATAGAATCGATTGAATACGAAATCACTATCAAGCATTTAGTATTTTACGTTTCAATAGAAAATATATTTTTTCTTTTACACAAGTCATTTTTGGACAATAGGGGGAAAAAAAATAAAAATAAAACCTAGCGATCCCTGGGAAGAGGAAAAAGAATAGGAATTTGCATCTAGTTATCATAAAAAGAGAGCGATTACTTGAGGTTGGGCCCGGTGTCCTTGCTAGTCGCACTAATTGCGATGGGTAGGAGTAGCTTGTACCTTTTGTCAACTATTTGGGTTGAAGGACGGTCAAGTTTGTGATTGGTGAGCGAATCCTGACCATTATTCATGGTTTGTAGATCCTCGGATCAGATAGCTTGTGAACCTGTCTGGGTTTTGTTTTGTTCGCAGGGTTTAGATCAATGTTGGAGATATTTAAATACCTTCCGACACATTGTTCGCATATAATAAATTATTTAATCTGCCTTAAATCATCGGAGGTGCTGTAAGAGTTATTTATATGTTCCTGTATCATACTCATTTGTTAATAGAAGAAACATGATACACCGAAATAATAAATTTAAAATACCAGATATAGAAGGACCAGTATAATTATGGATAGATAAATTATTTTTCACTTTAATAGACTGGAAGAAAAGTTTTGATATTACTTGTCACTTCCCTAAATTGTTGAGCTGACTAATGCCCAACATTTGAAATTATTGTTCTACTAAACTAAATATCATAAAAGAGAAATAATATTCATTAATTGCCAATTACTTTATTCTATTTGGCGTATATAACAGATTATAAATAGGATATGAATCATAGACAATGATGATTCTTCATTTTCAACTTACAGAATTCTCGAGCGCTAATTTCTAACTAACTTATTCTCCTTTCTGAGTTACCTTTTCATTTTTATACAAATCAATATTCAGAAATTGCAGAACAACATTCCACTAACGTTCTATAAATAAACCCTATCAGACAAACACTGTACCTGATTTCCAACCTTAAGGAAATAAAAGGCAATAATGCAGTTAGCGCTGAGTTCTTGCTAATTAAAACTAATTTCAAGTATACTCAATTTTCATAGGAGGAAGTTACAGATTAAATGTACTAAATGTAATTTTTAGTCAAAATTTGCGGGATGATCCAGAAGTTCAAAAATAAGATACTACGTCCAAATTATGTCATAATAATTAATATTATAAATGGAGAAGAAGATAGTCAGGGATGAGGGATTCCCTGATTATCTTCTTCTCCATTTATCATCCAGTCAACCATACTTTTATCATCATTAATATTATAAGAGTATTATGTAGCAATAAATACAATTTTTCTTTCATTATTTATTTTATTTAGTTATTATGACTTTTTTTTTTTAATGGTATCTATTTATTAATTTACCTTTTTGTATCATAATTTTCTATTCTTGCAAATAAGGCATGAATGAAAACTTTATTCAATTATTGCACTTAACTGTGAAAGATAATAATATAATGTCAAAATATAGGTATATATATATATATTATTAAATGTTAATACATATTTTATACATGGTATAGAAATTATATACATCTGTATACACAGACAATATAACTAAAAAACATTTTTTGTATTTAACCAGTAACAACTGATAGTTTTTGTTTTTTTATTTGCGGTCATTTGTACTATGCTATACTATACTAATAAATAAGCATTAAAATTTGTTCCGAACATTATATTTTGTTTTAATCATATTTCACAGGTTTCACAGTTGATTGGATAAGTTTAAATAAAAACTTCAAAAACATTAAACAATATTTTAGCAGTATCATAGTACTAAATTGAGAACCTGAACGTTTATTTGTTCTATTATCTTATATATGTATGTATATGTACATATATATATATATATATATATATATATATATATATATATATATATATATATATATATATAATACACTCGAACACTTTTAAACATTAGATTAAATTTCATTTTCCCGATTAGTCTGCTCTGAAATTAAGTCAAGTTCATAATGGGTTAACAGGGAAAAAGTGCAACCCCCCCCCCCCCCCCCCCCCCCCCCCCCCCAATTCACTGAATGAAAATGAATAAAAAATTAAATCGGCAAAGGTTATCAAGCCAAATGAAGATAATTTGGCTTGGATGAGGCCACCGACCTGTGGTAATGCGCAAGGAAATTAGAATGTCATCATGATTCGCAAGCAATTGCTATTATGGGAGCGGAGTCTGCGCAAAGCCATTACTGCCCACGGTTGTTAAAGGAAACCATTTGAAAACAAAACGACAATAATGGCTATCTGCGTAGTGAGCATCAGGGCCTATAGGTGGTTTAAGCGTACCTTCATATATAAAGGTATAGGGAAACCTACCTATTATATAGTTGGGCTAAAAAAAAAAAAATTAAAAGTCAAGATTTTATTAAACATTGATTGTATTTTGTTATATAACTTAATTTATGAAAATCATATTCATATGAAATAAAAATTGATTTACAGAGGTAAAATATGGAACAATCATCAGGAGACCTGTTTTTAATAAACAGTACGTTATTCGACTACATCATTTTATCATTTTGTATCTTACCTTTCTAGTTATGATTTAGGTCTACAAACTGGGGCAAAACCTTGACATAAAGTTAAAATTTATTTTTGCTATCTAACACTGTATCTTCATTATAACATTCATGTTACTCTGTTCTCCTAAAATCGCACAAAATAATGATTTATAATGAAAAAAAAAAATTATTTTACAGTTGTTCGTGATAATTAAGAAGATATGTATTCATGACTATGATTGAAGTTGTTAGGCATGATCAAAATTTATAGATGAAGAAGAATTAAAAAGTTATTTCATTATTTTTTTTTTTTTTACGAATGATTGTCATAGATAAGTGATATGATAATAACCAGTAAAAATATTTTTGAAATGTAAAAAATTTGCAATGAAGTTTAATATGTCTTAAACATTACTAGGACAGAGTAGCGTTCAATGCGCTATTTACAAAACCAGTAATGACATTGAAACAGGTTAAAACAACCTTAAACTAGTTTCGATGACTATCAAGGTACCTGAGGAACAGCTACGTAACCTATCACCAGAGCTCAAGTCTAAAATCAATACAGCTTTAGTACGGTCTCTACTGAAAGAAATTCTTTCATGTCCCTTAGTTTCTTTTACACTCCGTGTCTATTAACTTCTCACTTCTTTCCTGGGATTATCTTCTTCTTCTTTTTTTTTTTTCCTACTGCCTTTTTTACACTCCACCACAATGCTCAACCTTCAGCTGGATGATGCGGCGTGCCGACGACAAATACTCCCAAGGGCGAGCCTCGCCATAAAAGCCCGGATTCCACGACAGACGTGCCGGTCGAAGGAAGCCGAGGACGAAAGAGGATGTCGACACCTCAGGTGGAGGGTTGTCGCAATGGGGACACCTGACGAACCCGGAAGATCGGGACAACGGTCAGTATCGGGAGACAAAGAAAATGTCGTCATTGAGTAGGCCTTGATGGATACCAACAGCTGTGAAGTGATTCCGATAGCCATTTTGAGCAGGATTTCAAAGTGGGCAATAAAAAAAAAATCCAGGAAAAAGAAGGGAATACTACATTTAGATGGTAACGACTACACCTCTTCAAGGAAGAGATGACTGTTTAGACTAGATTTAAAATACCTTAAAAGATTCATATTGTATTATGGTTGCTGTAAGAATATCAATGTTTTCCACGCAAACATATCATCAGTTTATTATTATGAAATATTCATATCACAAACATGTTGACTTTACGTATAATTGATAGTTACGTGTAACCCTGATAATATTTAAATCATTATTCTAGATCTCCTTGAAAAGTTAATTATCATATTATATTTTATAGTTATAAAACAGTTAAACGCGTCCTGTTATTAACAGATTTGAAAGCAGTTCTATTTGGGGAAGCAGGCAAAGAAAGTAGCGGTTATTTTGTTGGTAGCTAAAAATTAGCATTTATAACTGTTTTTTTAAAACCTTCTAATTAGGAAGGGATAGTAACTTAATGAAAATCCATTATGAAGAGGAGATGACTGAAAGAATATTATTTATAGAACTTGCCCGATGAACGATAGCAACCTATATCGCTTCAGTTCATCTCAAAACGATCATTAGCGAATAGATAGGCGCCATTATAATACTTTATCTAGCAGTCGAAAGGTGCATTAAACTGTGCATAGAATCCGTTTCGGCGAAAAAAATAGATATTTCTTACAAGACGAGTTCTCTTTTCTTCTACCCTTAGGTAACCGTAATTGCTTCGAGTCCTTGGACGGTCTTCTTCGAACTGCCATTGCCTCGTTTCTTTCGTCAGACTTGTTACTATCCGAGCGCTGAGTTAGGAGATACAGGAATCGACCGAGGCTCTGTAAGAACAAACTATCCCAGAACCTGCTGTGGTAATGGAACTTGATACAACAAAATCGTGTAATTGTCGTGGCATTTCTGCCTATAACAGGTAAACTGGAACTTAAATAAAAACAATTCTTTTTTCCTGATAATTTGATAGTTTTTGTTCATAAAGATACAGAAAGAAAATTGCACAACCTGTTATAGAGCACTTGCAGAACAAAGAAGACTACGGAATTAGTTCAGATATCAAAAAAGAGAATTTTTTTCGGGGAGACTTTTCGAGCACTCGAGATTGCACTGAATAATGCTGAGACGCCAGTTGAAGAAAAAAAAAATCCGTTCCGTCCTAAAAGGCAAACAGACAAATGGTGGACTAGGAACCTAATCACGGGCGCATTATACACGCCGGATCGGCCACACCTCTTCTTCTTCTTCTAGACAACCACATCATCTTCGTGGGGTCAACCACACGCCAAGGAGTATGGTTCTGAGGTTGAATTATCGGTTGGATGGAGGAGTCGCCTGTGAAGGACGGTATCACCAAGGACTGTGATTGTCTCTCTGGAGACGAGTTTATGAATGTTATTTCAAGAAATTTACAATAGTCGTTCTGGCAAACTTGGAAAACTGGAACCGGAATATAGTTCTGTAAGTTGTAAATCTTACGGACTGTAAATCTCGGGGGCTTTTCTGCCAACCTTATTCCAGGTACAGAAGGGCCTGGATAGCAAAACTTTGAAGTGGACTCCGAGGTCGTTACCCTTATAACATTTTGGGGATTTCGAATGAAATTCTTTTTTATATGGGAAGGAGCAATGCTTAAAAAAATCTTATGATTACGGACCGCTACAAGCTTATTTATAAAGCGGCCACTAGAAGATAATATCTCCGACGTCCTTAGTTAAGGAAGGTTTTTGCTTTTCCTTGAAACTTGGAGAATTTAAATCTTTTTTTATCAGATTGTTAGAAACGATAACCCTTTTGATTTATTGCCTAATTATTATTGCTAGCCAGCTTTGAGATAAGACAAACATTTTTGTGTCATGTTGGCACAGCGGCCGGGTCAAGTGTACTCTTGGCTAAGAGACCCAACGTCCATTGTCTAAATGTTATACGATATTATCTTGGATATGGTTTCAGAATAAAGGATTTAATAGGTACTTTATAAAAGTTTCGTGAAGTTTATTAAACAATTTATCTAGAGCCGAACCGACATTTTTTTTAAATTTTGGATATAAAATTAATATAATTTGAAAAATTATATAAGAAGAAAAAACAAGTTAGAGAATTAACACCTCTTATCTAATAATGATAGATTTTGAAAGCTTAAGAGTTTCAGAATGTAGCTTAAGATCCAGAAGTAACAAAAGAGATTGAAAGAATTGGTCCGTTTCATCCTTGTTGAGCTCCATCAAGGACAGGACGAACTTGGATTTTCCTTGCCATGCGCAACGGACCGCTTTTCCACGCTTTTCGTCCGCCATCTCCATGATCCATTTACCGTCATTCCTATTTCTTTAGGCCAGAAAAAAACCTTTAATACCTTTTATTATTGAGCGTTAAAATCTCCCATGAAGAAATATATAAAAAGAAAAAAATACTCTTGAAGGATTTAAAAATATTTTTAAATATAGTTGGATATTTAAAAGAAAAAAAATACGGAAATACAGTAACTACGAATAAGTTTTATAATTTTCTTACAATATTCCCGCTACGCAATACTTTAATAAATCAATTTTTAAAAATATCTAGAAGGCAATATGCAAATTTTACAGTTAGTTATTTTACAAGTTCTTGCAACTACGTCATTTGTTTAGTAATAACAATTCATTTATTTAATATTTTATGTCAGGTAATTAAGTAAGCAGTCGCAATGTCATAATAGTAAACCGCCATTTGCATTTCATAAATATGTATTCGTCCATTGAAAATTAGAAATTCTATAAGCTCTCGTAAAATCACTATTTTATTAATTAATTGGAATAATTCTGATGACATTTTCTAGAAACAGTTTGCAAGAAATAATAATATAATTATGCAATTATTATTTTTTCAAGTATACAGATGGCTGTGGGAGGACAAAACTATGAAGCAAAACCTGTACTGGTCAACATTTATTGAACAATTGTAAAACAGTAAAAGAAGAAAATGAGTCTGATTCTTACATCAGGTATAAATTTTAATTGTAATTAAAAATCTGCAACTAGTTATAGAAAAGATAATTAATATTAATTATAATTAAAAAAAAAAAAGAAGATTTGCCAACTAAATCAAGAGGAAAATGAGAAATTTTCTGGAAAATCTTCGATGACACAGAAGCTATGGTAATATCTTCCATTCGGAGAATCAAGCTCAGACAATGGACATTATAAATTTTCCGCTGGCTACATCCTTCCTACTCTTTGCAATTAGGGAGACATTAAAATAGCAGACTATTGCGGATAATTACTGAAGCCTTTTACGTTCTTTATTGCTATTAAATCATAAACACGGGCTTTATTAAGGCTAAAACACCGATGCTATTTAGTTTGATGTTTTACGGGCATTTGTGTTGTAACTATCTGTTTAACAATTAATTGGGACATAATAATTGACCCAATCATTAAGAAGGTATTAAAATTTTACTGTAGATTGCAACTAGTAACTTCAACTAAAATAGGAAAATAATTGCTAATTTTCAATGAATTATTCTATTGTGTATAAAAAAGCAATACAAAAAAAAGTATAAAAATATTTAGGTACCGGTAAATTATGGTTGCTAGAATGACATTTTTATCTCATGTATCATGCAATCAAATTTAATTTGGTGTAATCAACATGGAAAATATTACTTTTTTTTTTAAATATTTCGACTTGCTATTTTATGACTAAACACAAAGTTTTTTAAAATTTTAATAATGAACCAAATTTTTAAAAAAAAGGATGGTGAAGCCCACTAATTTAGTCCACTAGTTATTACTTACAATTAGACAAACCTAACCGTCACATTAGCAAAGTTATCCGGTTTATATAAAAAATAATTTTATTTTTTATATTATTAACTTTTCACTTATATGGTTTAATTTTAAAAAGCATATAATGAAAATAAATTACCGATTAATATCAGATCTCCGGTATTGTGAAAATTTCCATTAAAAATGGAACAAATTTACAATAAAAACCTAGGATGTTTAACAAATCGGTATTATACTCTCATGATATAATACCATGTATCTAACCAAGTATGACTTTATTATAGCTCATTGAAATCATATTTATAGGAGAACATATAATTTTTAGGTGTTTATACAATAATTCGCCAATAAAAGACGAACCTTTGACAAATCCTTAAAGAACATCAGAATTTAATGTAAAAGGAAATCGATTTTAACATATAGACGAGGATTTAAAAATTTACCGTTTCTCCAGACTGCGGAGATTCGGGAAAAGACGGAAACACATGACAGACCATATGGCACTGATGAGTCCCAGGCGTCTTGCCGAAATCAGGAGTCAGTTTTCCAGGACGAAGCATCTGCTGGAGAATGGCGGAGGGCGTGAAGCTTCTGGAATTAGGCGTTTCCTATGAGTTATGTCGACGGCTCTAGGGGCATTTCCTCACCAAGATTACAGTCTTCTCTAATCAGGGGCGCACCCCGGAAGGAGGAAGATAGGGTAAAAAAAAATGGAAGGTATAGGAACACTCCCAAAGAAAACATTATTTGAACAAAATTGCAAAAAATCGACAGAACTTTGTTGATTCTCATGTTAATAAAATTAATGGCACTTTATATACATTTTTTTCAATTTTTAACAATAAAATATCTAGATGATTCCATAGTTATCCCCTGGCTTGTCCCTCCATAAGTGGACAAGGAGGATCCCCAAGAAAATGTTTATTGGAAATAGAGAATGATTGTATTTTTAACTTTTAATTTAAGATTTTTTTTTTATTAGTATTATTATACCATAGTTTGTATTTTTATATTATCTTTTAATTTAATCTATTTTATTCCATTTTCTTTCCACTTTATATTTTGAATAGTTTGGGTTCTTTATTTATTTTTCCAAGTTTGTATATTGTATTATATAATGAGGTTATTTAAACATTTTTATATTCTTATCATTAATTTCTTGATGTACATATTGTGTGAATGAATCCATAAAGCCTTCCATGAAGCAGATTGTAATACTTTCTCAACAAAAATATTTAACTTTCAAAAAATAATATATCTACAGTTATATTTGTAATCCTTGTTGAAAATTTCTTTAAAAACAAAAATATACTCTCCATCTCATACTAAGATATTAAAATATACTTTAAATCATTTCGAAAAGATCATTTTTAAATATTTGTATTTAGTTTATTCATATCTCCCTACATTTATTAACTAAAAGATCAAAGCAGGACAAAAGCTTTGGACAAGTCACAGAAAGCCCTTCAGGCCCCGAAAAAATAATGAATAATCTATTGTTTTTAAATAGTGCCGTTTTTTTTTTTTTTTTAATTATGTTTTAGAAAATTAGTGTACATACCAAAAAAACTTTTGTTTTTCTTCCAAAAATTATTATCTTATTGTGCATATAATATGTAACCTATCGAGATGAAATAATGGGACGGAGTTCCAAGCTGTGTAATCTAAATGCATTTTAAATACTCTAAGGCGACATATGGTTACAAAACAGAAAACGCAATTACCTTTTACGAAATCTTGTTCAATCTTCGATTGCCGATTGCACAAGATTGCGTAGGTTCGCAACTTCGCACGGACGCAGCCCATTCAGAGGTATTCCTCCTTAAGTAAACGAAAGACAAAGGAACATAAACAGGGAGATAAAGAGAGAAAACAAAGAGTCGGTTAGATAAACATATGTGAGCGCCTTGACAGTGAAGAGAGAAGGTCAGCAGTGTACAGTTATGGCGGATGTTGGCAGGACGGGGAGTAGAGGAGAAGTATATAAGGCGGAACGGGTAGTAGCGGAGGTATGTGACACAGGTGAGGGGAGGGTGTTAAATAGCAAGGTCGGGGGTGTACACCCCAGTCACCTGTTGGCTCTCCGCTCATTATGTAATCCTCCACTTGTCCGTTACCTGTCTGCGGGTCACTCCATAGGTCTCAGGAACCATTAGGTTAGGATTCTCCTTGGAGTCAGCTATCCCAGTATAATTATAATCAGATATACCTATAGTTAAGTACAAAGAATAATTCAAAGGATTTGGGGACCAGTATATTTGTAGCAATTAAATATGAGTGTGTATATATAGAATTAAGGTGGGAAAAGAAATAGTGCTTTTTTTTAAAAGGATGTTTTAAAAATGAAAGGTTTATGCCAATCTCTATACCAATACTTAAGGTAATCTTACGAGGAGGAAGCTTATTTGTAAATTATTGAGCATTGAGGATTTTTCGAATGATTTTGGATAGCAATGATTGGATACCAGATGGATTAGATGGTTCAGTGGAGCTCCAGATCTCAACTTGGTATGTCCAAATAGGTGTTATTACTGTCATGTAAATGAGTCTTTTTGAATTAATCGGCATCTTGCAGCGTTTATCTAGTAAATTTTGAAGAAGTATTGTACGTGAATTGCAAGTTAAACAATTGTCCAGTAGGATCCTTAGGTAGTGCATTTGTTCAGGGGAATATCAGCATTAAACCAAATAAAAAATAAATACAAATAAAAAAATATTGCAATGAAATCTTAATTTATTAAAATAAATTAAATTTAATAAAATTATTTCTTCATTTACTGTTATCAACCCCTCCCAACATTCCAGAAGAAATTCCAAAAAGAGACATGCTCACGGCCAGCCTGTATAATAATATGGTTACACACATTGCGTCAGCTGGATATTAATGACAGTATTACAACAAGTTGGAATGTCGTAATACGGTTACAGTTCCTGCAGTGCGAGTCACAATCAATAATTCCCCGTTATTTTGTCAATAATTTGCGCTTTTCATATTGTATTCTACACATGTTGCTGACAATAGAACATCTGTGTCCTAAATATAAATTATTGTGGAATGACTAATCAAATAAACAAAACGGCTCATCCTTTATCTCAACAACCCCTGAAGGCCAAGGGTTCCAAACCGATAAGGGTTAAATAGGTCTTACAAATGGCTTATCTTATCTTGTTAAGAAATGTATCATCTTCAACGGATAGCCTAAGCACACCAATTGATAAAAGTTGCGTCAACAGAAAGACCTTTCAACTTTCAGTTGCCCTACTTCGTTCTGAATATCATTATCTGATTCAAGAACGATATACATAATTCCAAACGTTTCGTGACGCGTCCCCACTTCGACAATACAAGGATCTCAGAAAACATATCGTAGCTTGCATATTAAACGAACTTAAATCCTTGAAGCCGTTAGGGGAAAAAAAAACTGGGACACGTGGAAGCCTGACTATGGTTGTTTGGCTTCGAATCCTGTAAACATTGTAAGGAAGGAACTCAGAAAAAAAAAATCAAGAAAGGATGTAAATCTTCTGAGGATGTTTTTCAGTTCGTAACTGCGAGAGTTGTCAAAACAACAGGATCAAATAGTTCGTTTGTGTTTCTATATTTTATATGTTATAGTTTATAATGAAAACTAAAAAATATCTTGAATGATGTTATTAGTCAACCAGTATTGTGTATATAAAACGTTACAAACATAACAGTTGAATGTAGTATAAATGTTTTTTGTCCATATAGTTTTATTAATCTTAAATTATATTTTTAATAATTACTAAATTTATTTTACAGAAACTGTTATAAAATTTAGAACGAACCTAGATCAAAGTTAAAGTTAAAATATTTTTATATCGTAATTAAAATAAATCTGTACACGTGCCTTATAACGATTTCACCTGCTGATTTTGTATTTATATTTTGATATTCTCCCTCTAATAATATAAAAAGCATTACAATTTAAATTAAATAGCATTAAATATATAAACACTAATTGCCTGTCAAACATTCTAAATTTCATTTTGTATGTGAAGGACTGTTATATTCCCATTTATATGTAGTAAGCAACTAGAAAAATGTACAAAAAATAAACATTCTTACAAATTCAAGTAATATAATATTCGGACAAAGAAGTAGAACAAGAAATAAATTAATAATTAAAAAATGGTTGAATTATTTTAAATTTTTTAAAATTATATAATAAAAAAATTGCAATATATAGGTATTTAAACAATTTACATTTTCATAATATTAGGTATGTTGTTAACATTAGTTACATATTATTTGTATTTATTATATTATATATATATATATATATATATATATATATATATATATATATATATCCTACTATAAAACGGTTTAAAGGATTTCACTGTACGATAACAGTAAATAACAGAACATTGAAACATGGCGACAACATGGTCAGACGTCCTTGGAAAGCGAGAAAATTAGCGTCGTTTAAAATTGTTGTTTATAAATGTCGTTAAATATATTATGATTCTTGGCAAACCTGAACCGATGTCGCAGAAAGTACATTTGGGGACATATGTTGTCCTGCGCAGAAATTCCATCGGGTTACAACGGGCGCGGTAGAGCTGTAAATAGATTCCACAAACAGGTTCGAAAATAAAAAGAATCTGAAAGTTTATATTTGTGAAATGAGTTTCGGTTGTGCGACGATGGATGTTATAATCTGGTACACAAATAAAATATCTGCCGGGAACTTTTTTAAAAATATATTTCTTTGTAAAGAAAAACTATATATACAAAAATAATTTTAATTTTTAATGTGCTTTAAAGAATTTGTATTTATATGATCTATTGATTTATTTGTTTTTTACAGCATCATAATTTTATTGACATATCTTTATTTGAATGTGGATAAATGTACTTTTATTACAAAGTGCTCTTAATCGTAACAGGTTTTAATATTTTTTAATATAAAAGTCCACAACAATTCTGTCAAAATAATAATAATAATAATACTAAATAAATACTTTTTTTAGTATTAATCCAACGTTTATGTAGAAACTTTCAATCATAACAGGTAAGCAATTTAGGAGAACAACGGATTTAAATAAATATTAACACAATGAAAAACTAATGACAAAAAAAAAAAAAAATTATTGGATACTAAGGTACCAAAAACGTGCACAACATTAAGGGATAATTCACTGTTTGAAAAAATAACTTTGTGAATGGGGAGTAGTTTAGTACGTTAAAATATGCGGGGCTCCCAAAAAAAAAAAGTTTCAAAATAAAGAATTCACGAAAATCAAATTAACAACTTCACAGAGAACGGTTTGTCCGACGGACTATAAAATGCTACGGTCGAGCAGGAAGAATCAAACTCCGCCATTATAAATTAGATCCGCCGCTTTTTAATCCGTTTTTTTTTTTATAACAGCTTATTGAAACGGCCAGGGTCAACATAACTGGAAAAGTATCTAACAGTTAGTAAAGAAATATATTTTTTAAAAACTATTGTTGTTATTTTTTTAATTTATTGTTAATAATAAATTAAATATATTTGAGTAAACGGTTTTAAAAATTGAAGTAGCAATTGATCGAGTCCCTTATTACTCATTATTTAAATTAAATACATTAATATGCAATATTCATTGATTATTAAACAACTGTTTGCTGCTGAGAAGTCATATTGAGCACTAGCCACGCCCATCGCTGCTTCTGGTCATGTTTGGCCACGCCTCCGAGGAAATAATAATTATATGCAAATTAATGATCAATGCCAAACTGATTGGCAGATACGCAACTCAAGGAAATATTTTATTTTATAATATATATATATATATATATATATATATATATATATATATATATATATATATATATAAGAAGAGAGAGAGAGAGAGAGAGAGGAGGGAGAGAGAACAGAGCTTCGTATATTTAGATATATTAGGTACCTAATTTACAAAGAAAAATTAATAAGCTCAGTTCTTGCAAAAAATTGTTATATAACGAAAATCAAGAAAAAAAATCTCTTTGTATTCCAAGATTCCAACCACTGAGCCATTCAAACCACCGACGAGTTTTTTTTTGCCCCGTCTCGTACTGCGGTTTTGTTACAAAAAAACACTCTGCTTGTGAGAACCTGACGAAAAAACCTGGAAGAGCCTAATTATAATTACTAATTGGTGGGGTCGCCGAAGACACCGACTTCTTTGAGAGCAGAAGACTTCCAGGAGTTCTTCGGCGTAATGGAACCCCTGATAGCGGTCATCATGCAAATGCCAGACCGCAAGGCAATGAATAATGAATAATGCGTAATTGGGGCGGTAATGATGAATAATTTTACAGTTACAATAGGAGGAGGATTGTAGAGAATTTCAGATGATAGCCGGGGGCAGGTGAGTGAAATTACTCCAAAAACACAACTTCACAAAATGGGAAACGGTTTATTTTCAATAAAATGATGGTTTTTATAATTATTTTCTCTTAATCGTTAGGGTAACCGGCTCTACCTCCTTTGAACATCAGTATTGATTATCTGAAGTACGCATGATATGATGAATTTGGAAAATAAATTGCCAACTCTATTTCATGTTTTTAAGACCTACCAATATTTTTTCACACCATAAACGTTTTAATTTAATCTGTAATAATGTTATTTATGTATATTATTTTTAAATGCATACATACTGTTATTAAATTGACTAGATAAGTAGCATTATTAAATAGAATAATAGAAAATAATTCTTTTGTATAGAATAAATATAAATATTAAATAGAATTGACCTAATCTATATGCATTAGGTCAATTGTCTTGAGTTATTTTTTCTTATGTATTTTTTTTACTTTTTGGGGTCTCAATTATACGAATACTTGGTTATCCGAACCTATCTCTGTCCCAACAACTTCGGTTAATCGAGCCTCAAATGTTTATATATACACTTAATAAGCAACTTCATGTTTTATTCTATTAATAGTTAAATACCTTGTAACAACAAAATATCAGTAGTAAAGAGAGTCTATATTAAAAGAAAAGTATATTTTGCTAAATATACGGTATCTACCTTATTTATAACAGATAATGATTGCTAATAATTATATGTGTTTTCTAAATTAATGTCAAAACCTTGTCAATTATAAATCACATGAAAAATAATTTATGGTTTTCAAACACATACAAGTGCATCAAATTTTATAATTATACATAAAATACATAACTGCCCTCCCAGTATAATTACGCGATGCCTGTCTGTAGCAGAACTAAGGTAGTTAAACCGTCCAGGAGAGGTAAGAGAGGTCGCCACTTTCCTCAGCCCATAGATGTAATTAATAGCGATTATTACAACCCATAATGGCTGTAATAAATAATAATTGTTGCATGGCTAAGGAATCATCCTTGCAATGGATGGTCTGTTCTCCAAAGAAGTCCAATACCGTCTTGGATATGGAGGACGTCCAAAGTGGAAGGACTTTTATCTTCGGAGGTGCCTTTTTCTTCGCCGGCCTAAAGGTTAGCCACATTCCTAGCTGAAGTTGAATTATTCATTCTCTAAGAGGATAATAGCTCTAAGGAGCCTTCTATTATTACGGACCATTTGTTACCACAACCGGCCAACACGTTAGAAAAGTTACATGAATTTTTAATTCCTATTTATGGAAAAATGGTAGACGCATTCTTTTACATCACAAGGGGCTAGACTCGTATTGAAGAGAAGGCAGAGTGACGTGCACGATCAGATATCTTATACGAACGTTTTTTATAATCAACCTTCTGGTGTTGCCAAGAGAGTTTAACGAGGGCGATTTTCCATATAGACTGCAAATCATTCAGATACCACCATCAATAACAAAAATTCAAAGTAACACTCAGCCAGGGCAATGAAAATTTATATGTAGTGCCGATTCTTCCTAGCTGAACTTTCCGGTTGTTGTCTAAATCCGGCCTAATATCAATAATTCCAGCAAACATTCTTCTTTTTTTTTTTCATATAAATAGTAATTTAAGTTAGTACCTTTCTTTTGTCAATGATATAACTCTTAATATTTAAAAAATTATAAAATACCGCCACTTAAATAATAACTATTTAATCATCTTAGAATGTCTTGCCCAGCTCGATTCGATCACACCCCTTCTTAATTTCTTTTAAATTAAACACCATCTATTTTGTTTTTAAGTATCAATTTTCAAAGAAATTGTAAAAATTTATAAATTTAAGTACATACATCTCTTCATTATTTAAAAAAAAAATTTTAGTTTATAGATGTTATTCAATTCCTAGGCGATAGTACTTTTAGTCATAACTTTATATTATTCTCAGAGGAACAGTTGTCCCAGAATAAAGTTTATTTATCTTCTTTTTCTAAAAGATTATAAGATTACAGGTCCTATTTCAAATATTCTTCAATCCTAAGCCTATGGTTCATTACTCCAATCTTAAGACAAGGCATTCCTAGCCATGAATATTTTAAGATTTTTTTTTTTTTTTTTAATGACTCAAGCCAGTCTTACACCTACCGTTAATCGAAGCCCTGAGGATTATATGACAAGACAAGAAGGTAAGTTATGCTGGATGGGGGGTGGGGGAGGAGGTCCACCTTTACCCGCGGCGGGCAGCTAAGAGGATCCTTTGTGGGCCTCCCAGCGCAAACATGGCCGCCACAAAAAAATACATGACGTCATATTAGTGGGTCAAGACTTAATAGTGGTTGATCTTTATTGTCTACCAGGGTGGGCGCAATCATGCTTTAATTTCATTTCCCGTCTTATTGGCGCTTTTTGCAGCGTCTTAATTATCCAGTTATTCCAACCGTGTAATGGTTTTGGAAGAGATTAGGTCATAAACAAATATACAATATGGCCAGTTCGGAATGATGTCTTAAAAGTAATATTGCGCAATAGAAGTAAATTCTGAAGTTTCGGTTTTAAAATCGCTTCATATTATTTCTTTTTTTTAGCACCTAACAAAGCAAATAAACACTACCTTACACTAAACTGGCACTAATTGAGAGATCGCAATCTGCACAACGGCATTATCAAAAGATGAAGACTTCAATTCCACTTTAACGCCTCAGTGACCTTCACAACTCCTCCAGCATATTTCACGACATTAAGTCTTAATAACGCGAGGTTGACCTATAGTCGAACAGTGAAATCGATGTGTCATAGGCGAGATTGGATGGTTATTGCCGATGTCGGCTTGCGCAGGGAGCGATTACGCTTGTAAAACGCGACAATAATGCGTTGTGGAAGTCATCCGGACCAAGAGGAGGGGTGCGGAGTTCTCAGCGGCGGACTAACGGAAGTTTACCGCTGTAATGGCTGGTCTATGCAGCGGCGATTTGCTATTCATTGTTCTAGCTCTAGGTCAGCAATAGCTATGGGAACAGGAAGGTTTGATGACTTCAGCCAGCACCTGCCTGGGAACTTCATTATTACAAGAGCTTCTATCATGACAGCGACAACTTGGAATGCAGGAGTGATCGGTGGAAATACTTTATGGAAGAGTGAGATTACTTTATTACTATTTCTTCCACCCATATCTGCGGAACAAGCAGATATGATATAAAATGGAATAAATTTGGCATGTAAGGCATGTGGGAGTCCAACACCCATCAGTACCTACCTACTCCAGTCCTGCATTTTTAGGTTCATCTCAGGAGATCTCTTAGCCAGCACCTCTTTAGCCTTCTTCGGGTTATCTCAGGCATGTCCACAGACATGTTTTGTAAGTTTATTGTAGAGTCTGTAAGTTTGTCATGATATCGTATTAATGAAGTGTAAATATGAACCTGTACAGTGGGTGTGTGCAAGTCTGTACACAATGTTCTATTGCTGATGTAATAACAGAGATAACGTGTTATTCTTAATACTTTTTTTTTAATCAAATTTTTGAATGTTAGCCTACTTTGCTGTCCCAAAAAATTGTGATGCGTAGTCCTTTAAATTTGATATTAATAATTTAATTATGTACTAAATTTAATACTAAATAATTTTATATTATTTGAAACAGTCTCCATTATTTCATGTTCCTTCCCTTATTCTGATAAGATATGATTTTAAGTAATGCATGTTTATTTTACTGAACTATTACGTATTGCCTGAAGTGTATCGGATTGTAATAACAGACGAAATAAAAAAAACCTAAAGCATACAAAGGATGAAACATTTTCTAGAATAAACCTCCCCAATTAAATTTGAAACCTAAAATGCCACATTCCTTGCCTTAACGATTAATTCAATCATTCAATATTGTGCTTATAAGTTTTTTTTTTTTATAATTTCTTTCCACACCAAGTAGTTAGCGAATTATTGCTGAATACCCAAAAAAGAAAACATCTCTTACACCGCAAAGGTTGAAGTTAAATTACCCATAAAATTCTTTATAGCTTGATAACATAATTATTCCTTAAAAGAGAATTGATTATAACATAAACTTAAAGATTAAAAGAGAAAAAGAATTACTGACAGTCCATTATCAGAATTGCTCAATGAAAGAACTAAACAGATTTATAGGAGCTTTTAACCTGTTTTGTTACATCGAGACGCCTCCAGGAATGTCCTTTCCCCCGTTAAGACGGACATTAAAGACTGAGAGGTACCTGTAAAAGGTGCTCACTCATGCGTAGGATAGTCCCTATCAAATGGGAATCCCTTGTCCGACCAAGGATCCACAAGCTGATCGAGTATTCCCAAAGCGGAACTGGGACAACGAGAAGGACGTCATAACCTTCCACAGCACTTGACACACATTTACAAAGCTCAATATGGACATTTCTTATATCCGAGCTAATTCTCATATTATACCTATGAACTGGTAGCTTAGGTATATTACATTATATTACAACATTTTGTAATAGCGAATGCATGAATAGTACATGGGGATTAAAGGTTTAGTTTTAAGTTTAAATGTTGTTAACATATTAAATTTCTAAAAATAATTACTAAAGTTTAAATATTCCTCATTAGTTGCAATTTTCTTTTCAATTTTACGGGCTTAACTGACTGGTATAATGGAATAAAGATTTATGGAAGAAGCAGCTTAAAAATGAGGGAAAGAGTTTGGAAAAAATATATATAAAAATAATATATATAACTATATATTATATATTGTGGGGTTACAAGTGAGACAAACCAAGTTAAACAATACGTTTTTTAGAAAATACCGATCAAAGATTTTTTTTTTTTTCTTTGTCTACTTTTGTACTGAAATTAATTTATCAAATAAATTACAGCACTGGAAATTTCAGGTATTTAACTAATTTGATAAAATGATGTCAGTATCAAAGTGGACAAAGAAAAAAAAAAATCTTTGATCCGCGTTTTCTTGAAACCATATTTTTTGACTTAGTGTGTTTCACTTGTAACCCCACAATATATAAATATATAAAAATATTACATATATATTAAAAATGTACTTAAATGAAAAAATAAATGCTAATCAAATTAAAACTTCATATCCTGATATTTATAAAGACAATACACGTTTAAAAAAATCTGCCCTAAGATTATGTTGCGTTAAAGTCACCAAAGATTAATGAATAGGGTGGCTCAAAAATGGTTAATACTGTAAATCATACTCTCTCTTTTTTTTTAACTAAACGCAACAATGAAATAACAAACCTAGTTCAAATTAATAATTATTATCTGTAAAATTTATTTTGATAATTTTCATGTATTTATTTAATTTTTAATCAAATTAAAATTAAACTGGTTACTAAATTATACTAACTTGTCAACAAAATAGCACTAAACTTTTTTGGATTATTTTATTTAATTCATGATATAATATAATAGTTTTGAAGAGATAGAAACACTTTTTTAAAATTATAATATTGTAATATTTGATAAAAATTCATTGATGAAAAAAAAAAAAGTTTTTTTGAAGAATTAAATTAAATAAAAACAATTAAAATCTAGTTATAAACAATTATCATTCTGTTTGTTAGTTAAACTTTTATAGAACACAGAACAATATTTTTTTCAATCACAAATTTTATAAGATTACAAAACACTTAGCAGTTTCGCCTTGATTGCCAATTTAATTGAATTAATTATCTTTAGAAAATTGAAACTTTGTACCACACAATAATGGGGTACAAATTGCCAATTACGGGCCAAACTTCTTTGTCAGCTGGTGAGGAGTTGTTCCGAAGGAGGTAAGGCTTATAGGGGCTAAGAGTTCATCGACCTCTCCCCACCTCACCTTCTAGGGAGACCTGCCAATAGTCACTGGCCTAAAAATATTTTTAAAATTGCCAGGAAATGTTTTAAATATCATTTTTAATTCTTCTACATAGATTGAAACTGTTAAACGGTTTCATACTTAAAATCCCTTTAAAAAAATAAAATTACAAAAATATAAAGTAAATTTTAACAAACTTAAAACAACTGGCTACTAAATAATTTCTGTGTTCTATTAACAATATTGATTTGAGAACGAATCTTTATTGTCTACTGATTATAAATAATAAATTCAAAATATTAAAACAATACGTAAATAAATTTAATGACATTTTAATTTTGACATTTTTTCAAATTTCTTTGTTACAAAATAATAAGAATTATTTTAAAATGGAATAGTATTGTATCATAATTTCACGAGATTTACGTAATTTTTAGTTTTATTATATTCATTTAACTACTATTGTTTAAAGTTCATAAGACACCTAACTGAATATAATGCCCTGGTTTTCTTGAAGAAGTAGGTAATTCGAAATTCTACACTTTTCAGTAGGGAAATTTGGATAGTTTTCCTAAAACCTGAAATTAGGTTGAAAATACCATTTGCGACAAAGATACTTTAAGGCCTTATTATTAAGTGCAACTAAACTAATTTTTCATAACGCAGAAAATAAGAATCCTCCTTTGAAGGAAGTATAACAAAACTTTAAATTTAAGTTTATCCATAACTTAAATTTAATGCCCTTGTTACTTCTACTGATACCCCACGCAAGTTATATTATTACCACCGCCTACGAAAATACTTTTAGAATAAAATAAATTTAAAATACAATAAATTCCAGAAGATTCAAACTCAAGGAATTTTTTTTTTCATAAAAGGGGAAGGCTATCTGATGAAGTGGGAGTTAAGGTCTCATAAAACCGTAGGTAGTGATTTTTTTTTTTTTTTTATAACAAACAGAAATTTCTGTATATGGATGTCAATAAGATTTAAAAAAATAAATAAGTACGAAATTGCATATAAAGTAAGGAGTTGATGGATACAGTATGGATGGATAGTTTTTTTTTTTCTTATGTGATACTGCATTGTTTCCGGCAAATGGATGAAAATTATTTTTTGTTTTTCCGAATAAAGATATAATTCATATTTTAAAAATATTTATCACCATTTTCATTCATTTAATATCTTGTTGAATTAACGATTAAGTATAAAAATTTCCACTCACTCCTTCAATTTTTATTTCCTTTCACACTCAGAAAGGCGGTGCGGGATGAAAGCTTTTATAAGCAATGAATCAACTCAAAAGATGATTGCGAATAACCCGGTTCCAAAACTGCCAAAGTACTTTCCAAAATATTGCTTCAAGTACACTTAAAATATTTCCTGCAAAAAGGGCGGCTTCCATATAGTTTTTTTTTACGACTCCGCCGGTTTTACAGCAGAAGTACCCCAAACAAGGGACAAGGACCTCTAAGAGAAGACGTACCATAAACAACGTCTTTTACGACCGGACTTTGCGAACTACCATTTTCGTACCTAGTCGGCCCTAAGCGGCTTATTGCAGAAGAAAGAGGTAGCACCATCTAGTTTTAAACCTTTACCATGTGCCTAAAGGTATGAAGGTGTACTCTACTCTACTAAATGGGTTCCTCAACTCAGGGCTCCAAAACTGAAAAGATTTTGGGAATCGTTTTAAAATATTTTTCTATTTGTAAATTCCGAAAATCATGATATTTATAATATTTCATAACTGTTGGCTTGGAGCATATTGTTAATATCTGAGACCAAACATATTCTGTGGACCCTTTGATAATGTAAGCAAACAGATAATTGGGATTAAATGCCGTCGTACTGGCGTCTATTATTAATTATAAATTAAAAAAAATATATAATTATATGTTTTATATAAAAAACGAAGACCTAATAAATGATATAAATACTTATTATTATTTAATCTAAGAAACATTTAAAAATTATATTTATAAATAGAATAATGATGTAAATATGAATTTAAAGAATTAATTATCTTTGCTGAATCTAGATAAGAATGATAGACTAGTGCCAACAGTCACGAATTTATAGTTCCATGGACTGGATGGCTATGAGAATACTCCAGAGCTGGATACTCACGCCGAAGATGCGCTCAGTGAAAGGCCAGAGGTCGCAACGCATGATCTTAGCCTGGCACGAGATAGCGACGAGCCACGTTCTGAATGCAAATTCTAATTCAGCGATACATCCAAACAAAGGATCGATAACTGAGGGCCAGACCGTATAAATCGATAAACGAATATCGTATTCAGAGATGAATGTGGAAATTGGCGTTGTGTTGTATTGATTGTTGCTATTGTTTTAATTTATTGTATAGACAATTATAAACAATCTTATTATTAGTAAGATTATAAAAATTGAAGATCAGTCATTGTGGAGAGATGCGTTATTTGAAACATTCTGAACTGATTGAATGCGCATTATAATTTATGGAATAAGTCCACAACAAAGTCTTTCGAATTACAAATAATCCTCCATCATCCTCTTGTATAGGAATGCAATCAGGTCGTAGAGTTGGTTGAGATAGCAAAAGAAGAGGTAGAGGACAGTGGCATCTATTCTTCTCATTGCAAGAAGTAAAAAACAGAATTGGATATAGTGGACCCGCCCTTGGAAGGAAGGATTTTCTTTTGTCACGGCGTTCCCATGGACTCAAAGAGACCTCTTGACGTGGAAACTGTCTCGGATTTTCACGGAGCGACATTCCGTCTTGAGGCGCTTCTCAGAAGATGGGGATGAGCTCCGCTATGAGATGAAAAGCTTCCATTATGTAACTCTCCGCCGGGTGGGGAGCCTTTTAACGCAGTCCCGTATAGAATTGATTCGAGATCCAACCGCAGCTCTGTATTATTCTCTTGATTGTATTCATTTTTGGGCGATGTGGACAATTGGCGTGGACTTTTTGGTGGAGTCTGAAGAGGCAGATTGTTCTATTGGTTACATATTTGAAAAATGCAGTTGAAATGATATAGTACTGAAACTTATGTAGTTCACTGATATATAAGATCAACAAGATTATACTGTAAACAATACATTAATTAAGTAATTTTCAGCCTACAAAAAAAATTGTTTTAAGAGCTTTACAAGAAGAACGTTGGATTCGAATCTTTTCACTAAGTCTATTAATCCATCAGGCCAATAGTTCTACTTTATCTACATAGCATATACACATTTATTTTTCATGGTTTATTAGCAAAAATAAATGAAAATTATTTTGAAAAACACTTTTCCAAGTTTCAAAAAAAAACAAACAAATTTACAAAAATATATACATTGGGGAATTAAAAAAAAAAAAAAAATGTGACCAACATTAGTTTACATTTGTTTGTTGTATATTTATAATTCCTCTGTCTTTACAATTTTTCTTAATATTTTTATTACTTGAAAACTATAAATAACTCCCTGAAGTATGCAATTTTGTACTATCAAAAAATCAGGTATTATACCCATTATTATTTGTTTGTTATATATACAATATATATATATATATATATATATATATATATATATATATATATATATATATTTTTGTATATGTATTGAAGAAGGTATTTTCTTAAAAGGAAAGACAATATGGAAAAAAAAGTCAACAATTTTATATAATAATAAATTTCCTTATATAAACATTACTGTTCAGCTAAGTTTTTAATATTAATAATAATGAATCACCAAGACCCGACGAGGACTGTGGCGCTCGGTATAATAACATGTTATAATGAAATGTTATATGATTATTATGTTATTATAATGAATTTAAAAAAAAAATTAATATACGCGAATATATTTATTATATCGAAATAGACACTTAACAGTCCTCGAAGATGAATACAGGATATATGTTTTTAGATCGTATTCTTTGTATGTATGAGCCAGTTTCGTGAACGAATAAGAAAAAAACTTCATGTCTCAATGAAGGAATGACTTAAATTTAATTAATTTATTAATGCGTTTACAAGCAGATTAGTTATGACTGAAAAATTATGCATCATTTTTACAAAAAACATTTTCGCCTACGCCGCACCTTCCTTCCTGCGGCGTTGAAATCCTTTGCGAGTCGTCATTCATACCCGCATTTCCGCCCCTAGCTTCCATCTACGGCTCAATGAGTAATGGAATTAGACTAAGGTACTGTTAGCCGTTCTTTCGATGAGTGGGGTATCTTGAGAGGAAGTGTTCGCCGATAAGGAGGGCCGGGTTGGAAATCGTGTTTGCCATTGGCACAGGAGTTGCATAACGTTGTAGGATAGTTATCTATGTGAAGTTCAAGGGTATCAGAACCATTTGATAGTCACCACAGCTATATACCACGAAATATACTAAGAAATTGTCTTCGTTGCAGCTTATAAGGTTTTGATTTTTTTATTTCTATTTTAGTATTAGTTGCCCATAAAAATATTTGATCCACAAATACTAAATTATTATAGTTTCACAAATATTACCAAAATAAAATTTTGTGATTTTCAATATCTTAATATCAATTTTAATGGGTATTACCTTTATTGAAAATCACAACAGAAGTACAATTATGCGCCAAATCACCGAAACAGTTATTATACTGAATAAAAACTTTTTATTTTTAATTTAATTCAGATATTTATTAGGAAAAAAAAATCCGAAACAATCAATAATAATTTTAAAACAAAACACCCAATGCATAAATTTTCATAATATGACAAAAAAGCGAGAAATTGAATTTTATTTATAAATTATTTTCTGAAAAATTGTTATTCTAACAGATAGAAATTTTGAAAAAATAAATAAATATGAACTTTTTAACATGTATTTAATAGATTTAAACTATTTTATTATTAATATTTTAATAACATTTGTGAAAATTTGGTAACTTAAATAAAATTAGAAATATCAGCAGACGGAACTTGCTCCAAAAAAAAAAAAAAAAAAAAAATAGAAAAATGTCACTCAGTTTTTCCCTTTATTGTCTAACTACGTAACATATAAAATAGTTAATATATTTATAGTTTTTAAAAACCGCTGTAACAATTTTCTTTTACTATAGGAAATCCTTATACCTGATAGTTTTTTATGCTGATTTTTAAACATTGCCACACATGAAACACAAAAATATTGCTGGTTTTATATTCTATTATAATTGACGCTATGGTTAATTATTTCTTTGTTAAGAAAAATATATCTTAAAATGATCACGTAATGTTTGTAAGTATATAATATTAAAAACTTAGCTGAAAAGTATTGTTTATTACGGTAAATTTATCATAATATAAAATTGTTAATAGTTTTTCGTTCCATATTATTTTTTCTTTAAAATACATTTTAAAAAATGGAAAATTGTACATCACACTAGAAAAGCATTGTGCATAATAAGTGATTTATTGTTATAGCCTTCAGGGAGTTATTTATAGTTTATTATACCAATATATTGCTCAGAACGCAAAATAATGACAAGTTAAAATGTAAGAAGTTTTTTAATTGATGGGCCATTATTTACATCTTAATTGGCGGATTAGTCCTTTTTTCAGGAATTTCTTGATTTAAAGAAATCTTTCTCCTTACCGTTTTGAAACCAGCGTTTTCGAAAAGACTAGGATCAACCTTGGCCAGGAAAAGGTACAAACCTTTTTTAAAAGTAAAAATAAAAAAGTCTTTAATGGGATCGTGAGTAGAAGCAGAAATAATTGCGAACCCCTAACTCTAACTGCCCTTGGAAGGATACCACGCTTCTCACCGTGTTCAATTGCAGGCGAACTGTTCAGTTAAATCTATGATAAAATGGTGAATAAATATTAATATGATGGTGAAAAATGTAATTGAAAAAACAATATTTTAAATCGACAAAAATGTTATGCCAATATAGCGCTTCACAAGAAGGAATACGTTTTACGTTATTTCAAAATTATTTCCTAGGCAATATAAGCCATACTAAATGGCATAAATATTCAAAAAGATATCGATTATATTGTGATTTTTTCATACTGTTATATGATATAAAAAAAAACGGAAATTAAAAAAAAATCACTAGAAAAATAGTTAATAATTTCAGATGGATTTTTAAATTATTAATTTAATAGTTCTATCAAAGAGATTATAATGAATAAGATTGAAACGGTTAAGGTAACTATATAATTAGTGAAAATTTTTATTAATTTTTTTAATGCTTTAAAATATTCGTTGAATACTTATAATTGTTTATAATAAATTATATTTTAAGACTTTTAATTAATATAAATTACCTTTTAGCGTTTGAGATACCTAACACATCCCTAGCTCGAAGAGGACTGCATCAAGTGAACATATGAGGGAGGATTAAAATTTTTATTTACAAACATTAAAAAGATTCCTTCTTGTGTGATTGTTATTGTTGTGGTTTAAATGGCAACACAATGTTCCAAGAAACTTCTCGAGCTAAAAGTATAAGGAATTCCTTGTTCTAAACAATAAACCTTTTTAAATAAAACCTAGAAATTTTTTTAATTCAGGAATTTAAATTTGAACTTGTTACTTCGATTTAGTTTTTGGATAACATATTAAAATAAACAATGATGAAAAATAATTCGGTGTTAATTACAGATACTTTTATAATTTTTATTTATTTTTTTATGCTCATTAGTGTGATTATACTACTGAAATATATATACTGAATTATATATATTGTCGTGCCAGAAATATAAAGAATATTTTTTTTTTTATATATATACAAGTCAAGATATTTCATATTTTCAAATAAATAAGATCACTCGTTATATTAGTTCATTCAAAGATAAAGAATACTATTGGTGATCACTGGTACTTAACCATTACATATTTAAGATAAAAATTTACCAAAGCACATTTAAGTGTATCTAAGCAAGTTTATTGATATTGGAATATATTTTAACAATTTCTTATAGACTCGAGAAGATTTTATAAGTTAACCACCTTAAAATGTTATATAGATATGGTTTTATAAATATATATAAACGTTGTGACGAATGTTCTGTTTATTTTGAAATATTTTTTCCAGCATCTTTAGAAATATATCCTGTTCAATCAGTTCGGTGAGAACACAGACTGAGAAGCATAAAATCCCAAACTCCAGGGCGTAACCAGGTAGAAAAAGACTAGGAAATGGAGCCTTCAGACATTACCCACAACCAGGGGTCGTCATGGCAAGGTTTCCATCCCTCGAGCCTATTCCCATGTGGAAATCCAATTACAATGGAAATTCGAACAAATATTCAACGGATAGAATTATCCTTAGAGATAATAGTATGTGACGGAGAAAAAAAATTATCAAGAAGAAAATAAGAATAAAAAATAGTATTCATAAATATTTCAACTATTAAGACTCAACAAAACTAGTACCATATAAATGCATTGTTTGTTCAATGAACAATTTAGGTTGTTCATAAAACTTCCAGTCCTTGTTTTACCCTTGTGTCTACCAGCCACCGTAAATACCTAGAATACAATTGCAATTCCAAACATAAACATTACATGAATCTCAATTTCCAGCTCAAATAATAATTGTACAATTAGATTCCATCCTAGGAAAAGACTTCAAGGTCTGTAAGCCTTGACAACGGAACTAAGGCGCTTCCGGCTAGTTTACGTGCCCGGACCTGTAGAGTTTGTAAACATCGGTAATTTTAAATAGTCAGGGCCATTCTCTAATAAAATATTTCTCAATGTAAACAAGACAATTCTAATTAATATTTAAAGAAAAAAATGTAAAACATTTGAAACTGTAATTTATTATGTTTCTAGAGTTAATCTATACGATCCTTTTAAAAGGCAAAATATAATTTGGAAAGCGAAAAGCTCATTAGGAACCTATAACGAGTCGTTTATCATTTACTGACCATATTGTGTATCTTTAGGCACAGGAGAAAACAGTGGAATATAATGATTTGATTAAATGTAATAAATTAATTTTTTAAATGACTGAATCTGTGATTTAGGCACCGTTCTTGGTGAAGTAGGATGCGATAGTTTGATACATTTGAAATAATGAAATGATGCATTTTTAGTATTGTAAGTTGGTCGAAATGGATAGAACAATGTATCTGGTATGGATATTGTACAATATTGTGAAATATTAGGGAAAGGAATTGAGTCATGTGTTCTTATTTTGTGTAGCAATAGTCTCCAACAGCAGGGCTAAGAATGGACAGAGAAGGTTGTTACAGAGTGAACATAATATATCTACAAATCTAGGACTTACCGTTCTGATTTTTCGAAACGATGAGTGACAGCGGTTCTGGGCTGCCGGGTGGACTCAGCTCCTCCCTCGACTTCTGCGCTTCCAAGAGCTTCAACTGCTGCTGAAGGAGCCGGTTCTTGATGAGAAATATCTTAGGCATGATGGGGATATCTCACTGTGTTGTGTCTTTGGCTGTAGCCGCTATAGTCTCAGATCTACCGGACAACACCACTCACTGGACACATCACATACCAACTAGGCCCTCTGACAGCAAGAGACTGAGCCGGGTTGGACCGTTGCCCGTAGAGGAGGGGAGGGGGGCTCAAAGTCACGGTCGCCATCTTTTACCCCCACCCCCGCCCTCCGCTACAGGTGGATCTGTCCTTTCGCTGCAATCACCGTTGGTCGCCCGCTAATGTCGAAAATAAACATAGCCCACTTTTTATCCAGAACCCATTTTCGATCTCGGTCCATTCATTCCATCCACAGCGCTGGCTAATTGCTTCCACAACAAAAACTGAAAATTGATATTTTAATTAAACTCTAATGGTATAAATAATTATTACAAAATAGTAACATCATCCACTGCAACATAACCACTGCTCCACCAAATAGGTGAAACCTATATCGTTCTTCCAGTTCGATTCCGATTCTTCACTCCGATTTTCACATTTATCGATGCTCTTTCCTGTAACCTAACCTGTAAACATATATTTTTACTTCTTTTTTGTTTTTAATGTAAGGTTTTACAGAAATTAACATCAGTTTAAACATGAGTTTAGGGTTTCGTGCTTTGAAGTTTTCTTATTTCCTTTTACATAATCTAAGAAAGTAAAGTTAAAAAATCTGTGCAGAGCAGGAGTGGAGAAGTGGTTCGATGTCGTTACCTAAAAAATTAAGGATTTTAACAGTCTCCAATAATGATATCCTAAGCACTATACTTACCCTTCTATAAAAAAATACTTATTCACAAATGAAAATTCCTGAAGCAGTTGTCTTGATTTTCTTCTGTATTTCGTTTACGGTGTGAGAGAATGAAGCAATTGTAGAAATACAAGTAAACCTAGGATGTAAATTTTTCCATAAAGAACTTCGAATTCTGTTTTGATTCCAAACTATCTGCAAAACAAATTTAAGTCAATAACTATAGAACAGAATCTTTTTACACTAATTTTACATAATAAAAATTTACTAAATCTTTTTTTACTTTTTAAAACATTAATATGTTAGTTATTAATAATATTATCCTATATATCCGATAATATAACTATCAAAAAAGGTAATCATTGTTCCAAATCGTATCTTGTGGATTTGCATTTCGACTAGGTGGGATAAAGGAGGTGTTTGGTAGTAGATTGTTGGTGTCGGCATCGTGCCTTCGGGTTTTCCAAGCCTTTTTATATATTTATTTAATTCTTTAATTAACCGTTTTCTTAAAAACCCATACCCTTTCAAAAATCATGGTTTTGAATAAACACAGTTAAAAGTTGTTTTTTTTCCTTTGTCTACTTTGGCTTGGCACTGACATTATCTTATTAAATGCGTTAAAGACCTGAAAGTGGCAGTAAAAAAGTAAGCAATACAAAAAAAGTTTTATCGGTGTTTACCCAAAACTATGTTTTTTGACTTGGCGAGTTTCAATTTTAATTCCAAGATAAAATATCTACAGAGTGAAGGAATATCGCAACTGGTCAACAAAAATTACCTTCCTGTAAACAAAATAATTGAATTAAGTAATCTGGGAAAAGATACAACAATTAAATAAAAAAAAAATATTCTTCAAGCAAGGAAGAAATTACTGATCATATGAAATACCTGTTAGAGTCAAGAACATTTCCTATTTCATTATTCACCTTAGATGATTTTTACTTATGATTATTATATATTTTGGTGTTTTTATAGTTTATTAAAGAATTCACGAAATGAAAATTAATTTACCATTTATTTAAACAATAGTAGCAGTGAATATACTTACTTCTTCTTCTTCTTTATCTCCCTTCTTGTGCCAGCGTGGAGGGGCCTCAATCCAACGCTGTCAGGCCTCACGGTTCCTCCAGAGCTTCTTCAGTTGATGGAGAGTTCTTCCTCCTTTCCTCAGGATATACTCCTCATATAAAATCCTCTCTTTTCTCTAGAGTAGTTTTTAATGCTGTCTCTTATATACTTACTTTAGTTATTAATTGAGGACTACTGCAAGTAAATGACTAATTCTTATTAATTTTTTTATGATCCCTCGCTATTGATAACTAAGATATACATTGATTCAAACTGTGGAAGCCAGAATAAAAGAAATCGATGGAGGGTAAAAAAATGTATCACTTTAACAGTAAAAATTTGTCACTAATCAGTAGAATTACTTAGATAACCAATATCATCTAAAATAAAAATTTTCTTATTTTTTAAAACACGAGACTGGTGAAAAAGTGATGGATAAGATATCTGATCTCAACTCAACCATAGGCACTTGGTGTGGCGGTAGTTCCTCATACTTTACATAGGCTATAAATGATTTAAAAGCTGTAATTATAAAGCCAGTTAAAAATCAGGAAATTTACTATGCAAGTATGAATTTATGAATTCTGATTAGTTATGCATTAGTACTCAGAAATCGGTGGTTATTATTATAATTTGTTTCAGAATATGATCTATCCAGATTATTTGGTAGATGGGCAATTTCTGACAATTAACGTACTTTTTTACAATGTTATCCTGAGATGAATAGAAACCGATGGGATACAAATATGGAATTTATAGCATCTCCCGTCGCGGCTTCGCCAACTCTCATCAATAAAAACTTAAGATAATTTTAACTAATAATTAAGTTTTATTTGTTTATCGATAAAAATTTTATAATTAGTTATGCAATTGAGTATTGTTACTTCAATGATATTTTCACGCATAGCAGTAATTTTTAATCTGGTACCATTGCAATGATTAGGTGTTTGAAATTTGCGTAAAAGCATAATTGAGCATCCAATTTTTAATTTTAATGTACGAATCGTTAAGTAAAGAAACGGCATTTCGATTTGGTAATAATTTTTATTCAGCTGAAATAATTTTGTTTATTTCATCTAGTTGGAATTTAATTTCTAATCATAAAAGTATATGACAGTGTGGCAAACCTCGTTTCGGCTACTTAACATTGTACATTTAAATTTTTATTATTGTAAAATTTATTATTGCTAAAACTTCCTAGAGCTATGAAGATGGTTTTGTTGAAATTTGGAACAGATGGGTTCAGTAGTTTTACAATTTACAATTGAAAATCCTGTTGCAAAATGGCGCTAGCCACATATCATTTGATTTTTAAACTTGGAATCACACTGGGATCCACACGTCACACCACATATTTATAGAATTTTTTATAAAATTTATTTCAATTAAGCAAATTTTATTATCAATTCCTATCTCTATATAACACCTTATCATTTCACTATCTAACGCTCACTATCTAACGGTCAATTTTTAAACTACACGGTTATCCAAATATTACCATGTTTTTAATAAAAAGTTAATTCAAAATCAATAGATTTTATTATCACTGCACCATCCTGGAGCTATAAGGATGACATGGTTAAAATTTGGTACAGATTGGTTCAGCAGTTTTCGTGGTTAGTGATCACAAACTAGAAATGGTTTGTCCTTCTATATAATAGTATAGATAGAAATTTAAATTCATAGGCTACAATTTAAACATAGGTAACGTTCTACAGAGAGAAGAAAAATGCTCTTCATTATGGGTAAGAGAAAGGTCTCTACAAGATAACTGTTAATAAAAGAAGACCTGAACACTTTTGACCAGTGTTTGTCCAAGTCTATGTGCGAGCAGAGTTGGCCAAAATATAATCATGATTAAATATTTGCCAACTAATTTCTTGGAACCAATCATCAAATTTAATCATGATTAAATTAGGTGATTGATGATTAAATTTTACCCAACTCAAGCTAGGCATATGCACTACGGTAGCGCAGGTAATGCTACCAGAGACAAGTACACCGAAATTTTCTGGTATTTTTAAAAAGACATTTTTAAACAGTTCCCGTTTAATTTCTAAACAATAATGTTTCAAAATTTATACTTCCATTTTCTATGACTCAGCCTAAAATTAATGATATATCAGTGTTTACCAGCGCTCGTTTATGGAGCCCTAATGGAAGTAAACATCCCACACACGGTAGCAAAGAGATTCCAACAATTTCAGAACGATGAACTGAGAAGGATAGTTCAGTTTACAACATTACAAAGGACAAGAACTGATGTATTGCACACAACCCTGGACTTACCAAAGGTGACAGACTTTATTTCTAGGAGACACGTTAAGTTCTTTGCGAGCCTTCGTCACTCGACAAACCCTTTATTTAACCCACTGACCCCGAAAAACACATAGATGGCAACAATATGCCAACCATCAGTTTGACCTAAGTTAAAACTTTTATTTCTCCTTTACCCTAAAACCCTAGTGGGCCCCATCACTGGATAGTGACTCAAAATGATTCATTTGACTCCAAAACACTGCTTTCTTCAGAACCCTCTTATAACCTTTGGTGCAGGAAAAGACGTAGAATCCATATAATGTTCTAATCTATGTTATGTATTCTAATCTATCAAATTAGCAAGGCTTATGTTCAAGTTTAACATAATAATGCTTATGTTAAATAATGTCCTTCAGACCTGTTTTATATATTAAAGTCATTTGAGAATTTTCAATTGATTTTCAAATTATTCAGCGTACATAACTTATTGAATTATAAATATACGTATATATTACACTAGAAAAAATAAACTATAAAGAAAATATAATAGCTCCCTAAAATAGGACCGGAAACAGACAATGTTCCATAGAGGGTGGTATCAAAGGGTTTGAATAGACCCACCTTCCTTTGCGGTGGAGTACCTCCAGACAAAGGGTCAACAAGGTGTTCAATCTTGTGAGGTTACAGGTGACATCACTCGGCTGGAAAACCTATTCTCTGGTGTCATGTGTTGCGTGGTTGCTCCAGAACTAAATAAAGGTCTTGGAACAAGTGATTAACTTTTAATTAAATAATTTTTTTAGTGCTATGAATTTGGCCCCTATATAAAGATAACTGAAAATTATAACTGTTCATTTGAGTAGGTAGAGCTCATTGTACCGAACTGTGCATTTAAAAAAAAATAAAAATAAATATTCCTTATTACTTAATTTGAAGATTTAAAGAAATAATGTGTAATTAGAACTAATTTGTATTATCACCATCATTTAATCATTTGTTACCAGTTATCTGCTACTTTTCTCGATTATAAATTCGGCAGCTTGGTCACCATTTTATTGTACATTATAATAATTCTTTAGGGGAAATGGCACCTGAATAAAGGTAGCTTCTTTAGTGAAGCGTCTGAAATAGTAAAATTTATTTGCGGATTTTCTCGGGAACGGAACGTCCGATTTTCAATCCGTAAAATGCTATGTGTATTTGATAAATATTGAATTCACGCTACGAATTTTTTTTTGTTTACATAATTTCAATAATTAAGAAAATAAAACGTGAAAATAGATGTTAAATTGTTTTTTTTTTTAAATTTCAGGCCACTTGTAGAAATGCTTACTGAAACGGATGATACATCCCAACTAAATATGGCATGCATATTGCGATCTTAAAGTGAAAAATACGGATTTTTTCAGCGATCAGATCGGGTTGAGGTCACCGGCTGGAATGGTCTCTTCCATACTAAAATGACGCTCACATAGGAGGAATACCTCGATTCGTGAAGGGACAAAGAAAAATTGTATGATTTGTTTTCTTATTATAATTAAATTCTTGTTATTATAATTTTTTAGGCATTATCAGATTCAGCCTACTGAATATTTTTCACTTTTATAATAAGGACAGAACTGTGCCACGAGTCAGTCTTCACGAGTAACATTGATAAGGGAATAAAAAATAATTTATTGAATCATTAAAAGCTGAATTAAAGTTCATTATATTTGTATTAAATATATATTTTCATAAATTCATAAAATGTGTTAGTTTTCTATTCATTACCAAATGAAAAAAAAATTAAATTTTGTTTATTTACTCCTCGAAAAACAACAATGCAACCCTTATTTTATTGCAGTATATATACCAAACACTATATGGCCCTTTTCACTGGCTAAATATAAGGGACAAACAGTCCCAGCTGCAACAATTTGTAAACTTGCGTTTTCACTAGAAGCATTTGACGGTTCACCAGATCGATAACAACCATAACAATTTAAATATATTAAAAAAATAATTACCATAATGGGCTTGACATTATTTTAAAGATCATTAAAAAAATGCAAAAATCTAATTCATGCCACTTGTTCATTTGTCCTACAAAACCAGGTATATATTACAGACACCTATTAATATTTTGTATTTTTTTTTTATATATATCCTCCATATAGCTCTTCACCCATGCTTTCTTAATATCTGAATGAATATAATTGCTAGCTAATAATTAAGTGATATTGTGAGATGTTTTTCATTGAGAGGAGACCCCGGCGATGTGGATAACAATAAGATATGTTTATTCATAAAGTGCTAAAGTGTTTTTACAGCTAACAGCTAGCGATTGTTAGGAGGTTTAGTAACCTCAGCATTAGCATAGAACTGTGCCACGGGCAAAGATCCAGTCTTCGCCAGTAACATTAAGAGGAAATTTTTGAGGTCTTTGAAAATAGCCACCAGAATACCGCAGATTGTTTTTGAAATTGTATGAAAAGTTCCTAATGAAATAACAATAATAATCGTGACTGGTGTTATTTTTATTTAAACCGCAACAACATTAGTCATTTCCCAAAATAGGATCATATTTATTTTTCACTTCCTTGCAATGTTCTATTTATCATGTATTTATACCTTCATGCAATATTTTTTCAGGCAATCTCTTCCTTCAAGCATCAATTTTAAAATTCATATTTTTTATTTTATGATATCAACCATTTGATCTTCCCAGTTTTAGTTTGCGAACCCCCTCCATTCCTCCCTTATTCCTCTAATTAAAATTCCTCGCTCTAACCCTGATGATGGCTTGCATAGTTTCCCAAAACGTTGGCACCAGCAATAAAAACAGGAAATAATATATATTTTCTTTTATTACATACAACCTGATTTACGATATCAACCATAATAAAATTATTTAAGGACTGTTCCAAGTATACAATAACAATGGAATAAATTTGGAATTTCTCATTCCCTTGCTCCAGCACATAGAGAAAATCAGCGTCTAATTTTTAAAGTTATTAATTTTGAAGGTATAGGGATTTTCATTTATAATTAAGACTTAATATCTCTGTTCTGTACTAACTCATTTCATTTCATATCTTATTTATTTAATTAATTTTTTCATTTATTATTTTTATTTCTCTCTGACTGGTTTCGTGTTTAAAAATGTAAATATATTTTTAAAAAATCAGATAAAGTTGTTGAGTTTCGTATTTAAATTTCTAGTAAAAACTTCCAAATTTATCACATAAGATTTATTGTAATGCAAGGAAATAAATATCAGCAGTTTTTTTATCAATCCAATTTATTATAAATCCGATATATAATATTAAAAATAATATTTAGTCTAATAACCATAATTAATAATCATTCAGTCCAACTGTCATTTGCCATATTTAAAATACTTCAATAGAGTGAATATAGGACTTTCTGAACATTGCCAACCTGTAAATATCTATACAAGTATTTATGTAAGACTCCTAATAAAACGTGATCTTAGTTAGAAATTTCGAACACCCGAATATCTTTTTGCTGTCTTCATAATAGTTTAAATTACGTTCATAAGAAAAAAATAGCTACTGCCATTTACTACCAGTTAAGGTTCTTGAGTACTTTGAAAGGAAGTATTGTTTCAAGATCAAATACTATACAGAGAGTTAATGCATTCAGAATCCACGCTCAATGGAAAGGTTTTTTCCCAACGAAGGGTACCCGCTTTATAGGAACTAGGTAAGCTATTGGAGGGTCTCCGATCCAAGGCTGATGTAGTAGGAAATAAATTTTCTACCAACAGCGAGATTCGAACTCTACGCACTGATTTACACCGCTCCTTTTTCAAAAGTGTATTTTACGTTAATTTCGGTCCATTTAAATATAATGGAAAAAATGTTCTCATTTCTTATAAAAATATAGTTGTATAGTGAAATAGTGACTTTAGAGAATAAGTAAGAGATTTTTGGTTAAGGTACTTTATAATATAAACTATAAAAACATACCGGTTAGCAGATCTTGAAGTAAATAGTAGTCTTGGAACTTAGTTTGCTCAGTAATGTAACCCAAACGCCTGATTTATCCCTCTACTACGTTGGGAACTTATTTTATATATAGTTGAATGGACTCAGCAAGAATATTTTCAGAGGTTATCGTCCTAATATGTCAGTAAAAATACTATCATAATAGAAAATAGGTGGACAGTCAATCTCTGTTAGTTACTAGGCTATTAGCTTTTGTTAGATCTAAGCAATAAATTAATATTATTTCTTTATTTTAATAAAATTTTTGTTTTAAAATAAATTACATTTTTAAAAAAATTAAGAGTTGGAGATCAGATGTGTTATCTTATTTTTGTTTTTAACCAACAAATAAAAACATTTTTAAAGGACCTAGATGTTTTTTTAAGAAACTCAGCCCCTCAGGCATTCAACGGGAGAATGAATGAAGAGACTGCGACCGTAGTTAAGGTTGGGTCTCTTTACCGGCCATTAGATAAAGCTGCTTAGGGACTTACTGTTCACTTAGGTTTAACTACCTAGGAACCCAAGGGTTTTACTTGGTTTTATTAGGTTCTGCAGGAAACGACCACCAACAATGGGAAAACCCTGTAATTTATACCTGATTTCCTAATAATGTTTGTTCAAATTAGTGCTCTTTCTACCTAATTTCTATCCCATAATTTTTATTAAAACAAATTATTTTATTTTATTTTTTCAATCAGTTCAAGAATTTTTTGATTTCATCACAGTTCAAACACGTTTTGTATGAATTAATTTTTTTATATATAGCTTTTTATTGAAATTTACAACTGTTATGAATATAAAATAAAATACAAGTAAATGTGAGAATAATGCTTAAAATGGCATGACAATTGCTTCTAAAGCAACTACCCATTAGTAGCACTTACAAGCGTTCTATATTAGAAGGTCCCGAGGTGATCTCCTTTTCAGGTGCCTTGGAGGGTTATATGGGATAGAATGTGAAGCAATGAAAATATACATTAGAATACCAAGATAAAGATACATTAGAATCCTTATGGATAAGTCAGTTTGTTACAAAGTGAGCAGCATTGAGGATTTTATGAAAGAGTTTGGATTGGATAAGTGACGAATTGGATGGTTGAGTGGAGCCCCTGTGTCAAATATTAATAAAATTTAAACATATTAAAAATTATAGAGATTTACTAATTCATAAAGAAAGTGTTTAACTAAAAGAGGTTATTGATTTTTTTTTTTTTTTTTTTTTTTTTTATTAAAAAAGCCTTTTTATTGAAAATGCTTGAATCAGCTTCTCAATAGTCCTTTTTGAGTCACGATATTAGAGAATATTTCTTAAATAAATAAGCAATAAAGAATATTATTTTTATAAATCACCTTCATATATAAACGTAATGCTTAAATCCAGACCGATGACCGGAGACAATTCATAATTTCCTCAGATATTTCAGTTTTGAATACAATGGTAGCTGAGTTAGGGCCCATGGATTTTGAGTGGAAAATATGAGCTTTGACAGGACTCAGATTTACTTTAAACAGATTAAAAGTTCTAGACACCACCACCGTTTCAAACTACGCGTTTGATGAACAATTAGATGATTAACGATTTTTACGGACAAACATCTATAACAATTGTCATAGAGCATCTGCAATGTTTCGGAGGACTTCGAATGGATAGGATAGAACTAGTTTGATATTCGCATATTATTCGTTTCATATTATTTTATGGTATAGCGATAAGGGATGGTTGGGACATACATACATTAGTTATATTTCAATATTTTTATTTACTAAATGATAAACGTAAACATAATAAAATAGTACTACGTGTTTCTTACACAAATAATAGTATACATTAAATTAAAAAAGGAACAATTATACCAATAAATAAATAAGGCATGATGTTGAAAAATAAGGTTCTGTAAAGAAAAAACAATAAGAATATGCAAGAAACAAAACATAAATAACTGCAAAAATATAACAGGATAGTTGGACACTGCCCTACCCGTCCCAGAGATCAAGTGTCCCAACCATCCCTTAGGTTACATTCTTATTCAATACGTGGTCCTGACAAACATGTAGGTTAGTATTTCAAGATTGATTACTGGAATCGAATGATAATTGATAGGAGTTTTATGGAGGGATAGGAGCTGGCAGGGTTTTTGTCTTTAAGAAAATACTATCCTAAAGTTCATTCAAATATTTACTTTCTTAGTGAAAATTAAGAAAAACTTACCTCTCTTCCCAGAAAATTTAAATATGGCCGCCAAAGCACAGTATTATAATCTGCCTCAGGAGTGTGATTAACAGCTGTAAAGCCAATTCAGTAGTGCCAACCTATTAATCAAAAATTTCACTGTCCCAACCATCCTCGTGTCCCAACCATCCCAGGTCTCCCCTACATACATATACTTAAAGTAGTCATACTAGTACAATAGACTACAGTAGGTTGGCATTTGCTATCAAAGGAGTCTTTGAGAGGTGTTTGACCTAAGAGGAGTATTCGATATAATGAATAGAGAAAACTTAAATACAATATAAATCATTAAAAACAAAATTAGGGTATTTTTTGTTAGATTAATAAAATACAACACTGAAAACAAAATAAAAGTTGGAAAATAACATTTTACTTATTAACATTTTTGATATTTAACTATAATTAAATTCTTGAACTAAACTTAAAAGGCACTTCCATGCTGCTTGACAATACTTTGATAAATATAACCAACTTTTACCATTTAAAATATTCAGTGCTTTATTTTCATTAAGGAACGGTTTCCCCAGAACTTTTACTTTGTATTTCCTCAAGACAGGACATACCGCTAGAAAATTATATACAACCTCTCTATCGGATCTATTAATACATAATGAACATATTCCTATACCTGTACCATAACTCTTGTAGTTCAAATTTAGAAGTTTCCCCTGATTATCATAATCCAACAAATACCTTAATTGTAGGGTACTATTTATATAACTACTGAGGTAGGGTTATGATTCAAGTTTTTATGTAAAACAGA
>RCWM02000284.1:1077500-1462983 GCA_003667255.2 Euschistus heros | reverse complement strand
AGGCTCTCAATTGCTGTTAATAAATGGTCCCATGAATAGCATCTGAGGAACATGCAGATCAATGTAGTGAAATGAAAGGTTATGTTCATAAGCCCTCTGAATGAAGACTTTAGGATCACTTGTAATGGTGAGATCCTTTAGCAGAATCCTACTGCTATCTGGGAACAAGTTTATGTGAGGATGGTAGAATGGGATGAATTGAGTTAAGAAAGCCAATAGAATTTTCTACTAGATTTAATTGTTAGGGATGCAGGAACCTAGACGTGCTGCGAAAATAAGGCTTTTTAAGTCCTTTCCTCCCAAATGCTCCTCTATGAATCTGAAAGCTGGATGCTTCTCATCAGCCATGCTAGCAGAGTAACTACCTCTGTACTAAGATTCCTTCACTGAATTCTGGGGAAAACCAGGTAAGATGAAATACTAGGCAAGGGTAAGGGAGGAGGCTGGTTCCTTTCTAGGGGTCCAGAGCCATTCGGGAAGTAATCGAGGAAAGATAATTGAATTGGTATGGCCACGTTTATTGACAACCGTAAGGTTATTTGAAAGCGAGACCGGAAGAGTACCTCAAGGCAAACCAAGACTCATCTATCTTTATTATATTTAGAGGCTTGGTTCAGTGAAAAGTAGTACCATGCCGGAGATGAAAAAACACATAGGAAAGGGATCTTTGGGCAAGATGGTCTGTGGCAGCACCTCCACGCTTAGTGGCACATAGCAGATAGAGAAAGAAGAATAAATTAATTTTGATCTCTGTTTTTGAGATAGGAATAAAGCAGAGTGGATTATGAAAAAAATTGTTTTTGTTTAATGATTGATATATCCATAGAATGCTATAGTAGTTTTAAATTAATATTTGCTTAGTATTTTTCATGCTTCTGCTATACAAAAAAATTGGATATACTGAAGGAAGATAGTGTAGCCAAAATTTATTGTGATTTTAAACGAAATTGGAAGAAAACAAATTTTCACTAAGTTGTTAATTAGACATTTTTCTTTTCTTTATTCCAATTATTTTTTAGCTTCAATAGACATATTAGTTGAATTAGGGGAAGTGCTGTAATAAATTTTATCTCAGTCGATTTTGATTGATTTTTGATTTTATAAGTTAAGATTCTACTGTTATATGCAGATATGACTTAAATATTTTAATTTTAATTTATTGCAGTGTTCTGAAGAAGAAATAGACAATGGAACTGAATGTTTACAGCTAGTTCTCTCTCATTGTGGTATTAATGCGAAACTTATTACTGGGAAAGAAGAATTGTTTAAAGTCACTCATAAGAAGGATTTATACATTGCAGAAGGTCTTATAAGAGGTATAATTTAATTTTTTAAAATGATTTTTGTTTGTTGCCTCTACAATCCAACACTCTAAGCTCTATTTTTGAATGAGTCTTATCATTGTCTTTAAAAGTTTCAATTAATGCTTTGTTACTATTGATATGTTGTAGAAGACCAAAGTATCACATTCTGGTTTTTGGCTTTAATTTCTTTGGTGATACAAGAACTAAAATGAATGAAGTAGAATTAAACATAATGTGATTGATATATTTCATCAATATCCTTCCTCGTCAAACATTTTGTTAGGATTTCATATTAAACATATTTGACTTTTTAAAATTTTCTTTACATTTATTTGTTTAAAAGTTGTTAAATATTGTACCCTAGGAGGTATGAGATACCCTACGGTATTATTAACCCAATTAAAGTCTGTTACCAAACTACTCATTAAATTGGTCTGATTTTAAAATTAATTGTTTTAATAAATTGAATTGTTTTAGAGAAAACAACAGATGTTTGTATAATAACAGATGAAGAAAATGAAGCTGTAAGGCTGCTTCATGATTGTCTAAGTGGTAAAGTTGGAAGCCTTGAAGTAGTCATTGGTGATCCTTCTACCAAAAATTTGGATAAAACGTATAATATTGTAATTCTATTTCATAGTAGAGAAATACAACAAGACCTCCATCTTCTTGATTTTGCATCCCTTATAGACCTTGATAAACAGGTACAATATATGGTTTAACCGATTAATTAAAAGTTATTATTTCCTTTACTATATATTAACAGATGTATTTCTTTAAATACGTACAATTTTCAATGTATGATTGTTGATTTAATGAAGCATTTGTTAGATTATGCCAACAAAACTTTTACGAAACATTGGAACATTGTATAATTTTCATAGTATTATTACTATAATTAATTAACTTACTCTAATTTGTTTAATCGACAATATTATATCTATAGCTAGAGAATGTCCCTCCTTACATTTTCTAATGTGCATAATGCTACTTTTATGTAAAGTGTAATTTAAATTTACTTAGAATTTATATAACGCATTATTCCTATAATGAAGATATTATAATTAACTGTAGAATATTTATGGATCAAGTTACTAGAAATACAGCCAAGTAGAAAAACAAACACATCAAGTTATAAAATAAATAAATAAAATCCATTGCAAGTTTTTTAATTTGAATGTGATTGTTTTTCAACTTGACTGTATCTCTGGTTACTTTCTCCATAAAATGTCTGCAATCAGCAATATTATTCCCATTATATGATTAATGTGTGATATAAAATGTAGGTTGATTTAACAAACAATTTTCATATTAGTATCTTATGTACAGTAGATGCCGCTTAATGTGATTGTTGTCGGACTCGCACAAGGTGATCACACTAACCGACTGGTAACATTAAGCAAAAGAAACCAACAGGGAATTAAAAGAAAAATTTTTATGGACAACAATTTTTATAACGTTTGTAGAAAATACACTTCTTTTCAATTCTTTTCCTTCTCTGTTTCTTTTCCGATTTGGATTCTCATTTTGCAGAAATAAGCTCTCGATATTCTTCCGCTGTTTTAATAGTTTATTGAGCAATGGCTGAGAAATATTCAAAGTTATAGCGGCTTTACATTGACTTTTTCTGGTACACAGGTGATCATATGATTTTAAGATCTCCACTTTTTCAGATTAACTGAGGTCCCGTTGTTTTGATGGTCCCGCGCTCATTTAATTAAAAAATTGAAAAACCACTCAAAAAACAAATAAGATGGTCTGAACACTTCTGAGGACAAAATCATACTGAGCTGAGCTAGTAAAGTTATTTTCATAGAAGTAGAAAGAAGGGGATGTTATATTGTATATTCTTGGAAAAAGGGATGTTCTTGGAAAGAATTATGCCAGCTCCAGCCAAAAAAAAACAAAAAAGCCGAAATTCTAAGATTTTGAGAATGATCACAATAAACGTAATTTTGATAACAATAAATGGAAAAATGGTTATGTTTGGGCTGTTCCAAGCCATTATGATCACACAAAGTAGTTGATAACATTAACCATGATCATATTATGCGGCGTTGACTGTAAATGCTAAATAATCTATACATGTTTTTCACATAGAAATTATTTGTAAATTACCATTAGTTCTAATGTTTCTTTCAGATCTGTAGAAATATTTTTTATTTATTGAACTTAATTATATTAATATTTTATTATTTCTAGGGACTGATTATTCATGTTATTGAACATGCTTCAGTCGAAGGGCTTCAAGGAGTCTCCGTCTATAATCTACACAGAAATTCCCGCAAGATGGCTCATAACTATGAGAAACTACATAAAGGTGTTGTTATCGTGCACTCTGTTTCATCAAATGAGAACCAGAGGCTAGTTGACATATTAACTACTGTTGTCACGTCAGGTTATCAGATTTTTTCCGGGCAGACTCTCTTTATTTAAACTATTTAAAATTATGATTTCTTCCATGACACAAATTATTAACAGACAAGATTTAGAAGTATTTTATTTATTTCTAGCTTTACATTTCTAGTCATTCATCTTCTCAAACAGATTTGGAACTAGTTTATATATATATGGCCATCTATCTGAAAAGTCAACCCGAAAACAAATATGTTTTAGTAATTTAAAAAATGATACTTTCCAATGTTATCATATACTTACTAGTAAAAAATTCCACCCAATTTTTTTTTTTTATGCTAAAAGTTTCATATTTTCTTAAGGTTTTACATCCCTATCAACATAGGGCCGGTGACAGGGTGGGGGAGCAAAATCCCCGGGGCCTGGTCTCCTGAGGGTCCCTTGCTAAGCTGACCACTCACAAATTTTACTACATATAAATGATTCTATGGCGATTTATCGTATTAGGAAATTAATCAAACATTGTAGATTATTAATAAAAAAAAAAAATTGTATTTTTTTGGATGGTGTTGGAAGGGGGGGGGGGGGGGGGGAGTGTTAGGGGGTCCGGACAAACATATATACCCTGGGGCCCAGGTTGGCTCTCGCCGGACCTGCATATACTACAACCAGGGCATATGAAACATATTAGGATTACTAAGATTATTAATTAAATAAAAGCAAGCAGTATTTAAAAAACTAAAGTTTCCAAATTTTAAATTTCTATGATTTATTATAGTTTTGGATTCGATGGGGCATACCCTTTAAGAATTTATCCGAAATAACATTAGACCTACACCCCAATTGAATGTGAGGCAAGGGGTAGACATATACCTTAAATAAAGACATAATTTAAAAAAATTTAAATTTGATATAGCTCAGCAATTTTTTTTTTATACTGCTTGCTTTTATTTAAACCCCTGAAAAATAATGAAATTTTTAACCAAGAAAATGATTTTAAAAAATTGGGTGGAATTATTTGCCTGTCAGTTTAGAAACCCCTTTTATTTTTCTTCGCACTACCTTTTACCTCATTTCCTTATATTTTTCAGTGTTGCTAGGAAAGCCTGGGGCTATACTTGACGATTTATTAATAAATCCATAAGTATGTGTGGTTTTTATTTTAAAATAAACAAAGGTAAACAATTTTATATTTTTATGTACTTTTTTTTTGGATAGTTCAATCTCAACCAAAAATTTTTTAGTATCACTGAAAACGACATTAAACCTATCAATTTCTTCGATTTAAATAACAGCTATATAATTTGATATTGTACACAGATACCAATTCTCTGTCAGACCTTCTCTGACAAGCACCTTTTATACCATTTAGTATATGAAAACTCAAATCCCCTTCTTATTCTCCTTCCTCTACCTTTTATGCCCTCTTAATCACGAAGTTTTCTTTCTTTTACTTCGAATAGATTATAGTAGATGCGAATGATGGAAGCCCCTTGCTCTGATTCAACGGGTTGCCATCTTGTGTCAATATTCAGGGCCCATAGATAGGTTTCCTTCACTATGGCAGAGGAGTCTCATCTGCCTCTTGCAGTTCATCAGTCTTTCTGCTTGTCTCTACCTTCACCTGATGATATCGTCATAGATGCTTTTGGCTCTTACTGTCTCAGTGTCTATGCCAGTTCAAGTGTTACTGTCTAATGTCAAGGATATTCACTGACCTCATGATGTAATATCACCATGCTCTATCACGAACAGGAACATCAGGAAGCAGGAGTACTTCAAGAATACTTCTTTACCCTGCATGGCTAGTCCTGGCTGTATAGCTTCCTCTGCATTATGTTACAAACATTTCCCAGCTACTCCCCAGGTTCCATAGGAGAATCAATATACAGGCGAACTCTAGCGAAGGTTCTATCTACCTTAGTTCCTTGACTGGCAGAATTTATTGACGTAATAATTATTAATAAAATTATTAGGATAAAAGTTTTTTCTGCCCTGAACCCCCAAAGCCATGGTTCTATATTGTACCGATTTCGTTAAAACTTTTGATAAGAAGAAGTAGATAGCGTCGAGAAACTATCTCTAACTTCTCTACAAATATGTTACTCAATGACAAAAATTCAAAGTACTAAACAGGAAGAGAGAGTGTCCTTTTAAAAATATAATAATTAATTCACTTTTGATAAAGGACAATGTTGGAATATCCTGTGATCGGTTAAAATCATTAAATTCTGGAAGATATCAAAATAGTATCCTTTAGTGTTCTATAAAAAGGATTAAACGGAAAGAGAGAGTGTCCTTTTAAAAAATATTTAATCAATTTTCAAAAGAACGAAGATTTGTTTGTCAGGAAGGAGTGACCAAGGATATCCTTCAGCAGTAAAAAATTGTCAAATTTTGGCAGATCTGAAACCAGTATCCTTCAGTGGCTTTATCTCTTTTTTGTGACCTTCAGTGTCTAAGTGTCTAAACATTTCTTTATTTTGTTCACTATTTTTCTGATGAAGATTCGGTACACTTGTCTACATAATTTTCATTCACATCCTTATCATTACCCATGCATTAAAATAACTGAGGTCTTGTACTGCAACCTACCTATTATGGCTACTAATCAGATCTGATAGTTTCCATGGTAACTAATAAAGAGTACCAACAAAAATGAAACAAATGAACTGCTTATTCATGAACAAAACTTTTGCTATAAAATCTATAAGCAGTCGTGTATCATGAAAGAAATATTTGTGTGTATCAGAGACAACACAATTATCTTTGCCCAAACTGCTAATAAAAATTAGTTATGTATTTTTGTGATAACAATGAATGGTTGATCTTATTAATTGCAGGATATTAATGACTAAAAAAGGCATAGTTTAATATTTAATTTGTATTATTTATAATACAAAGTATTATAACTAATTGTAAAAATATTTTGTTCTGTAAAAATTTGTTCATAATTTATTAGTAAACATTTCCTATATTTATTTAAAATTTATTCTCATTTTTTTTTTTTTTTACTAAACAAATCTTGGTGAGTTTTATTATGAAGGACATTTTATTGAGGTTCAACAAATAAGTAAAATATATATCCTTTTTTTTACAATTTTAATAATGATTATGTCTATGATAACAATGACTATTTAAAAGAGATTATAGTTGAAGTGCATTGAAGAAAGTATGATCAGGAAACATCCTTGTATTTATTCAGTCAAGAATTAATACAATTTGACTATTAAAATAAAAATCTTACTTTAAGAACAGAACCCAAAATATAAGCCTATTTTTTAAAACATTAATTTAATTTATTGTCTTAGGAAGTTATTATTATTATAGAGGAACTATTTTAAAGAAAAACAAATGAAAAAAAAGAATTAACCAGTCAATAAAATTGTTTATTATAAATATTTTTATCTATTTACAGATACTTTTTCTTTTTTATTTTGGAGAACTAGAAAACAATGTTAGGTTTTTTTTCATATCACTCAATACTTTTCTTTCCTGTCTTTCCATACTTCAATCTACTATTTCCAATGTGTTAAGGTCTTCATTCTGTTTTAGTTATAGTATCATGTGGATTAGTCGGCATTTCCTTTCCTTTCTTGAATGGTAATTTTTAGTATTTTCATATTCAAAAGTATCATTACAGTTTATTTTAGACTTCATTTAAACCTTATTTTATTATTTTCAACTGTTTTAAAAAAATCAAATAATTTAAGTTAATTTATTAGCTGATTGAATTGATTTAATATCGTTTTCCTGAATGCAACTCTTTTGTCTGCAAAGACAAACAACATTTTTTTGGACTATTATTTATATTCATAAAAAAAAAACTATTTAATTACTAAATTTTATTTTATTAATAATGCATGTAAATATGCTGACAAATAACTTAAATTTGGGGGGAAAAAACCACTTGAAGTTGATGATTGTGAAATGGTCAATTTATGTTGTATTATGCTTGACTCATGAAAATTACCTAAATTTATGAGAGTGTAAAATAGTAGACTCCAAGAAATATTTAGACTGCTATACAAAAACATTTGACTAATGCAAAAAATGTACCTTAATATTGATGTTTTATGTACAAATCTAAGCTTTTAACGTATAAATCTAAATAAAGTTTTTAAGAACTCATTGTAATGATTTATGTGTGTTTTCTTAATGTTATGATAGTCATGTATTAATTTAGTTACAGTACTGACGGCATGACTCTAAAAAGTGAGAATATTTAAGTTGATTTCTAATAAGTTTACATTTTAAGGATATTAATGTTAGTATTAAAATTCCTGTTACTGATTTGAGAGAAGCATTGCAAAGTTTTAAGTCATTTTTACTTTGCTACCGCAAATCACCTTTTAACATAAAACATTGTAATAATACTGCTACTTTTCACTATAACCTCCGTTAAAAAAAAAAGAAATAGATGCATTTCCAACAATAACCACTGACATGTATGTATGGAATGTATTTATTTCAAATTTATGTGAGCAGAATAACAATAAAAATTATATTTAGCTCATGAAGGAGGCCAGTAGAAGTGGATATTTATTTATATCCACTTCCTTTATATTTCATTATATTTATCAATACACTATATATATATATATATATATATATATATATATATATATATATATATATATATATATATATATATATATATATATATATATATATATATATATATATATATATATATATATTATGTTTATGTTTTAATCTTCTAAACACACCAGAACTTAAACAGTAACCTACTAATTAAACAGTGATTTGTTGTAGAGAATTAAAAAATTTCTCGTTTTTTTTTTTTTTTTTTTTAAATTTTAAATTGGTTAATCATTTTGCTATTTTTTATTTATTAATTTTATTTTTACCAACAAATATTTATAGTATGGACTTATTTCATTAAGTTAGTAACCCATAACTAGAAATGTATGTTAACTATACATTATTTTTGTATTAAGCTTTCATTATGTGCCATTTCGATTGACGCAGGTGTCCAGTAAATGGGTATCTGAAGCATTTAATCACCATAACTGAGTAGTGCAAAGAGTTTGTGCTATCCAGATATTTTTGTATTAAATTATTTTTTTGTGACATGTATGTCGATATTGGTATTTATTTTTGTCTGTGATATAAGTTGTCAATAACCACTCAATGATATGAGATGTGATATTCATTTATTGAGTCGATTTTGTTTTAATTTAAATAATATAATTAGAAATTGTATGATTTGGACAGATTTGAAACTAATTAGCCGTAGGGAAATAATAATATGAATTTTACCACCTATAAAGTACCTATATTTTCATGTGACTGTATAGTACTTATTATATCATATTTATTGTTTGATGTGTAATTTAATATTAAAATATATTAATCTATTGGTGTTACATTTAATCTCACCTAAACAATGTTTTTCGATATGATCATGTTAGCCTGTTATTTTAAAAGTGTATGATACCAGTTTAAACAGTTTCGAGATGAAAAGATCAAAGAAAAACACAAAAAAAACATGTACCTCTAGAACCCATGAAGAGTCTTGGGTTCAGTACTTCGGTAAGGATGTACTATTACTGGGCCAATGGTTGTGAAAGGAGGATAATTCATGCCCAACTGACTGGTTTTTCCCCAATTAAGAATACCCTTTTTTTTAGAGTCTGGGTGTGTCCCAGGAGGGTCTCCCGACCTCGAAGTTGATCAACGGCTCAAATGACAGAATATAAATTTTCTGCTCCATATTCATAAGATATTAGTTGACTGTGAAGTATTTATAGATGTAGATTGTTGGGGTAGGCAGTCATAGATACACAGAAAATCAAAATAATATTTTAATTTATAATGACATTTGTTTACATACTCGCTGAACCCCTGATAAAGGCTTGCAATGCAAGTCGAAACGTCAACATTATAAATTAAAATATTATTTTGATTTGCTGTGTATCTATGACTGTCTACTTCAACAATCTACTTCTATAAATGTTTTGCCTTCAGTCGGGCTCGAACTTTGGCCTGGGTTGTCAAGCCCCTTACCCACTGCGCTACCGCACCTCCTTTGGGATATTAAGCATTGTGTAATTAACACTGGTTAAAAAAAAAAAATATTTCTCCCAGTCTCAAAAAAACAATAGATCATGGATGTCTTATCTGTAATCTACTGCTTTTCCCAGTTGAGAGAAAATAAGGGTATTGAACATGACTTTTTTCATTCAAACCAATATAGCTCCAAACAATAGGTCCTAGTGACAAATGTTATATATAAAAAAATATTCTCCATTAAATTTCTGATAAGGAAACTCCAAATTTTCGATTTGAGCAACACCAAAAGAGCTAGAGCCTGTCATAAAAGCCCTAACACTTAAAAAATGTAGGTAAAACATGACTTCTTTCATTCAAACCAATATAGCTCCTTACGGTAGATCCTAGTGACAAATGTTATATAACCAAAAATATTCCTTTAAATTTCTGAAGGGGAAAACTGTCGTAAAATTTTTGGGCCAAGCAACACTAACAGAATGGGTTGCTTGTTCAGTTTTTGAGGGTGAACAAAACTGCAGACCCTAACCAGATGACATCAATGTAAAAAAAAAAAAAAAAAATAGACAAAATTTGAGTTTTAAATTTACAGTTTAGTGATTATGGTAAACATTAAACATTGTGTTTGTATAAAAACTGTACTTTAAGATAGCTGCCTTCATTATTCTCACCTTAACCTAGCAAATCAGTGCAGTCAATTTTTATTCCTTTAGTTTCTTAATAAATTTTGCAATGATCAACCTGTTACAATTTGTTACTTCACTTGCAAGTGAACTTATTTGTCTCTTTCTTTCGGACTTTCACAAAGATGAATATCTTAAAGACAAATTAAAAATGTCTTATTATGCTACTTTGTAAATTATAAAGATGAAGGGGCTATACAACATTTTCTTACTAAAGGAATTCTCAAAATTCTGTTTTGTTACGCAACCCCTTAATCCACCAAACTCTTCATTTATAAGAAAATTAACATTAAGTAATAATTTGAGTCCCTTAAATTTTTAATGTTTATCAACAGTTGGGTTATATACCCTTTTGATCTACAAAAATGTATTTTTCTTTCCTCTCTGCATGTCTGCAAGAGGTGCCCATGGTGAATAGGTCATGAAACAATTTTAATAATAAAAGAGGCCTCCTACGCTAAAAGGCACTACAGCGTAATGCATAAGAAGAAGAATAAAGAGGAGTGCTCTGTTCTATATTAGTTTTGAACCAAATAAAATTATTAAAATAGAAATCAATTATAAAAGAAAGAGGGAGCATGAAAGGGCAAAAAAGTAAATGTTTTTCTTCAAATTTATTTGAAACAATTTCATAAACATATGATTACTTTCAGTGTAAACTATATATACAATAAAAATAAAACTTCTTTACTCATAGTATTAATTACAGACAATTATGAAAGGTATAATGAGGATTTTAGAAACAGTTTTATATTAAAAGTTGTATACACTATAGACAGATGGCATTAAAAATCTAATAATCTAAACAGTTTTTAATTTCATTATAATCCCCCTCCTCTATATCTTTTATTAACTTCTCAGTTGTTAAGGGTGTGATGAGTAAAAATGCCTCCGAGCATTGCAGTATGATTATATCATATCCTCTGGATTGAACATACCCTAAAAAGAACACATTTATTTATTTATTCACAACCATATAATAAATAATTTAAAGAAATCATAATAATTCAAAATATTAAACTTACCTTGGCTCTACGCAGAATAGAATCTTTGTTTGCATCATATGGGTGATCTTTTGAAGGTATTTCTAATATTGCTGGAATAGGCTGAATGTGCGCATCAATGACATGTCTGATCATCTCTGCAATCTAATCATAAAATTAGCTATTAATCCCATAATTAAATATTTACATCATTCAATATAATGGATTCTTACATTCTGATTGATTAAAATTATATCAATATCATCTCGTTTTAAAAAGCGCTTAAAAGTATCTTCTATTTCTCCAACGCTTGAGTCTAATAACAGAAGAATTAAATATCAATGATAGGATGAAAAAGTTAAAATTCATAAAAAATGTCGTCTTACTTTTATCGACAACCATAAAATTTGTATGTCTATTTTTATTTATTTCTCCAACGCCACCCAAAAGAAAACCAACACAGGTATCCTGTAACACATATTGTTATTAGAATTATGGGCAACGCCCACTTTTCATAAATTTTAATTTTTTTTTGTAACAATAATTAAAAATACATCGAAATACCTCATCTCCAATTACTGCTAAAAGTTTTCCTTTTATAGCGGAATGTAGAGCCATATTTTCGATTAATTACAATTAATTCTTAGGCTTAATACATAACTTTCAAAACCCTTAGTTGTTGAAGCTGTCACAAGGAGGAACGAACGTTAACTATCGATATATTACTTGAATGAAACTCAGAAATATAAAAGAAAAGAGGTAACTAAAACATTCTAGGTGGTAAATCAATATGTAAGGACCCTCGTGGTTTTTATTATTATCAAGGAAATAATTTGTTTGTTACAACTATAGTAAGCGTGGGCAAAAAATTATAGAGGTGATAATCATCTGACCTCTAAAAATCAGGAATTAGATTTTTACCTATGCCAAATACTGGAATAGTCTTCCTCCCACATTATTTTTGTATTTTAGTAGCTAAGGTATAATCAACAGTTAAAATGGTTACTACTTTGTGGATTTATGATAAGGTCGTAATCTCACCATTGAAACAGTTGAATGACAGCCGAAATATTTTGGACTGTTTTGAAGAAGCATCTTTTCGTTCCTTTTCCAGGTAACTGAAAACATAAAATCCTTCAATTTCCTACCTCATATTAATTCTAATCTTGCTGAATTGATAACTAAAATATTTATGTATTTAAACTCAAATAATAAACAATAACATTCATCAATTAGTTACTTGTATCATAAATGAAATTTATGTAAAGTGACTAATGCTTGTTAGATTTTCCAGAATTTCTACACCTTGAAATGAAATCGTGGAATTTATACCTACTATAACGGCTGTGAAGTACTGGATGTCAAGACGAAAAACTGTAAAATGTTAAAATGGTGTTATAAATATGCGCTACATGTTACGGCAGGATCGCTTACTTGTTAGTTTAAATCAACAACTGATAAATATAAATAGTAAATGGTTTCTTAGGGAAGTGGAAAAAACTGGAATTTAAGTTTCAAAGTAACAATATGATCATATACAGGGTGTCCCGAATTTAAATGGCAAAACGTCAGGAACTTATAGGGGACCGAAAAACTAAGACAATTAGTCCTTTAGAGATTTACTCGTTTTTGCTTAGTTTTAGAGAAAATCGCAAAAAAAAGAAACAAAACAAAAATGTTACAGGTAGCGATTATGTTATCCTCAACATTCTTTTATTTGCTTACATTTTGGCTTCCTTCTAGGATTATAATCCGTAATTCAGTCTTCAGTTAGTCACTCAGATATTTTTGTGTGAATAGCATCAGCCACAATGCCGCATACATATTCTAATGTTGAATACGCTGATATGATTTTTGTGTATGGTTTCTATAACGGTAATGCTTTAGACGCAGTGCGGGAAAATGCGCGCCGATTTCCAAATAGAAGAGTGCCTAATCGACGAGTCTTTTCGCTAACTTTTAATAGACTACGAGAGACTGGGTCATTCTTAATACATAATGAAGGCGACCAATTCCAGACTGCAATAAGAGCAGATTATCGGAGAAGAAATTGTGTCTAACGCCACTTCGATAACAATCCTGAGACCAGCATCCGAAGAGCATCTACTGCATTAGCAATATCGCGGCAAGCAATATGACGAACTTCGAAAGGTGATAATTGCTACCCATACCATCTTCGAAAAGTTCAGAATTTATTACCTCAAGATTATGTCAAGAGATTGAATTTTAGTAACTGGTTTCTTGACAAAATTCGTGATGATAATTTATTAGCATTAAAAACTATATGGACCGATGAAGCTACTTTTACAAGAGGGGGAATTGTTAATCAAAGAAATTATCATGTATGGGCTTTTGAAAATCCCAGAGCTATTAGAGAGAATAGGTTTCAGCATGAATTTGCTATTACCGTTTGGCTTGGAATTTGGAACGGGTTAGACTGGTGGGGTTGGAACTGGTAGGACCATATTTTTTACCTAGAACATTGGATGGTATCACATTTACACATTTTTTGGAGAACGACTTTTCTAATCATTTAGATGACATTCCCTTACAGCAGCGGATGAAATATGTTTCCAACTCGAAGGATGTCCAGCTCATTATAGCAGAGTTGCTCGAGCTTGGCCGGATATAAATTATCCACAACGATGGATTGGACGTGGAAGAGTAGTTAGTACCTTGCCCACCCAGATGACCTGATGTGACACCCATGGATTTCTTCGTATGGGGAACCTTGAAGCAGAAAGTTTATTCGGTGTCAGTCAACTCAAGAGAGCAATTAAGAGACCGAATCATAGATGCGGTGCACCAAATATCTTCAGAATAATATTTAGCTGCAATTTATCAAGTGAGGGCTAGATGTAATGCTTGTATTAGTGCAAGAGGACAACATTTTGAGCAATATTTACATTAAAAAGAACACAACATAAATATAAATGTAAATAAATAAGTATAAAAATGAAAACTTTTTGTTTCTTTTTTTGCGATTTCTCTAAAACTAAGCAAAAACGAGCAAATCTTTAAAGGACTTTTTGTCTTAGTTTTTCGGTTCCCTATAAGTTCCTGAAGTTTTGCCATTTAAATTCGGGTCACCCAGTATAGTAGAAATTGATAAGATTTGTAAAACACTGTGAGGCAAACATTTATAAATGATAGATTATAGTCTAACTCAGAAGTTAGGACTTTCTATAATCTATGCCTCTGAATGTCTTGTAGTGAATCGGAAGAGGCCACTCAGATGATTAGAACTCAAAGACAGGAAGATCTTGAGGAGGAAGCTGGTAGCCCAATAAACAGCTGTATGAACATCTGGAGGACATAGTCACATCTATAAGAAAAAGGTGATTGGCCTTCTACGGACAATTATCTCGTAGGAGCCCCAGCAGACTCAGGAGTAGGATCCTCTCTGTGTCAGGTAGAGGGAAAGCTTCCAAAAATATGTGGATCAACTTGAATAAAGTCGGACTTATAACAACAACAGTTCCTCATAGAGTCCAAACAAGACGAATAGGGGTTCCGAAATGTCATCCGAAAGGGAGTTTTTCCAGCATCTTACACATAGAAGAATTCCACAGGGACCATCAGAACCAAGTGGACAGAGGAAAGAAAGCTGTCTCACAGACAAAATATGAAGGAGTTTTTGAATAAAAAGAAGCAAAGATCTTAACCAAGAGAAAATACTAGCCCTAGGCCCAAACAACAAAACAAACAAATGTTACATTATTAAAACTAACCTTTTACTCGTGATTTGACATATATTACGTTCAACTAAACTCAAAATAACATTCCACCTTTTAATGCATTACGCAACCGAAATATAATTTCCATAGTTGATTAATTTTGCAAATTAATATTGACATAAATTTAGTTTTCTCAATTATTGTAAGCCTTGGTACATATCTTACAAAGAGCTCTATGTCTTGAAACTGCTCTATCATAAATTGGTCATATGGTTTATAGGGTTAATTAAAGCAAATAGGAATACGATTATTACACGTATCATGATCGTAAACGATCTTCCTGGTTATTATGCTCATCTAACGATCCCAGAAAGGCCCGGAAGCAAACAAGTTTATGTAATGCAGTCTTTGGATGAGCGAAGGCGTCATCCGCTGTATGTTGATGATAAAAAATGGATAGCCGTAAGTAGTAGTTAGGTTAATAATTTATACATGTATTAAGGGCCCACCGCACTAAATGCAATTCATAAGCAAAAATATTGTTTATCTTGCAATTAAAAATGAAAATAAGATTTTTAAGGGGTGGAAAAATATTACTTCATATTTAGGATTTTTCTTCTTCTTTGTAACGGTGTTTCCCTTCGTTGGGTTTCCGTTAGGTCAAACTATCCTTCCACAGATTTCTGTGCCATCAATCACCGTCCCTCAGACCTTTTCCTGCCTTTTCCCCCGCTATCTCATCCTCCCATCTTCTTGCTGGTCGTCCTCTCCTTCTTTATCTCGGCGGGTTCCATTTTCTAAGCATTGCAGGCAATGTTCCAGGAGGCATTCGACGTACATGTCACATACCATATCAATTTCTTCTTCATAACATGTTCCGTCGCGCTCTCCGTAATTTCCATTTTCCTCCTTATATCTTCATTTCTTACGCGATCTGCCCTGGTTTTCTGGACACATCTCCTCCAGTAGTCCATCTCAACTACATTTAATTTATCCCTAATACTTTTGGTGAGGGACCATGTTTAGGGTTATAAGGGTCATAAATCTAAAGATATGATTGTTCTTGTGAAATGATTATCTTTATGATATTTGCGTTTTATCATTTCAGAACATTATGCTGTTAAATAGTGTTTTGATGAGTCGTTTGAGTACATATTATTTTTATATTCTACTGGATGGAGTTAAAACGCTAATAGTACACTGCAACGGGACCATTTTCGTGGAGTAAGAACAATTAAAATGTTGGGCAGAGTAAACAATTGGCAGAGTTGGGCAGGAATCGATTATTTTTCAATTTTGAATAAGAAAACTACATGAGTAGGGAGAACGAAATGTAATCAAGTATACAGATACTCAACAATTATGAGAACATACAGCGAAAGAAGATACTCAAATACTAATATAGTTATCCTGACGGATTCAGTCTCTCGGTATGTCTACTTCCAGAATTTATACACCAAACAATATCCTATAATTACATTTCTTTTAAATTTCACTCTATATTACACCTGCCAATGGACCACTATTTCTTCCAATTGGTACCGGGACACGTAATGAAACAGTACAGGGTACAGGGCTGTGAAATGAAAAGGCAGACAAAATAGCCAACATCACCGGATAAATGTTAAGATCCCAATAACTAAATAAGAAAGATCAAATGTAACACGATCGAGGAATGGCAAGGGTTTTATGATTGGGAAATTGCACTGAAAGGTAAGGACCACTAAGCAGTACAACAAAAGGTAGCATTGACTCTATGTTTTGTGACTCAAAGGATAAATCGCCCAAGCTTAGTAAAACTTAATCGACTCAAGATTAACCATGGTAGAACTAATAAACATCTCAATTTAATGGCACTAGCTCAAAGTGGCATGTGTCCTAAATGCCAATGACTATAAATCCAAGACACATCGCTTTCAATTGCAAAGGTTTGTGAATGAGAGGATAACTGCGCTGGGTACACGAACTGTTCATGAAGGCTCTGACAGTTTTATATTTTGTTGTACTGGTCTTCCCTTATTAATGGGACCTCGTAATTACTTGATTGTTTGTTTACTTCGTTCAACGTCACTTTATGCTGCTATGGCTAATCGGACGATGCTACGGCGGGAGTCCTAAATTTTGCCTATCCAGGTATGATTAGGATAGGTATCTTTAACGAGTACCTGACATCGCACAGGTTCGGGACCCCCATTTTACGTCCCTTCCGAAGAACGACATAGCAAAGGATTTTTTACTCCCTTTAAAAAATCCTAAGGTCATCTGCCAGGCTGCGAACCCGCGATCTTGGGTTTAGTAGGTTTCTATGCTAACCACTACACCACAGGTGACCCCGTAATTACTTGATTAGATAGTGCTACACTGTTAATATAGGACTTGTGTGAACAAGTCATAGAGTTATAGTACGAGACCAAAACATAACCGGCCACGCCCACTATGCCCAACTGGCGACGCATCCTATTTAGCCTAGGGCAATTGAAAGGGTTCGTAATAAATAAAATAAGTTAAGAGGTTAATATACTGATAATACGGCTCACACCAAAATGGCTGCCTACCCTAGCTATTGAGAGATAAGCCCCCTCCACTTGTCTGTAACTCCATGGAACGAGTCTTGAAGCCAAAAAAAAAACAAAAAACAGAAAAACATTATGAGTACATACTTCGTAATCGATTACACTAAACTCTAAAATTACAGTCCTTTTGTAATCGATTACATCAAATTTAAAAATTATGAATAAATTTGTAATTAATTACCACTTGTACTTGAATAGTATGTAATGGAAAATATGAGAAAATTTGTAATCAATTATTTTCGTATTCAAATACAATTTAATCAAATAATTGTTTTGTTTGTTTAAAAAGTTGAAAAAATAATTATTGTACTTGAATAATTCTTTAGTGGTGACTATCCGATAGAGACCTTTTTTATAAATTACAATATTTAACAGTCCAATGGTAAATAAGTTGACTCAAGACTCATTAAGACCTTTTATACTTTTAATCACAAAAAACAAAAAAACAAAACAGAACGTTTGTAATTAGATTAACTAACTTAGTAGCTTATAAAAGGTTAATATGGCACTCAGTGTTGCCAGGTTCACTCAACACACTTTCTACAAAATTTAACACAACAGAACTCAACAAATAACATTTCTTACAGATAATAATAATAACAAACAGAGAATAATAATAAAAGAACAATAAACTAATAATACAATAATAAAAACAATAGCAAGCGGTGTGACAGTACTCAAAATAATAAAATGTACATTATACTTTTGAGATATAAGAAAACAGTGGATGCACCAATACTTTTTAAAACAATGTGTTTATCTTGTTGTTATATTGAATATAACTATAACATTTTTTTGTTATAAGATATTAATATTGTTCTAAATTAATACAGGATATAGAGAGAATTATGAGGAAAAGAACAAGTGCCCTCGTTGAGCATTTGACTCTGGAAGATGAACAAATGAGAAAAGAATTTGTTTTTAAAGTTTTCGCCATGCTCTCCTGTCAACTTTTATATATTTTTGTCAACTTGCTGCTGTTTTATAGTGAGTGAGTGAAAAGAAAAAAAAAAAAACACCATTCTTATAATTTTGATTTGTGACATTTATTTTATTTTCTCTGTAATGTTATAAATTTCAGTAAGGTTACATAAATGAAACAAGAATATTCACAACAATAGAATGAGATAGTTTCTTATTTAATAGTCAATAGTTTTAATGCTCTTTAATAATAAAAATTATAGATTATAAAAACTGGAAAAGTACGCTTTTATAGCAAACCTAACTAAAAAGCTAAGTGTGGTGAACAATTTGCAGCGCATTAGTCAGACTTTTTAATTTACCTATACTATTATGATTTGTTTGCATTTTTAACACAGTTCAAACCAACCAACTTCTTTCTGTTTTTTTTTTAACATGCTTTAGAGTAGGATTAGTAAAATTTTTACTTTAATAATCCTATCTTGCACAAAATGAAATTATCTACAACTTTTAATATATAACATTTTTTGATTGAATAAGCCATTTGTGCGTTATACCAAAACTAATTTTTTTAAGTTGGCAAGATTCTTCGATGTTTGAAAATCAATTGTGGCCAAACAACTAAATCAAATTCAGCTTAAGGCTACGGCCACACGTGCTTCATTTCCCGCAGCAATTCTGATTCTTTTCCTGCCGCTGCAACACCGGCAAATGAAACAGCCAGCCACAAGTGCAGACGTGCTTATTTTCAATCGGCAGGAAAACCTGCTTAACTCACTATCACCACACGATTAACACTTAACCCCACGACCACAATTTCACGCGTGTTCAGTTCATTTGAGAAATATTAGGTTCGTGAAAGATACATAAATTATATTTTCATGGTATTATTTTTCACTACGGTGATTTTTGTTTTATTCATAAAATAAAGTGAGATAAAAAATTAAACTGTTTATAGAACATTAAATGCTAATTAAAATATCTTATTACATAAATATAAGTATACAAATGATTTAATACAAAACTTGAAGAAAAAAACCTGTTTTCAGGTTTTCATTTTGTTATGATTTGTGAGAAGTCCCACAACCAAGCTGATTCTAATATCACTGCAGGATTGTTTTTGCCATTTGTTCAGTTCATTATTTTTTTTCTTCCTTATTTTTGAAATCAACATTCTTCACGTCATATAGACAAGTATGGTTTTGCATTTTAGAAATAATTGCTCCACTGTCGAGCTCCATTTTAAAGAAAACTTGAGAAACAAGACGCGGCTGGGTTTGTCGCAGGTGTGGCCACCTTTTGAGCGACAAATAAAGCTGATGAAATGAGCCTGAGTCCACCCATGGGCGGGAGATCTTGAAAATGCGCCCTCCCCCTTACCCTGCTAGCTGGAAAAGATGCTCGTTTGGCCGTCTGCATTCTTTTCAATGGGTTCCATAAGTACAGCTTCTGTTCAAGCGCAATTTCTCTAGAGGCAAATTGATACAGTAAGCCTTTATCATAGTGAATCTAATTTGATGGAGCGAACTTCAAAGTGGTACAAAAATATAAACCAACGGCTGAAAGAAGCAATATTATTGAAGAGGATGTTATGACTAGGGTTTATACAATTACAACAGAAAGAAATCTATTACAAGAAAAAAAAATACAAAATGCAGAAAGAACCATAGAGATCCCAGCGCTGCTCTCTTAGCTGAGTCACTGGTATTAATTTCGAGTGGAGGCTTGGTGGGAGCGCAATAGCCACAGATGCTTAAGATCTGAGTAGAGAAGCTTGTCACTGCCAGGACTCCAACATAATTTTTATTTACAGAAGCTCTCATGGCCATTGCTGTTTCAACCTTTTTGGGGGGTTATAGAGATGGTTAAAGCTGGACAGGGATTGAGCCAGAGGATTAGAATGATTGTACAGATTTTGATGAAATTTTAAGAATTCTGAAGGAATGTCACCAAGGACAAAAGGTCTTTTATATATATATATATATATATATATATATATATATATATATATATATATATATATATATATATATATATATATATAACAGTCATTCTGGACTGTAAACTTTTGAGAGACATACGAAATCGTTTTCGTTTCATGTTCTTATGTTTTTTTTAAAAGTGATACCTGGAAAACAGAGATCTTAAGCTACGTTTTGAAGCACACCTTTTGTCGAACACGCTTTTAGGTTACATGTGATAGTGGCCATCTTTGTTAGGTGGAGTTGGTCAGGGGCGGATCGGGCCACGGGGATACCGGGAAATCGCCCGGTGGGCCGGACAGGAAAAGGGCCGGTGGGCCGGGAAAGAAAGGGGAAAAAGTAAATACTTACGTTTTATCGGTTATAGGAAAACTAAATCCTTATAAAAAAAAAACTCCACTCGAGACTTGAGGCCCTATTTGGCCCCCTAAAAAGCGAAATTTCTTGACGTGCATTGTCAAAGTCGGAGATGGGCAAACGTTTTAAGGGGACGGCCGGATGAAGTAGAAAAACATCTAGGGGGGCCGTAAAAATTGGACAAAACAAAGTTTTACAACTAATAAACTTTATTTTTGACTTTATTTCATTACACTCAACTTATATGGTACAACGGTAGAAGATTCAGAACGCAACGAGAAGAAAACAATAATTCTATTCTAGCTTTGCAGAAAATAAATTTTGTCTTATGTGAAATTGCGTGTGACCATGTCGCGGGCCGGATTTACTAGCCCGAAGGGCCGCACTTGGCCCGCGGGCCGTAGTTTGCCCATCACTGGTCTAAGTAAACACTGCTTCGTATCAAGTTTTGTAGAATATAGAAAGTTTCTTAAAATTATTCCATCATTTTGGTAAAATTATAATAAAATTGTTGTTTGAATTAAATTGTATGCTTTAGCATTATTTACATCCTTTCAACGCCCTCATAAAATGAAAGAGTGAGTATCTTCAGAATTGAAGTTCATATTGTGAACAGGGTTATCTTTTGTGGATGAGATGGGGGGAGCGGGAGGGTTTGGCCCCTGAGGGCCGGTCAAGAGCATATGCCCGGTGGGTCGAAAATTCCCGATCTGCCCCTGGAGTTGGTGTAAATATGGGCACCCTTTCTTGGTGTAAATATGGACCCCCATTTCCCCGGGAACTTTGACATATCTCTTGTTAGAGATCACAACGTGATCCAGACTTCCTAGACACGGACTATCTCCAGAAGAGATGAAAAGTGATCTCCTAGCATTCGAAAGGAAGATTCTCTGTCGAATAATAGGTCGAGTGATGGATGGATATAGAAGGAGGATTAGAAGAAACAGGGAGCTTTGTGATCTGTATAAGGATACAGATGTGGTCAGATTAATAAAGCTGGAGAGACTCAGTTGGGCTGGCCACTTAATAAGAATGAGAGACAATGAGATCCCCAAGAGAGCCATCAACACCGTCTTGCATAGAAAACGACGTGCTGGCAGGCCAAGGTTAAGATGGATCGATGGCGTGGCAGTGGATGCAGGAAGCCTGTTAGGAGTCAGGTACTGGAGATCGGCTGCACAGGATCGAGCCGAATGGCGGTGGCTGATTGAGGAGTTCAGCACCTACCAAAGGTTGTAGCACCACGGATAAGAAGATGAAGAAGAAGAGATCACAACGTGCATCTTTTGTGATGGAAAATTCTCAGAACATACTCGGGGAGTGGTTTGGGTAGAATGTTCCCAAAGTTGGGAACTTAGATTGTGCCGGTGTTGAAAGAACCTTTCTGTAAATATTTTTTTCCCCCTGTAATAAATAAATTATCTACCGTTTCGAATTGTTTTATCCTCATTCAAACTATTTTTGGCAACGTTTTTGAAAAGGGTCCATATTTAAACCCCTATTTTTCTGGTGCTTTTTTGAAAGCTTTTTGTAAATCGTCGTTTCTTCTCTCATTTAAGAAACGTTTTATAGTTGTTAATGAAATACAAAAAAAAAAAATAGAATTTTTCAAGTTAAAATTAACTTTTAATCAATAATAAATTATGGTATCCATATTTACACCTTTTCCTCTCTCTATATCTATATATGTGTGTGTGTGTGTGTGTGTATAGTTTACTCTAATATAATAATAAAAAGGATTTAATAGTTACAACGGATTGTCACAATTTTTTAAAGGACAAGTAATGTCTCATTAATCTTCAACTTTTCAGCGAAAAATACAAGCATCTATTTGGAAAGGAAATAAGAGTTACATATGTATTTTTGTAAGTAGCCTATTTCTATTATCTATATAATATTAATTTAAATCTATAATATTATATAAAAGGATAAGCCACTTTTCATTTGTGATCACTAACCACGAAGACTACTAAACCGATCTGTATCAAATTTAATTTAACTACATCGTCTTGTTATACTGACCTAGATCATGGGTCTCCAAACTTTTCAGCCTCCGGGCCATATTGATCACTTGCAAGGGTTCCAAGGGCCAACACCGTTTTAATTTTCCTTTCAGTATCTATAATTTATAGGCCGGTCGCCGAGTACGCGCCCTGAGCGAGCATGCGCTTGCTAAATTCGCTAGTTCAATCACTATTGTCTTGTACTGTATTGTTACGACCACGATACTGGAAGACATCTGGTGGCTATACGGGGAGATAGGTAATGCATTTCTTTACACTTCGCGGAGCGATCGAAATTTTTTTTTTTTAATGAAAGCATCCTAATCTATCCGAATTACAAAACAGCGAATAGCTGTGGAAGTTAGCATTATCCGTACGTCGATTTAACAGAACATATGAGCGAACTGAATTTGAGATTTCAAGGAGAAAACCAGCTTATACCTTATGTATATCAAACCGTTCCAGCAGAAAATAATACTGTTTCAATAACAATTACGTAACTCATTACAATTACGTAAAACATGTGAAATATTCAGTAAGTATACTACTGGAACTCAGTTTTCCGTCGATTTTGCAGTCGAAGCTTTGAATATAAATTTTGATACTCGTCAAATAATCAAAGAATTTTGATGTCAGTGCGAATAAACCTGAGACTTTTCAAAATCATTTTGATACCGACATTGCAACACTAGGCCCAGAACTTGAATTTTGTTATCTATTGAGCATCTTAGATCTCTCTTAATAATTATTACAATTATTACAACCAGATACCTTTCCTTTCATAATAAACTCACTGCTCATCCAAATCCACTTGTTGCACAACTTGCTTCCCATTCCATTCCTGGCAATCCTCCGAGGCGTCTGAAAAGAAGATGGCCCCGTGATCTTCTTTTGTAAATATTCATTAGAGTACTACCAATGGGTAGTTCCTCTGCAAGTTTAATTCATGTTATTATGTCTCATATATACCGCATATTTACTTGATGTGTTTTTTAAATACAGTTGTAAATTTCTATTAATAAAAGAATAAAAAACAAAACAAAAAAAAACCAATTATTACAAGTAAAATTAGTCCATAACTACAAACTATTGTCGCGGGCCGGATTAATGACACTGGCGGGCCGTAGTTTGGAGACCCCTGACCTAGAGCATGCCAAAAAAGCTCCGACACTTAAAAATAGAGGTTTAAAACCTTAACTTTTTTAACAGCTCGATCCGTCAAATACCGGTTAAAACGTTTTATTTCGTATTAGGAGAAATAGAGTCAAAAGGAACTCATTCATACCTGCCTCTTAGTCAAGATATTGTTAAGATGAGAACAGTTGAGCTCCTAACCGCTCCTACTCTCCTAATATAAAAATTTCAAATAACGCGTAATGCCCTCGCGTTCCCCAAAACGTATCACTTTTGACCAACTATAGTTTGGTGGAAAGCTAAAGGCATCTGGCTCACGAGAGGAGAGGGAGCAACGTTGCCAAACCTCCTTTACCCAACGCTCAGGTGGGTCCGTCCGCCCGGTCTTTGCTGAGATCTTAGTCTAAATTATTTTATTTTAACTAAAGCTTAGCTATTTTAACCATCGTAGTTAGCATTATTCTATCTTTTGTTCATCTAATAACTGAATTAATTTGTTTTTTTTTTTAACCTTACTGGTATGTATCAACATACATTTTTAAATCAACAATATAAAATATTTGTCATGATACGCAGTAGGCTAACACCTTAAAGTCCTTACCAATAAAACTTAGAACCCAAATCCATTTTTGGAAATAGTCAGCCTTTTTTAAAAGGATTTTTTTTTTTTTTTTTTGTAACAATCCCTTACTTTATATTATTCTGGGAAACCGTTTAAACAATAAACAAATTGATTGAACTAAAACTACAAAGAAATGAGTTGTTCTTTATTATGTTTTATTATACGTTATGCTTTAAAATAATTTTTAAATATTTTATTTATTTTTAAAATAATTTAAAAATACATTATTCATGAGGAAGGGGGATATTTTCTCCTTCTCAAAATATTTTCGAACGCATACCACCATTTCACGAGCTTGCGATTTGAGCACCTTTCGATTTGATGTGCTGATTTTCTCTGACATTTAATAGTAAATAATAGTAAAAAAAAAAAATTTAAAGTAAAAAAAAAAAAAATCAGTCCGACCTATATGAGAGGCGAAATTGTATTGTCTGTCTATATGCAGAGAACAGGCAACCCTGCGTACCGCTCATTGGCCCGGACGAGCCACGCCTCCCTCCCTCCACTTATCCCCAGATGCCTTTAGCTTTCAACCAAACTATAGGTCGCCGGTAAAGCAGGTTCCATGTTAAAAAAAAAATCCAAATTAATATGTAAAGTATAATTTAAACATTCCCATTTAGTATGTTATTTGAATCACCATATATTATATTTTCACAGTGCGATAGCAGGAGGCATATATCTTGCTCTTCTATTGGCTAAAGGTTTAAGAAAAGCGCGCCTGGTAAATTTGATTTTAATTACAGTTTTGGTAAGCGACAGTTGTTTAGTTTTATTGAGCAGTACAATATGTAAATATGTGTGAGTAATTGAAAATGGCAACTTTTTTTTAGGTTTTCTTTTTGGCTTTAGGTTTATCTGCCTATGGATGTGTTCAACCAATGAATGTCTTTGTCTATACTGCAGGTATTATGTTTGCAGCTGTAGTATTCGTCACAGTTCTCTCTAAATTTGGACCGGTAAATTTTATTTTATATGTATTCTTGCACCATATAAGGACAACTGTCTTTTAGGTAACGGTCGGGTTAAGAGGAGGCAGCTCCTACGCCCGTCGATAATACCTTTTATCGATTCTTACCTTCTTCCGATTTATTTCGGTGTTTTAGTCGCTACTTTTCGAGGGGAAAGGTTATTCTCATTTATTTACGGAGAAACTTTAAATCCCTGTTCAAAGTAATATTAACTTCTGTTTACCTTAAGATATTAAAATGAGAAATAAGAAAATGTCAAAATATAAGAAACTAAATCAATTTTGAATTAATTTTATATTAAATGAAAATTAATATAATGCTAAACCCCCAGTGATGTTAATTCCTGATAAACTTTGTGATGTGAGGGAAGTGTAAATAACAAATTATAAATATTTAAAAGACAGAATCCTTAAGTATTTATTTCACAACTCCTATTTATTTAACATTTGCAGCTACATGTTTTGGAGACAATGCTCCATCATCAGGCTTCTAAAAATGTTTAAAAATACATTAATCTATAACATTACACCAATAGTTTTACAATTATATAATGTCATTTACCTCTTAATCTGTGATTATTTTCACATTGTCCATTCTCCATGTTATAAGGGATATAATATAAGACAGAATCCTTATTGAAAGTTATGATGTTAATTTCTGCTATATTTTCTCAAGGGAAGTGGAAATAAGAAAATATGAAACCTATGATATACTTTCTCACATTTATTTTGAGATCGATATGTTTTATTGAAATAATTATACAATCTGTCTCACTTTAGGGCAATAAGTATTATGGATGACAAAGAATGTATTCACAAAATATGCATACTGAAATTTTATCACTTAACTTAAATTGATACAACAAGTAAAAATATATAAAACACCAAATCCATATACAAATTAATGTTCTTAAGTTTTGTAACACTTTTACACATTAGATAAGAGGAAATAAGAAAACATGAATTGATAAAACACATTTATGAAACTCATTTTGTTAACTTCTGTTTCACTTATTTTCATTTAAGAAGACTAAATATCAATATAACAAACTAAACAACACAATCCAAGTTGAAACTGTAGAAGTGATTGTTAACATGTGAGGTTATAGGAAAGAGCTATCGATAAACGTAAATTCGAAGTGAAGCGTAAGGATCGAACTGGTGGGTGTAGCGCGGGTGAGGCCAGTTTGGTGCCTCCTCTTAACCCGATCGTTACCGTCTTTTATAATATGAATTGCAAATTTCTTGTATTAAGCATTAAAAAAAAAAAAAAAAAAAAAAAAAAAAAAAAAAAAAAAAAAAAAAAAAAAAAAAAAAAAAAAAAAAAAAAAAAAAAAAAAAAAAAAAAAAAAAAAAAAAAAATGTGCTAGTAAAAACTAATAATATTATAAGTCAAATATTAATAGAAGAAAAGGTGTAAATCTGGGCCTCCTTACTGGCTAAGGGAGATATTGAGGACTGTTTATGGAGCCATTTGCTATTATAAGATAGCAATGAGCAGTTGGAACCATTCTTTCAAGTGTGGGTGCAGCAGCTTGAGTTATTGTGCAAATTGGTGTTCATTCTGGACTATAAACTGTTTCTTTTTCTTGTGTTTATTTTAAAATAATTTCTTAATGATATCTGGAAAGAGGAGATCTTAAGCTACTTTTTGATGTACTCTTTTAGTCACGCGCGCTTTTAGGTTACACGTGATAATGGTTATCTTTCTTAGGCGGAGTTGGCACCCTTTCTTTGTGTAAATATAGACCTTCATTTCCCCAGGAACTTCGACATATCTCTTGTTATGGATAACAACTTGCATCTTTTTTGATGGAAAGTGCTCTGAAAACACTCGGGGAGAGGTGTGGGTAAAATGTTCCCATATGTGGGAACTTGATTCGTGCCGGGGCTGAAAGAGCCCCGTGATTACTTATTTTCCCTATGATTGCAGTTTCTGTAAAAAAATTTTTCTTTTAATAAATAAACTCTCTATTGTTTCAAATTGTTTTAAACTATTTTTGGTGACTTTTTTCGAAGAGGGCCCATATTTATTACACCACAATTTTTCTGGTGCTATTTTGATACTTTTTGTAAATAGTTGTTTTTGAAATGAAATAATTGATGTTAATCATTGTTTTGCCTTAAGAAACTTGTTATAGTTTTTAGTGGAAGACAAAAATCTAGAATTTTCAAGTTAAAAGTAACTTTAAATCAAAAACAAAAGAGGGTGCCCATGTTTATAGAGCGAGAGCCCGTGAACCCCAGACCTTCGTTATTTTATAAAAGATGAAAATTTGTCATTGCATGCTCCCAATAGAGGTACGAACGATGGGTAATGAATGAAGTTCGGGTTATCGTGGCCTTGGCAGGTAAACGGTGCTAAAGGTGTGTCAAATACCAGCCTACTATCATTTGACTATCGTCAAATTATGAATTGTGATTTTTTGATATTTCCTTCAGAATCTTACTTAGGTTATAGTATAAAAGCTGATTTTTATATATATTACTCGGGCAATGATTAGATGATGTTTCCTCGTCAGCCAGACACTTACCATCGTGGCAACCCCTTGCCAGACAACCTTAATGCTCATTTAATTGTAATTGTACTTACGTTATAGTATAAAAGCTGATCTTTATATATATTACTTGGGTAATAATTAGATGATGTTTTCTCATCAACCAGACCGTTCTGACAGTTCCAACCCCTTGCCAGACAGGCATGTAGGGTAGCTGTAGTAGCGAGCACGAGGCAAGATACATATGGCTGGGTGGGAGTGAGATAGTGAGTGATGTCTGTCGCTATCCTTCACCACGCTCTTGTATTTTACTGCACATGTATTGTTTATTACTCAGTGCGTGTTTATATCAGCTTAAATAATTTTATATGTTCTTGTCAAGTATTAATTAATATTTAAGTAGTAATTATTAATTTACTATACCAAATATAATAATAATAATAACTTTATTCGTCAATGAACAAGTTCTTGTTTAAGTAAAGTTTGCATTGTGAACAAAATATTATTATTATTTTAATAGACATGAGTGAATTTTTTCCCTTCCTCTCTCTCTTCTGGTGTTTTGTCGTCACTTATATAAATACCTGTACTTTTAAATAAATCTTTATTTTCCAATATTTTCCTTTTTAGCTTATTGTTATTTGATGAGACTAAAATAGGGTCCTTTTTTATAATTATTAATACTTGACAAGAACATATAAAATTATTTAAGCTGATATAAGCACGCACTGAGTAATAAACAATACAGGTGCAGTAAAATACAAGAGCGTGGTGAAGGATCGCGACAGACCTCACTCACTATCTCACTCCCACCCAGCCATGTGTATCTTGCCTCGTGCTCGCTACTACAGCTACCCTGCATGCTTGTCTGGCAAGGGGTTGGAACTGTCAGAACGGTCTGGCTGATGAGGAAACATCATCTAATCATTGCCCGAGTAATATATATAAAAATCAGCTTTTATACTATAACCTAAGTATAATTGTGAAGGAAATATCAAAAAATCACGCTTTATAATTTGACGATAGTAGGCTGCTATTTTACACACATTTAGCACCGTTTACCTGCCAAGGCCACGATAACCGGAACTTCATTCATGACCCATCGTTCGTACCTCTATTGGGAGCATGCGCTGACAAATTTTCATATTTTATAGAATAACGAAGGTCTGGGGATCACGGGCTCTTAGTCTATTACACCTTTTCCTCTAATACTGTGAAAAAGTTTTTGAATACATTTGGAATAAATATTTTTAGTATTAAGAATAGACTTAATTTATAAACTATTATTACATTGCTGATATTCCCAATAATTTCTCAAGTGGACTATTATTAAACAGACACCTCAAGTTGATAGGTTGATTCTCTTTATAATTACTTTAATAGCGTAAATTCTCCGCCAACAATGAGACGACAGAATAGTTAGGGAAATGTATTTAGCCGCTAGCAAAATAATAAACATTATTAATAATTATTATATATTAAAATTTTAGGAGTTTGCAGCATTCTTTAGGGAAACAGACTATGCTTTCGTGGCACCGAATTAGGGTACCGCCCCAATTCTGTAAGTGCCGACCCGCTTTGTCAGCAAGGTGACTTAGTCCAGTAAAATAATGGTTTGGCGAAGAAGAAACTGCCGAACTTTTATTCTCAACGAATCTTTTTGTGGTTTAGGGTGCTGAATCCGAATCTGAAGTTTGCTACCGTCGGCTTCATATCCCAAAATCGCTAAACACAGGATAATTTTTTACCTATAAAACGACAACGAAGCGTTTTTGAAAGAAAGTCTTTGTATATTGATTGTAGCTGGAACCAGTATCTACGAAATTAAAAAAAAAAATCGGACCATTTTAAGCGAACTTTTGTTCCTGGGGAAAAATGAAGAAATTGGCCAACTTACGGTCAGTCCCACTTCTTCGCGAAAAACACGTTTGTCGGCTAAAACTCTAAAATTGTTAGACCGATCCAAAATTACGTTTTTTTATCTTACAGCTTTTTTTTTTTTTTTTATTTGAAATTTACAACTGTACAGAATATTTACATCAAGTAAATGTATTGACAACGATTATAATAACATGTTAAAACTTGAAAAGAACTACTCATCAGTAGCACTTTATTAAAACTTCTACACTAGGTCACTAGGTCATCTTCGTTTCAGACGCCTCGGAGGATTATCAGGAATGGAGTGGGAAGCAAGTTGAGAAACTAACGGATTTGAGTGATTATGGAGCATACTATGAAAGGATAGTTATCTGGTGTGGGCTAAATCAGCAACATATGGAACATTAAGATCTTTATGGATAAGTTTATTGGTGACAAAGTAAGGAGCATTGAGGATTTTACGAAGGATTTTGGATTGTAAGGATTGATTACTAGATGAATTGGATGGTTTAGTGGAGCCCCAAAGCTCAACTCCGTACGTCCAAATAGGTCTAATCACAGTCATGTAAATGAGTCTTTTGTAATTAATTGGGAGCTTTGAACGTTTGTCTAGTAAATGTTGGAGTCTGAATTCACAGCTGGTTAAATTTGCTATTAGTATCCATCTATGAAATTATAATCAAGTCTCTTCAATATAATCAATAAAACAGTTTTAATTGTGTACTATAGAATTAATTAGACATAGATATGTAACTAGTAATAATAACTAATTTAATGGTTAACCTTATTACAACTATTTAAATATCTATGTCTAATTAATTCTGTAATTTACACGTAGGTTTGTTATATTTAACATTCTTTAGATGTAGAAATATGGGGGGAGAGGGAGCACAAACACACACGTGTCTTTCCTTCTTTCACACTGTCAGTAACTTTTTTTGTTCACACTAACTACAAATCGTCAATTGTTAACTGCTGCCTATGGCTTTTGCTCACACCTGTTTTTTTAAACTCTTTATTAACAAACCACTCTCTCTCACCAATATCGGCATGCGCCGCCATCCCATCTGCCACTATACAGGGTGAGTATCTCTTAGTGTAAAAAAAAAAAAATTGGTGAAACTAGATCAAAAATGTAGCAAAATGCCGCTGACCTTACCTTTCTATTCCAATCCGTTGCAGATATACGATAAATCAAAGACTTTTTTGAGGAAAATACGTTTTTTTCCATAAAAGCTGTAATATCTCTATTTTGTTTAAATATTTTTCACATTTAGACCACATTTTCGGATTTAGCATTAAATTTTCTATAATAAAAGAGTACCTGTAACCTTTAATTTTACAAACTTGGTATCTAAAGAACAGCTTGAACTTCACCTTTTTTGGGGAAGTCACAATGTCTTATATTACTTCAACGCTAACCGTTTTTCGAAAAAACTATCCACAAAACGTCAAAGCTCACAAAAACTTGCAAATTTAATCAGCTTTCGAATAATATGTTAAACGTAATGATTTTGTTTCAATTTCATGGAGAAATTCACTTTGAAACCGATAAAAATATGGTGTTCTCATTTGGCATACAAATCAGTTACTTGTATAAATAAAACATTAAGATAACTCCTTCATGAAAATGTGCATTTTAAACATAATAAACTCTTCATTGGAATAAAAAGCAAAGAAAAAAATATTGTTTAATAGAAAATAAAGGAAAACTGGCAATAAAGCGACACCAGATCAGAGGATCTTATGTTATTACATTTATTTATTATTATTATTTCGGATATATTTTATTAGATTTTCATTGTAATGTTTAAAATCCAATGATAATGAACATAGACCTCAATTTTGCCGTTAGCTTCTCAATGCAGATTGTGTTGAAGAATACTACTTTTTGAGGTGAATTTTATGGGCAGATGAGTCTGTTTTTACAGGGGAAAGTATTTCTACCATTCCATGTATATCGTTGGTCTATATTTGTATTGCTTTTGAATAATGTGGAGGAGCACCATGGTGTTGGAAAATCATATTTTCCGGAACTTCAGGTGGAATATCGTGATGAAGTTGTGGTAGGATATTTTGTAAAAAATGGGTTGTTACTTCAAAAGTCATTGTTACGTTATTTATTCGCCAGTATATTTACTTCATACATTTATTTACTTAACGTTTCCAACTCATTTTCTAAACACACTAATAAAAAACAAGTAACACTCCTTGACAAAAGTGAATTTCTCCATGAAATTGAAACAAAATCATTACGTTTAACATATCATTCAAAATCTGATTAAATTAGCAAATTTTTGTGAGATTTGACGTTTTGTGGATAGTTTTTTCGAAAAACGATGAGCGTTGAAGTAATATAAGACATTGTGACTTCCCCAAATAAGGTGAAGATCAAGCTGTTCTTTAGATAACAAGTTTGTAAAATTCAAGGTTACAGGTACTCTGCTAGAAATATACACTTTTTATGTAGATAACTTAGTTTCGCCTTAATACTTAATCATATAAAGAAAACTGCCATTACAAAAAACAAAAAGTAACTTCAACAAATTATAGATTTTTATCATTACATTTTGGGAAGAAGTGTTAAACAAAACTTATAGATAATATAATTATCTTTAAAAAAATGTGCCTCATAACGCATAACATTAAAACCATGGCTTCATAGAGAGCGCTGAAAGAATAGTGGATACCGGTGCGCCGGTCCTAGCAGGGCCGTGCTGAGGTGCACAAACGCATGTACTGCTGTTCATGATCGTGAATAGTCATTTAGTTGAAATGCAGCAACAATGTAATAACGTTTATTTTCAGGTTATAACTTCCAAAGTGCATTTTTTTTTCTATAATAGTTTATAGTTTACTTGTATCACTGATATTGTACAAAATTTAGCATCGAAGATTCAACTCCAAAAATCTAAAGATCTGACTGCTGGATATTTTTCACCACCCTTAGTTCTAAATGTGATAAAAAGTCTTCCTCAAAATATCTTCGGGTTTAGGGGAGGGAGGGGGTGAAAGTCGTGTGTTATTGGCTGTCTGATTTCGGAACTCGGAAATCGTTGCTTTTAGCACATATATACATAAAAAATCAAAACAAATTTGCAAAAAATGTCATTTTATTCCTCTCCCCCATACCATAATTTTAGAGCTATAGGAGAGGGAAAAATAGAAGATTTTTTACTTGAGGTAAGTGGCACTTCTCCGGAATAACACGTTTTTCGGTATTCATTTGGCTGTAACTCCGAAACTTTTGGTCCGATTCAAATTTCTCTTTTTTCATATGAAAGCTGGTTAAATTTACTATAATAACCCAAATATTAAATTTTGATTTAGTCCCGTAAAACATCCACGGCAGAATATTGAGAAACCCGTACTGTTGTGAAAAACTCGTATTTTTTGTTACATTTATCACAATAACTCCGGAACTATTTTTTCGATTTAAAATCTATTTTTTCTATCTGAAACCTGTATTGACTGGGCTAATACATTACATACTACTGTACACTTTTCAGCCTAAAACAAGCTAAAATAAAATCAATACTTTTATAACAGAGATTCTACTTTCCAGTGTGATGTTGCTGGTTGTAGCATGATATGCTGCTTACTTGGAGTAGTCATCTGTATTTATATGGTTGTACTTGGTCTCATTTATTTTCTGACTAAAGTCAGGCTGTTGCACTTGGCTTATGCTGGTATTACGGTCACTATTTTATCGGTGGTAAGTAAATGGATAACATATTAAAAAAAATTGTTTGTAATTTACCCAATTTCATATTTAGTCATTTACGAGACCTTTAAGAAGTCATTGAGATAGAATAGGTAATGTTTTAAATCAACATCTACCCAAGCTTATTTTTAAGATTATCTCATTCTGTTAAAAAATGTATAAAAGTTTTCAATGAAACTTCAGGAATATTAAGCTAGCTTAGAGGAACGTACGGTAAAATAATCTAATAATTAAGTTTTTTATATTTAAATCAGACCAATGTTACAACAATGTTTAATAATGCCAAAGATTATTTATATAAAACTTCGATTTCCGCTCTCACAGAAAAACAAAACAAATACTAATATATGTACAGTAGAAACTCGATAATTCGTCATGAATGGGGGAGAGGGGGGGGGGTGACGAAATAAAGGAAATGACGAATTACAGAATTTTGTTGGTAAAGTAACAAAAAAGCATTTTAAACTATATTATTGTAATTTTGTTTGCAATTTATTGAATGTAAAAACAAACAAATGAACATTATACACACTGGAATTGAGTGAAAATGACAAAAAAAAGCTAAACACTTGCCGCATCCCTTCAGGTGTGAAATATCTGATTCACATTGCTGCCCGAAACCACTCAATGCACTTAGTTGACATATCCTCTACTTCTTTTCATGGAATAGTGGAAGACTTAAAAGCGTCATCGTCATTATCTTTTTCATCACTAGTTTCATTTTGAGCAATCAGCACTTGTTCTATAATTCCTTTGTCATTTAAAATTTCATAATCTACATCCGTACTATCCATGTTTAACCAGTTGCAATTATCTTGCTTACATTTTCTCATTTTATAACCTGGAGCAGAAGTTGCTGAGCCAGGTGCTAATGTTTTTGTAGGAAAAGCTTTCCAGTATTAACTGATTCTGGGAATTCGTCAACTGCACTCATACTTAAGGTGCATCACACTACGCTGACGTGACGTGTTGACACGTCAGTTGACGTTTACGAAAAAATATAAACCATTATTTAGAATGGAAGTGTTCACACCACGCTGACGTGTTGTGTTGTGTCGCTACACACTCTCTGACCCGCCAGCACCAAATATAAATTCCCATATCTCATCAGTAGGCATCAGCCCGTCAGCAATGAACATTGAGGAGCAGCTAATCGAGCATGTGAAGAAATATCCATTTCTTTTTGACCCGTTTGAGAAGGAGTAGAGGAATAAAAAAACACGAAACGAGGCGTGGGAGGAAATAGGAGGAATGTTGGAAATATCAGGTAATAATTTAAAAGCACGTTTGTTAATTTAGTGATTCTTTAGAATTGCCATAGCATAAAATTTGGTTTCTTTAACTAATTGTAGCAACAATTAAAAGTGATCCAACAAATTAAAATTAATTTATATATATATATATATATATATATATATATATATATATATATATATATATATATATACACACATATATATATATATATATATATATATATATATATATATATATAATTGTGGAAATTGCAATTGAATCAATTATTATAACCATGAGAACATCGATAATGACCTTCAATGGGTCATTGAAGTCTATTGGGGCGATCAATAGAAGCAGTAGACAGTCCTAAATCCGGTAGAAACTTAATCAGAGCTAAAATTAAATCAAAATTTAATCATTACTATTTGAAAACTAATTTCCAGGAATCAATCTCCTGATCTAATAATAATTAAATCTCAATCATCATTAGTTCACTAAAAAATCGAAAGAAAGATTTAATGATTAATATTTATGTGATTGATTTCCGGAAATTAGTTGTCAAAAAACTATGATTAAATTTGAATTAAACTTTAGCTATGTTTGATTTATGCCAAATTCTGTCGGTAGGGACAAAAGTGTGTTTATATATTGTGAAATTAAAATTTAAATCGGTCTGCAACTATTTATAGGGTGCACCTATACTCTCCTTGAGTTGTGAGCGGCTATAAAAGCTGCTTGTTTTCACAGCTTGTGAAAACCAAATTAAAAACTGGCATAAATTCGTCAAGACACGTCAGAACAGTGTGCACACAATGGCTGACGCTGACATGTTAACACGAGCCGTAGAGCGCGTGTCAACACGTCACGTCAGCGTAGTGTGAATGCACCTTAAAGGTTTCACCTCTTGCTACAATCAATGGAAGGACCGATTCTGGACCTGTTCTGTTTGTGTATTTTTCTATAAAATGATCAAAAAAATGTATAAATATAGGCTTATTTTTTAGAGGCAAACCAAATGAGGCTGTTTAAAGATTGAATAAGTAGCAAGGGGAAAAAATGAATTCCATGCGTATTTAATTTTGTTATTTATAGTTGCCAATTTAATAATTAAAAAAAAAAAAAATACACCTGACGATTTATCGAGTGACGAAATAACAAGTTTCCACTGTACATAGTTAGAATCCCACTAAGCAAGGGGATATTCATTTTAAAGTTGAAAAACATTGTTATTTTTATTCTTCTTTGTATTTATCTTGTAGGAAACGAAGTAAAAGTATATAAGATGAGGTCCATCCTATCTGATGGTGGGATAGTGTGAATAGTCCAGTCAATGAACATATCGTAGAGTGTATAAAAATATACGATAATTTTTTACTTCATAGCTTTGTTAAGAGTTGTTAGAAGGTAAACATACTAAAAGTCCCCGCCCTAGGGGGTGAGCTAACAGTGGGGGGAGGGGAGGAGGTCCCATTTTCGGGATTTTTTATTATATCTCGAAAATGGCAGACTCTAGAAAATTATGTATCAGACCAAAATTAAAGCCAATTAAATTTCATATAAAATTAATTCTATACATATTTATTGAAATTCCAACGGTTTTCGAGATATTTGTGATTGAAATTTAAAATTTTCGAGAAAAAAAAAATGTTTCCCTCACTTTTTGTCAAACATTTGTTTCTAGTGCCATCCATTCATGTATACGTTCCTCAACACTTGAAGAAAATGTTTGACAAAACGTGAGGTAAACAAACATTTTTTTTTTGAAAATTATCGATTTTCAATAACCTACTTACTTACTTACTTCTGTAGTTCTACAGTCCTGGGTGGACCTTGGCTTTTCCAACAATACTACACCACTCGTCCCTACACAATGCCCTCAATTTCCAGTTCCTTACACCAAGGGTCCGGAGATCTCCTTCAACATCTTGCAGCCATCTTCTTCTTGGGCGTCCTCTCTTCCTGGTACCAAACATTGTACCCAGTAGTAGCTTTTTTGGGGCTCTGCTATCTTCCATTCTCATAACATGGCCCAACCATTCAATTCTTCTCGCTTTTATAAACTGGATCACGTCACAGGTAGCGTACATCTCATATAACTCTCTGCTTTTCCGAATCCTCCACTCACCCTCAACCATCACAGGTCCATATATTTTCCTAAGAATTTTCCTTTCGAAAATTTTTAGTGCGTTTATTGTGGGGGTACACAGGGTCCATGTCTCAGCAGAGTATGTCACGATAGGCCTTATTAAGGTTTTATATAACCTTACCTTCGTTGTCCGTGACAAGAGTGATGATCGAAAAAGCTTGATGTTCGCGAAATAGGCTCGGTTACCTGCCATAATCCGTTTTTGCACCTCTGATGATAACTTATTTTCACAGTTGAGCTCAGCACCAAGATAGGTAAATGTTTTCACATTTTTAAAGGAGTATCCGTCTGCGATTAGATTTTCTCTAATTCTTGAATTATGGTTTGGACTGACGTACATATATTGGGTTTTAACCTCATTTATTTTCAAACCAACTACCTCGCCTTCAGCCTTCAACAAACCAAACACGTCTAGCAAGCCTTGCTTGCTCCTTGATACCAAACAAATATCATCCGCATATGCACAAAGTTGATTAGACGTGTACAGTATATCTCTATTGATATTCAGCTTTTTTACAACACTGTGCAGCGAAAGATTAAATAATGTAGCAGATAACGCATCCCCTTGTCTAACTCCAGCTGTAACTGGAAAACTGCGACTGAGGTGGCCATTAATATACACTTTAGCGTTGCTACCTTTCATAAATACTTGTATGAGACGAACTAGTTTGTTCGGGATATTAAATTCCCGTAGTGTATTTAACATATTGTTCCTAACAACACTATCAAAGGCACGGCAGTAATCTATGAATAATATATGGAGGTCAGTGTTAAACTCCCAACATTTTTCCATTATCTGCCTCATAACGAAAATCTGATCAACCGTTCCTCTTCCTTTACGGAAACCACACTGATATTCCTGTAGGACATTTTCTGCAAATCCATTGAGCCTACTAACCAATATATTGGAAAATATTTTATATGCAACTCCTAAAAGTGAGATGCCTCTATAATTTTCACAGCGTAGTTTATCTCCTTTTTTATGTATAGGATATATCAGACTCGTTTTCCATTCTGTTGGCATGTACTCCTTGCACCAGATATCCTCTATTAGTAGATACATTTGATTTGTAAGCTCCTCACCTCCTTTCTTAAAAAATTCTGCAATCAACATGTCTTCTCCGGGTGATTTATTATTCTTCAACTTATCGATTGATTCTACTACCTCCTCAATGGGCAATGGTTCTAAGTCATTAATATCTTCTAGTTCCGGTACCAGGTCAAGATTTTCATTGCCCACATTAAGTAGATCAGTAAAGTGCTCCTCCCATCGGTTGATTACATTTGCCTTCTCGACAATTTTTCCATTTTTATCTTTACAGGTATCTAACCTGGGATGGAATCCTTGACTCATGTATCTAACGGCTCCATAAAATTTTCTACTTTCATTATTTACCCTAAGCTCCTCTATTTGCTCAATCTTTTCTTTTAAAAATTGCCTTTTTTTCTTTCTTATTATCCTTTTCGCTTGTCTCCTACTTTCATTATACACAGTTGTAGGCCTGCCTAGTAGAGCGCTGGAGTACCATTAATCTATGTTTGTTTCTAATTTTTATTACTTCTGCACACTCCTCATCAAACCATTCTTCATTTCTCTTTAATCTCCTCTCTCCTATTACTTCTTCTGCAGATTTCTCAATAGCCATCTTGATCTTATTCCATCTCTCTTCAACTTCGCCATCCTCAATCTCTTTTAAATTCTCTGTTAGTTTACTATACACAGAGTCTTTAAACCTTTCAACGAAATCTTCCTCTTTAAATTTTTCCAAGTCCCATTTCCTCCTACAGTGTCGCTCCCCAGATTTTACACACGCTAATCGTTCTCTAAATTTCATTTTAACTAAAAAGTGGTCCGAATCGCAGTTCAATAACCTATATCTCGAAAATCTTTGAGAGATGGACAAATATGTATATAAACAATTTTATAGGAAATTTAATTAGCTTTAATTTTGAATCGACACATATTTTTCTAAAATCCACCATTTTCGAGATATAATCGAAAAACCCAAAAAGGGGACCTTCTCCCTTTCCCACATCCTAACCTCACTCCTTTGGAGCGGGGATTTTTAGTATGATTACCTTTTAACTACTAACGAAGCTGGGAAGTCAAAAATAATCGCATGTTTCTTGCACTCTACACCCCTCATTTCAGCACTCATTGATTGGACTATGAGAGGAAGTTTGAGGATGAGTGGTCGAAAGACTGTACTGTTGTACTTGGAACTGTGGCTGGAAAAGGGATTTTTTGAGGCAACGAAGAAAATTATAATACAGAATGAAATCATTTCTAATTTCATATGATTTCCATTTTATTATTTAGTCCTTCTTTATTTTAACTTGTATGTTGTAACTGAGATGACCAGTAAATCATATGGGTATAATCCCTCTGTCTGGGTAACATTAACAATTCAGCTTCTACAAGTTGTTAAATTGGGAAGGTGTTACCATCTATTATCTTAAAATTAATAACATAATGCAAAATAAATGTTGAATTACCTCTAAATATTAATGTTACCTGAATTTCTTGGTCCACTCATCCTTTCTCAAATATTGCCAGTTGAGGTATTTTCCTGAATTGAAAACACAAGGCTCTTTGATGAAAATAAATGTTGTTGAAAATTGCAAGTTAAGAATTAATCCCATCAGATTCTCATTAGAAAATTTTTGACCTTACACGTTCTGCCTTGATGCCCCATCTATATCCCATTTTGCATGTAGAACCATGTTTTCTCACCAATTGCCGAATCACAATAAGGTTCAGCAATTTTCTTTGTGTCCAGGATATCCCGCTTGCCAACTTAGCTGATCCTTCACAAATTTCAAAGTTTATGAGGAATTCCTCTTTTCGACTTCAGAAACATATCTTTTTGTTGCCTTCCTAATACACAAATATTGCTGTTTTGTATGTCAGGAGGTTTAAAAACATATCTCTTTCGAAAACTCAGGTAAATTTATTTTTTAAATTTGTTTCTTCTAGAGAAATTCCAGATATTTAGACATTTTGTGTGCTGTTAAACGAATAATGGTTGACATAAGAAAGGATCTATCTTACATTACTTGGCCATTTTTTTTTCTTTCTGGAAATAAATCTTTAAACAATAATAATTATTAAGTTATCTGATCTGACCCTATTCAGTTCTAGCAATGACAATGAAATGAAATTTTCTTTACTTGTAATAACAATAATTACAGAATAGAATCTCCAATTTTTAAGCTTTTCAAATTCAATTAAATGATTTATTCAAGCAATAGAGTGATTATATTAAAAAAAATTATTCAAAAAACCGACTTCAAGATTAAACCTACATAAACAAACTTGAACTAAAAAATAAAAAATAATTTTAATTGCTTCGAAACAAAAACCATTAAATGACAATCAACGAAATTATCGATACATATATACCTATTTACAATTTATGATCAGTTATTTTTGGAGTCGGTGCCGAGTCAAGAAGAGCAGCTTAATTCTGCCTTTGCAACAAATTTGTGAATGGCAGGAGACAGCGATGAGGTGGTGCTGAAACAGTGGGAGGATCTTAACAATTACCATTTCTTTTCAAATTCTGTCTGCTTTGGTTGGCACCGATTCCAAAAATAACTGATAATAAATTGTGAATAGGTATATAAGTATCGATAATTTTGTTGATTGTCATTTAATTCTCTTTGTTTCGAAGCAACTAAGATATTATTTTTTACTTTTTAGTTCTATATATGTAGGCTTTATCTTAAAGTTAACAATTTCAGACAAAAAACGTGAAAAATTGTGTAAATAAGTAAAAACTGAAAATAGGGTTCAAATCAGGGTCCTCTCATAGAAGAGAGGACTTCTATGACCACCTCTATGAAACGAACTATTAAAAGTCATCGCCTCTTTAGCTCAAACTCAAATTAAAAGAATTGCATGTGTAATTTGTTTTCCTGTTTCCCATCACTGTTTATCTTTAAACAATAATAATTATTAAGTTATCTGATCTGACCCTATTTAGATCAACAACATTGAAATGAAATTTTCTTCACTGTCAATAAAAATAATTACAGAATAGAATCTCCAATTTTTAATCTTTTCAAATTCAATTAAATGATTTATTCAAGTAATAGAGTGATTATATTAAAAACAGGAAATAATTTAAAGTAATATTAATTTTTCATTGTCATTTTTTAAAATTAATTTAATTTATTTTTTTAATTTTTGACAGTATATTTTGTTTGATACTCAATATATGCTGGATGATGAGAGTTTGAACTTATCTCCAAAAGAATTTATAAGAGGTAATATTCATTTGTACATAGATATTGTCCTGCTATTGTTCAGATTTCTTAAATATATTAAACAAAAAGGTATTAAACTTCTGAAGCGAATGAAGAGAAAGAGAAAGAATATAAATAAAACATAGTTTTGTAATATGTTAATTTTTTAATAGTTTATAGATGAAGTTCCTAGCAGTTCCATATAAATATATTCATAACAAAACAATTAATTACGCCAACCGGGGGTGACTACCCATTTTTAACTTTGAATGTCATTATTTGTACTTTAATCAATGGTGTAAGTATACTGTGCAAAAATGTATAAGGGACATTGCTACTTTTGTGATATTTACTTTTCCAAGCACTTATATATATGTTTTTATAATAAACTGCACCAGTATTGATTAGAAAAAACATTTTTAATAAATATCAGATCATTTTATAATATAAAAATATATATAAGTGCTTGGAAAAGTAAATATCACAAAATTACCCATATTTCTATTCATTTTTGCTCAGTTTATTATTGAATGGGTCCGCCGAAAAATGTTCTAAGCGACAACATAAAATTTTGAGCAATCAGTGAAAGAGAATCATAACCTAAAGTTCTTGTTAGTTTTGTAAGTTAGATTTAGACATGTATAATAACATAATGCAGTACTATATAATACTAAGACGTACTTTTTTAAAACTTTAAAATCGCCACTTTTTTGTCGCTTAGAACATTTTTCGCTGTGCCAATCAATTGCAATAAGCAGTTATTTGATGAAACACATGTTGAGATAGTACTTTTTTGTTGTTTGATGAATAAGAAAAAATATATTGAATTAAAAAAAAGGTCAGTTTGAGTTTATTTAAAGAACCATTTTCAATCCATTCATGTAATTTGACCTTGCTGACTTGTAGATCATTAAAACAAACTTTCATTAGTATATTTCCAATTAGAGATATGCTATTTTTTTTTTTTTTTTTTTTACATTAAAACATCTTTATTAAAAAAAAAATAAAATAGTACATTGATACATTTATCATTAAAATATAATGAATCTAAATATAGTTTTACAAAATATTTTTTTGGATGTTTTAATGTGATTGAGAGTTAGTAAAACATAGTGTTTTAATATTAAAGAGGGACATTCAGTGGCGATGTTACACTGAGATTAAGAGAAATAGATATGTTGCTGTTTGTAAATGATATCTTGCAAGATAAGCTAATTGTGTGAAGATTAAAATCCTCTTATAATGTAGATTTTCAGACAAGAATTGAGTTGGAGGTGGAACTGATGAAATTCCTTGTTTGGGGTCAGGTAGTTCATCTACACTAGGAGTTATTATAATATAATATTTTAGGAAAGTTTAACTTTCAGGTTAAGAAGTGTTAACCAAGGGAACAGCTGGTATGTACATGCAGCAGTTTAGCAGTTTATATTCAGATATCACAATATTCACAACATTGCCTTGACCATTATTACCAAACTGCACTATCAAATGTTTGATCCAGCAGTGGATGCCAGTTCAATGTCAGCTTGTGGGAGTTGCATTTTATTTCGTTGAAGGATCTAGAGAATACATTTTGAATTCCCTAGTTTTTCTAGAATATTATTTACCTAAATAATTACTTTTCCTTACTTACCTGATTACAGAACTTAACACAATTAAGTTTTTAAAATTGTATAATACTGTTCGGACAATCTTTTTAAATAAAACAACTCGAGTTCAATAAAGAATTTTATTAAGAAAGTTATAATATGTGTTTTTTTTTTTTTATTTATATATAAAATTAGAAGTCAGTTTTTCAATCACATTTAAGCTGCTATCCTATTGGACACCCAGCCTTCTCCTTGTTTCAGAAACATTACTCTATCGGCAATTCTTGAACCATAAGTCTCATAAAATTCCATCATCGTCGGAAACATTTTATAAGCAACCCTGAAAAATAATACAAAATTAATTAGTCAAAATATAATCAAATGATTTCTTCTAATAAATTTGTAAAAATATGCTTTTATTAAAGTTTAAAGATTTAATTTTGAATGTAAAAACTATAATGTATCGATAATTACACAGAATATAAAAATAATATAGAAAAATAGATATGTTTGAGAACTATGCATGAAATAAAGTTTTTATTTGTATGGTTTACACATTTCTAATCATTAAAAATAATGCAATATTATTCATAATCTTACCAAATATAATTGGTTTCATATGTTTTGTTTGTTTGTGTTTTAAAACTGCATAAAATCATACATATTAAAATATCTATATATTTAACTGGAGGGCATATATAATAGATCAAACCAGTTGCATGTTTATTTATTAATTTTTTTAATAAATGGATATAACAACTTATATCGATATAAAATCTATTCAAAATTTGGGTTGTCATCGAATATTGAACACCCTGTATATATAATTTATTAAATACATATAAGTATTAGTCAGACATAGTAGGAATTATGCTCGATAGATGGTGGCAGGCCCGGAACTAGGGAGGGGCAGAGGGGGCATGTGCCCCGGGTGGCAGATTTTAGGTGACGGCAAAATTTGAAAAGTTTATAAGAAAAGTATGTTATTAGTAACCTTTTCAAAACAATAATAATACAATCAATATTGTTTAATTTTATTTCATTTTTTCTTCATAATTTATAAACTTTATTTTACTGTACTACGGAGGTATTGTATTTTAATGGTGTAGGAGGGTGGGAGGTGGGGGCGGCAAACTGATCTTTGCCCTCCCTGACTGATCTCCTAGTTCCGGCCCTGGATTGTGGTAATCAAGAAGGTAGTGAAGAAAAGAAATTCTTTTGAAGGAAGAATCTTCACTTAGTTTTTGAGATAGTGTAAGCAAGGTTGAAGAAGATGCCTCTTAAATCTTGGACCAAAGTCAATATATATTACTGATGTTCCCATTTAATTTACACGAACGAATAATAGGAGATATTCAAATTCCTATTATCAACAGTTCAAACTTGTCCTATGCTACTTATATCCTAATTAACTCTTTTATTTAAATGAGTTATCTTCAAAAGATAATTCATTTTTGTTATTAACTATGAAATAATTAAAAATAGTTGAACTATTTTATTAAAAAAATAAATAAAAATAATATCCATTTAATTTAGTTGACATTAAAATCTCTTATTTGGTTTCGGAAAGTGTTTTCAGCTCATATTTTATTAATATTATCTCAACATCTAATGCATTTTAGTTTTATATCTGTTCTATTCTATCAATCTGTTCTATTTTCTATCTATTATTCTACCAAATAGATTTTAAATCATGTTAAAGAAATACAAGATATATATGAATAAATAATGTAAAAGAAATTAAGATGTACTGGTGTAATATGAGTTTCAATATATGTCGTTTTAAAAATTATAATAGTCGTTTACTTACACATGGTTAGGTTTTTTCATTATGATTTCTCCCTGTTGCCACTTCTCCATGGTGCGATCATGGTCGTCCTTCAGTTCTTGCCATTCGATTTTCTTCCCTTGATGGCACACAAGAGCACGAATCTTGCAGAAGAGTGGTTCTTTTTCATAAATATCGATCCATTCATTTTCAACTAGTTGTTTTATGCTACCTTCAGCTCGCACCTTTAAAAAAAGAAATTAGTTATTCCAGCTTTGGAAATGGTGGAACATAAACAAATCTATTCTAAAAATTAGTCAAAATGATTATAATTTTACTATTTTCATTTATTAAAAATAAACATATCTTGATCCTAAAATTAAACCAATACCTGTCTAGATAATACAAGGCCACTTGGATCTTCCTTGATCCAAAGGAAGTTCATTGCAGCATTTGGGTTCTCTTCCTGAAACAGAAAATAACATATTGTTGATAACCGTAAATTGGACAGTTGTAAAAGCTTAATCCTTGCAATACATAATAATAAATTCAAATTTTCTATAAATCATTAAATAATAAATTTAAATTAAAGTTAACTAATAAAGACACAAAGGTATACAAACATATACAAAAGATAACTGATGGAATTAGGAAAAGGAGACTGATGTTATATGGGCACAAACAAAGAATGAGTCCAAGCAGATTAACAAGAAAAATTGTGCAATATTTTGAAAAATTATAAGGCAAACCCAACTGGCTTCAGAAGGTACATGAAGATTTAAAAGAAATTGTTCTAAATAAATAAGAAATTGAAGACAGAACAAGCTATAGACAAAACATTTAAGAGTGGGAAGGTTTCCAAGACAAAGCAGCTCCGAAAAGACAGGGGAGAAAATGGACGGCAGGTGAGAGGAGAGAGAAACGTAAACAGAAAAGATAAAAGAGTATTGGAGAAAGCATAAAGCTAACTTTGTTGCTTAAGCATGGTCCTCAGACAGCCTGTAACGAATAATAATAACATCATTAAGTGGGCGAACAAAAAATAGAAATTGTCAAGGAGTTCAAATATCTTGGAGAATGGATCAGCTGGAATAGCCTAGAGAAAAAAGCAGTGGAATCTAAAAAGAACTAAAGTTGAACTGGCCTTCCAGCCCAAAAAACACATACAACAAAAAGTCCCTCTCATGAAATGCAAAAATAAGACATAACAGCACAGTAATGAAACCGGAAGCACTATATGCAGCTGAAACACTGTTCATTACCAACCATGGCCCAATCAAAAGGCTAGAGGTCAAATGAAGAAAAATATTAAGAAAAATTCTAGGCACCAAATTTCATAACAACAAATTAATCCGCACCGGAAATGAAACCCCCATCTAAATCTCTGAATAGGGGAAGAAAGCAAGATCAGAAAGAATGAAGCAATACTGGGTTGAAAGAAAGTGATTGGTCCAACCTACCCCAAAGTCTTTTTTTAATTTTTTTTTTTATTGAAATATATTTACAATCTGCCTCAATTAAGGGTAATAGGTGACAGTGCTAAAGATGTATTCATTTATACAATATATACAAGTACTCATACACAAAAAATTAATGATAATAGAAGATAAAAAAAAATAATAATCATAAAAATAAAACTAATAATTCAATCATCAAAAATAAAATGAAATAATAAAATTCAAGTAACAAATTTTTTTTTTTTTTTCTTCTTTCAAACTTTTATTCACACCTGTTATTGGAGTAACAATAAGCGAATTCGCTCATATTGTAATAATATAGGCCTTATAGTTGTGTGGGAGACTAGCACTCAACTGTACTTCCTCCTGGCATGTATTAAAGAAATTTCTTTGAGCAAATCTCTCATCCAGCTTCTTTTAAGCCTCTGAGAGTATTTCCAGGTATGTCAGTCTTGGCCAAGTCATTAATGAGTATGCTGTTATGTCCATGAAGTCTGTCGTGAAATCGTCTATAAAGATTATGTATGTGTTCCTTTACTGGGGCTACTTCTAAATCAGATTGAAATGTGTGGTTTGAAATGTACCAAGGTGATTTCGTGATTAGTCTGAGTAATTTTGATTGGAATATTTGTATTTTTTTAAGGTGTTTATTTTTTGCAGTCCCGTATATTTGTGTGGCGTATGACAAAAATTAATATTAAAAAAAAAATATATCTATACATTCTTACTATATGTACATTACAGACACACTCAGCCTGGGGAACCCCGAATCGAGCGTATTCCCCCCAAGCAAAAGGAGATTAAGATGGCTGGGCCATGTTCAGAGAATGAGCTCCAACAGAATGCCAAAAATCATGCTGAATGGGCGTCCCGAAGGAGGCAAGACAGAAAGAGGAAGGCCTAGATTGCGCTGGAGGGATGATGTTGAGGCAGACCTAAAGACACTTGGTGTGAGGTATTGGAGGAGAGCAGCTGGTGACAGAAACAAATGGAGGAGAATCGTGGAAGAGGCCAAGGTTCTGCATGGACCGCAGCGCCATTGTTGTTGTTGTAGAATTTTATTTATTTATTATTTTTATTGAGATTTTTCCACTACGTAAAGATCCTTGAATATAGGCAGAAGAAAATTTCAAAATTTTCTTTTTTCGCTCTAGTTTCTCGGTTCTCAAAAACTTTTAGCTGTCTGAGTCGTAGAAAATTTAATATAGTTTTCCATATAAAAATTATTTCCTTTCAAATCTATTAGATTGATAGGAAGATAAAGACTCTAAATACTCAGCTTTCTTGAGTTAATAATTTGCGGTTCCTGCCAACCTATCATAAATTAACGAGATTCAATACCTGTGAAAAAAACAAAAGCAGTCTAGACTCGAAGACGATCAGGGTTGACAGGTTAAGAGTTTTAAGAACCCCACATACCCATGGATAAATCTCAAGGTTAAGGCTGCGCAGTTCTAACCTTCAGATTTATTCATACGTGTATGCTAAAAATCTTGAGGTCGTCGCGATCTGCGCAGACCTTGAAAATCTTATCGAAAAACCATTCTTAGAACTGCGCAGTTGTGATCTGTACAGTCCTATCCCGACATGTGTGCGCGAACTTTCTGTTTGATTCTGTTATGCAGAAGAAGCACCGGGTGTTTTTTGAACAATTTATATAGCTGTATGAAAGTGGGCCATGCCTTAGGCTGGTGAATAGTTTTTTTTTTTTTTTTTTTTTTTTTTTTTTTTTTTTTTTTTTTTTCAATCTGCGCAACAACCCATTACTAGGTCCTGGCCTCCTCAAGCAGCCTTATCCAGTTTAGTCGGTTAGGAACAACTGCTCTCCAATTCCGTACTCCGAGCAGGTTTCTAGCATATTCTCCCACACCATCCACCCATCGAAGCTTAGGACGACCTCTCGGCCGTGTTCCATGTAGGCGCTCATTCAGAAGTTTATTTGGGATCTCATCTGTCCCCTTGCTACATGGCCTGCCCAGCGGAGCCTACTAATCCCCACAATTTTGCAAACATCAGACTCACCAATCAGCGAGTACCCTTCCCAGATCGTGCGTCTTCTCCAAGCTGAACCTTCCTTTACTGGACCGTAAATGCATCTTAGCATCTTTCTCTGAAACGTTTGGAGGCCCTTTTCATCTGACTTCGAAAAGGCCCAAGTTTCTGAGGCATAGGTTAGCACTAGTCAAATCAGGGACTTGTATAATCTTGATTTTGTAGATCTTGATTGTGAACTACTTCCCAAGTGCCGACGCAGTCCAAAGTAACACCTGTTGTTGTTCGCCTCTTTATCTCTGCCGAAACATCATTAATGGCACTGACCTGAGACCCAAGGTACACAAATTCCTCAACTCGTTCGAAACAGTGTTTACCAATTTCTACCAAACTTTCGTTGGTACCTCCTTGTTTACCAGCAATCTCTGGTGAAGAGTAAAGATTATAAAATTAACCGAAAAACTAAAAGAAATTGAGCCGAACGCCACTAAAGACTCTGTTGTTAAAAATGTTACTAATGACTGGAGAAGAAGATAGTCAGGGATGCAGTCAAAGTAACACCACGTCAAAGACTATCTTCTTCTCCATTCATCATCCAGTCAACCATACTTTTATCATCATGTTACTAATGACTCTTAATTTTGAAAAGAGTTTATAAATGAGAGTACTCTTTCCTTTTTAGAAGCCAAGATTTGCACCAAACACTTCTTTTATTGCGTTTGTTTTCATTTTGCGAGTTTGAATGCAACTGATCGCAATAATTAACCCGGCAACAGCAATCGTGTCATCCTTTGTTTGCTTATTTCGTTTAACGTCACTTTATGCTGCTATGGCTAATTGGACGATGCTACGGTGGGAGTCCTAAAATTTGCCTATCCAGGTATAATTAGGATAGGGATCTTTAACGAGTACCTGACATCGCACAGGCTCGGGACACCCATCTTACGTCCCTTCCGATGGACGGCATAGCAAAGGATTTTTTACTCCCTTTAAAAAATCCTAAGGCCATCTGTCGGGATGGGAACCCGCAATCTTGGATTTAGTAGGTTGCTATGCTAACCACTACACCACAGGTGACCCCCTTCTTTTCTTCTTCTTTTTCCCCCGCCATCCTTTTCTTTCGTGGCCACGGTAAGAAACCTTAAGGGAAAACCGTTCTATTTGTGGGGGACTGTTCAGTTCAGATAAATCTCAAGGAAAATTCACAAGATTTCTCTTTGAGATTTATCTGTGCGTGTGTGGGACCCTTTAGTGACTTTTTCTGTGACAGAGTACCTGTTCACTCCGAGCGTGTATAATAAAAATTTCATACAACTCTGCCTGATAGGAAAAACCTAAAGAGGGAAGATACAAATACAGTAGAACCTCTATTATCCGGATACTGAAATTTTCATTTGAAATGGTCATCAAGTTCATCAAGTTCATCAACTACATCACTTCATATCATCACTACATCAACAACATCAACTTCATCAAGTTCAATATTTTTTGTTTCTTTATCACTTTTCGGTGACTTGTTCCAGGTTCACTATCCATAATTCAAGTTAAATCAATAATAGCTTGTATTTTTTTTTTCAAGCCTTATATGATCGATATTTCGATTTTAAATCTGACGTTCCAGTTAATCGACGTCCGGGTATAATCGAAGCTCTACTGTAATAATTTCAGAAATATTCTATTAATAAATGTATGGATTAAAGTACTCACTAGTTGTTTGGATTTTTTACTTCTATTATCGGTCATATAACAAATCCATCATCGTCCAATCTGCGGAGGATCAGTGTTCGGCTGGTTACGTATCCATTCCTAGAATATAAAATACAATGTGTATAAATAGTTAATTCATAAACCAGTATAAATATATTAATGTTTGCTCATTATTGCAAGAGATATTTTAAGATACACTGGGTAAAAAAAGTCTGGAAACACTAATGTGGGCCTCAGGTTTTTGTATCCAATATTTTTTTTTTCACTTTTCGCTACACTTTTTTAAAAAAATTACGGCCATATAAGCCAAAAAATATTTTCTGGTTCGAAATCGACTTTCGTTAAAAAAAAATTAACAGATTCACAGAACGATGTAAGCTTTTGTACATAGTCTTTAACAAATTCCAAATGGCACTAATGAATGGTTTCTGGTTCGACCAATCAAGGCATGAATCACCTTCCCGCAACTTATACACAAGACAAGTTTGCAGCAATTCGGAGCGCTAGTGCATGGTTTATCATGGACAGTTTTTAAAATTTTCCGCATGAGCAATTTATTTATTTTTGGTGGACGTCCATAGCTAGTATAATCAGTTTTTCCTTATTGTTGTAATTTTTCGTTTTCTTTATTTATTTTTGGTGGACACAAGTTTTCAGACTTTGTTTGCTATAAGGGTATATTTTTTTTACTTCAACGTTTTCTATTGAATGCTGTTGATATGCATTCAATGCTATATTATGTTAAAACTAAAGATTAACGTTTGTTGTGTAAAATCAGAGTAGTTTCACTGTGGGAAATTGTCTATTTCAGACAGGAGGAGCATAAGCATATGATTTTGGCAAGTGTTTCCAGACGTTTTTGGCCTCCGTATTAGAAATAAGATAAACCAGACAGTTATTGACACTCAAGGGAATATTTGGAAATATTCATACTATAATTATAGTTCAATAAAATTGAAATTTTCATTAATGGTTCCTTAATTACTATACTTTAAACTAAAGATGAACGTTCTCACGAAGCATTATTCCTGGAATGTATTTTACAAGATAGTGACAATAAATAATGTAAAATCAGTTATTGACTAAGGATATCTTTTAAAATTCTGACAGAATTAAAAGTATTTTTATACAGTTGAGTTGCAGGATTTAAATAGGAATTACATATTTTTTTTCTTTTGGTTAAATTTATTTTTTTCCCAATTTTTAAGTTACGGTGTTAATAACTGTCTTGCTTACCTTACATAATACCTGGATTGGGTCTATTGTCAATTTTTATTTTTTTAAAAGATTTTTTTCAAATCTTATTTACCAGGTTTAGTTAAAGTTCAGTTTAGCTTTATATATTTATTATTATTATTTTCTTCCTTCCTCAATTATAATTTGCCTTTTATATTGTCTAAAACTCCAGACAATTTAGTTATTTTACCCCTATTCAATTATTTTAAATATGTTATTTCTTATTGAGGTTCAAAATTATAATTTAATTCAGACCTGATTTTTTTGTATTTTTTGTGTGTATATATATATATATATATATATATATATATATATATATATATATATATATTATTTTTTTTTTTTTTTTTTTTTTTTTTAAATACTCCGAATTTTTATAGACATAATTTTATATTCTTAAGATAGCCTTTGTCATTTTCAGAATTAATTTAATATTGCTATTTAGGTTTGAAGTACCAAAAATTGCTTACAATACCAAAGAGTAGCTGAGCTAAGATTCCATTAGTTCCTTCTTTTGAAATTGCTAGGTGGCAAATTGTATAGAGATTGCTAAGTGGATATTAAAAATTTTATTCATTACAACTGACTGGGATAACTCGAATTCAAATTACTGAAGAATAATATATAAAGGAATAATTTACATAAAAATAGGCGATGGCATGTGTCCCGTATGTATCGGATTATCGAGACTATAATGTAATTGAAAAATATTTTTTATATCAATTATTGAAATTTAAAATTGTTCAAAATATATACATCAAGTAAATGAGCTGATAACGATTACAATAACATGTCAAAACTTGAAAACAACTACTCATCAGTAGCACTTAATAAAAATTCTACACCAGAAGGTCTCTAGGCCATCTTTTCAGACGCCTCGGAGGATTATCTGGAATGGAGTGGGAAGTGAGTTGACAAACTAGTGGATTTGAATGGTTATGGAGCTTACTACGAAAGAATAGGTATCCGGTTTGGGCTAAATCAGCAACATATGGAACATTATGATCTTAATGGATAAGTTTATTAGTGATGAAGTAAGGAGCTTTGAGGATTTTGGATTGTAAGAATTGGATACGAAATGAATTGGATGGTTTAGTGGAGCCCAAAGCTCAACTCCGTAGGTCCAAATAGGTCTAATCACATTTATGTAAATGAGTTTTTTGTACTTTTTGGGAGCTTTGAACGTTTGTCTAGTAAATGCTTTTGCCTTGTAAATTGAAAAATAAAATATATAATTTGTAGTTGAGGAAATTACTTTTTATTTTTTAAATTACCCAATGATTTTTTTATTTTATACAAAGGCCGGTGTATAGTTATTGAGGTTTTCTGGGTTCACTTTAAGGATATCACAAATAAAAAATAGATACAATACCATATACATATGTACATGATATGTATATACATTCGAAAACTTAAATGTTGAGAGATGAATCTATCCATTTTTTTTTTCACTGTATTTCTTTTATCCACACCTTGTAATAAGTGGATGTGAACAAATTATGTAAAATTGGCATGTCAGACCAGTGGGAGTTGGCACCCATCGGTACCTACTGCAGTCTTGCATTTTTTTTTTTTTTTTTTTTTTTTGCACTCCTCTTCGGGTTGAATCCAAAGTCGCCATGTTTTGAATTAGTTTGTTGTAGTGTCCTTGAAGTTTGTCATAAAATTTTATGTAAGAAGTTTTAATATGGCCCTGTACAGTGGCTATGTTCAAGTCTATATGCAATGTTCTGTTACTGACGTACCAGGGTGACCGAGTTATGATTCTTAAAACCTTAGACTGAAAAGTTTGTAATTTTTGAATGAGAATCTTTTTCGTCGTCCCAAAAATTTGTGATGCATAGGTCTATTAAGGTTTGAGTAAGTATAATGAGTATTAAATCGTTGTCTGATTTTTATATTCGATTGTTTGTGAAGTATTTAATCAGTTTAACATACTTGTTACAGGTGGAGAGGCATAGAGCGTTAGCTGCGAGATTGTTCTGCGTCTGCTGGCCGTGCCAACTCTTGAAGAGCTCGAATGGGTTTTTAGGGATCGTTCCCATATAATGGAGGCCGGTATCCTCCGAAACTGCTTTCAGCTGTTAAACAAAAAACGATCAATTTCCGTAAAGCTATTGTTTTATTTGCATAATATAATAATAACAAATAATACAATTAATGAAGCTTACATTCTCCGCTGCGCTTACACTCCTTATCTGGCGGACAGTGGTCAACGCTCTTCCTAAAAACCTGACACCGAATTCAATCTGAAACAGAAATTATATTATTAGTTAGATTAAGTATTACACAGTATATTATTAATCTAAGGAAAAGAGATGTTCATAGCATTTATAAAAGATATAGCATTCAATTTTAAACAAAAACTTCGATGCCATGATTTAAAAAAATAATAAATTATGAATCCATGTATGCAAATTTAGAATTAATTTATAACTCTGAACAATTGTTACGAATAGCCTAGATTGGCTAAAATAGAAAAGGGATCGGTCGAATTTCAATCAAAGTAACAAACCAATGAAGAGTTTGTTGTTTTTATAACTAACAAGGGGACGTTTGCAGTTGTAACTCACAGATTTGAATGCCGATATTTGTGTGGGTAGTAGGGACCTATAATAGTGCAAAACTAGAGTTATAGCCGCCAATGAGCATTAGGAGCCAAGGAAAAAATAAAATATGAAAATCACATTTTATTTTTTTTTTTTCTCAGCTCTCAGTCAAAATAGAGAAATAATTTTTTCACGTTAAATTGTAGTTATGTATGCTAATTTAAATAAAAATACTTTCATTATGCTCAAAACACTACCCGGCTTTAGAGTGCTCAAAAACCCCCAAAAAATGACATAATTCCAAGGAAATCCGCTGTAAATCAGTGGAAACATTTTTCATGAACAACTGACCTCAAATCTCGATTTAACGCACCATAAAAACCCTTATATGTGAAAATTTATCAAAATAAAAAAAATATTGATTTTTTTACACCTTTCGAGGGAGGTTAAAATTTTGAAGTTGACATTTCATCAACAATTTCTAAACGCCATAACAACTGCTGTGTTCAACCGATTACTATAGTAATAGCATCACTTGAATCAGCATACATTCTGCTTTTTATCCATGCGTATAACATTGGATTTACTCCAGAGTTTAGTGGACAAAAACTGATTTGAATTCAAGGTCAGCTATAACTTGAGATATTTCAATAAAGGGAAATCCTACGACCTCCGGATTTGGGCCAAACTATGCAGTTTTACGGCTTCTAGATGACCTTAAAATTTTGTCTTAATCGATTGCGAAACATGAGAGATAGCGCAAATTATTTACATTTTTTCAGAAATTGACAGCCTAATAAAATCCTACAAAATTTTAAAGGTAAAAAAAAAAAAAAAAATTTAGATTTCGACAAAATTTAGTTTCAACATGTTTTTTTTAGATGAGGAATCTGAAAATAATATGAATTTTTAGTTTAAAAATTTTCTCACCTATGTTATATAAATAAGACGTTTTAAAATGATCTATTTCTATTATTATTTTAATTTTTACACAATAAATTTTAAATAAGACCATTTAAAAAAAATATATACATATTTTTAAACAAATATAAATACATATTAATTTTTGATTATTCATCAATCTTAGAATTTCAATGCGATTTGAAATAAAAATATGGGTGAGACAAATTTTTAAACTAAGAACTGATATTATTTTCAGATTCGTCATCTCAAAAAACATGTAGAAACTAAATTTTGTCAATCTAAATTTTTTTTTTTTTTTTACCTTTGAAATTTCCTAGCCTGCCAATTTCTGAAAAAATGTAAATAATTTGCGCTATCTCTCATGTTTCGCAATCGATTAAGACAAAATTTTAAGGTCATCTAGAAGCCGTAAACTGCATAGTTTGGCCCAAATCCGGAGGTCGCAGGATTTCCCTTTATTGAAATATCTCAAGTTATAGCTGACCTTGAATTCAAATCAGTTTTTGTCCACTAAACTCTGGAGTAAATCCAATGTTATACGCATGGATAAAAAGCAGAATGTATGCTGATTCAAGTGATGCTATTACTATAGTAATCGGTTGAACACAGCAGTTGTTATGGCGTTTAGAAATTGTTGATGAAATGTCAACTTCAAAATTTTAACCTCCTCTAAAGTGGTAAAAAATCAATATTTTTTTATTTTGATAAAATTTGACATATAAGGGTTTTATGGTGCGTTAAATCGAGATTTGAGGTCAGTTGTTCATGAAAAACATTTTCCACTGATTTACAGCGGATTTCCTTGGAATTATGTCATTTTTTTGGAGTTTTTGAACACTCTAAAGCCGGGTAGTGTTTTGAGCATAATGACAGTATTTTAATTAAAAATAGCATGCATAACCACAATTAAACGTGAAAGAATTATTTATCTATCTTGACTGAGAGCTGACGAAATAAATAAAACGTGATTTTCATATTTTATTTTTTTTTCTCGGCTCCTAATGCCCACTGGCGGCTATAACTCTAGTTTTGCTCTATCATAGGTTTCTACTACCCACACACAAATCGGCATTTAAATCTATGAGTTACAACTCCAAACGTCTCCTTGTAAGTAAATATAGCAATTTAAAAAGATACTTAAAGCATATTAGTCCAGCCAATAAACATATTGCAGAGTGCATGAAATAGGGAGGGGAGAGAGAGGAGAAAGTCCCATTTCTGGGTTTTTTTCGATTATATCTCGAAAACGGTGGACTCTAGAAAATATACGTGTTTTCGCGGGAAAAACGCGACCCCAGTGAGTGCTGAAATGAGGTGTGTAGAGTGCATGAATTATGCGACTATTTTTGACTGCACAGCATCGTCAGGAGTAATTAGAAGGTAAATATACTAAAACTCCCGGTCCCTGGGGGTACTGTAATCCTCCGTTTATGGTGGGGGAAGGGTAGGAGGTCCCATGTTTAGGTTTTTCGATTATATCTCGAAAACGGTGGACTCCATAAAAATATACTACGGATCAAAATTAAAGATAATTAAGTTTCCAATAGAATTGTTTATGTACATATTTGTCAAAATTTTAATGGTTTTCTAAATATACGTTATTAAAAATCGATAATTTTTGGAGAAAAAAAAAATGTTTACCTCACTTTTTGTCAAACATTTACTTCAATGTATATATGAAATTAAAGTAAATTTAATGCTCTAGAACTTTGATTATTACATTGTTTCAGAGAAACGATCTTAGAAGGCACTCGAAGCAAATAATTGACAAAAAGTAAAAAAAAAAAATAAGGAAAAAAAAATTACTTTTTATATTAATATCGGATATTGCGAAAAAAGTTGGAAGTTTGACAAATATATGTATGGAGTTAATTTTATAGGAAATTTAATTATCTTTAATTTTTATTTGTAACATATTTTTCTAGCGTCCACCGTTTCCGAGATATAATCGAAAAACCCAAGTATGGGACCTTCCCCCCACCTTTAGCTCACTCCCCAGAGGCGGGGACTTTTAGAATGTTTACCTTCTAACTATCCTAACGAAGCTATGAAGTTAAAAATAATCGGATATTTCATGCGGTCTACGTCCCTCATTTCACCACTCATTGGCTGGACTGTGATTTTAGAATTTGGATTTTAGAAACCTGTCGCTCAAAACAACAACAATCAGCGGGTGTTATACAAAATTGGCATGTCAGGCATTTAGTTCAGCACCCATCGGTACCTATTTCAGTCTTGCATAGATTTTAGAATTAAATCGTAAAACTAATTCTGAACTTTAAAGTATTGTTCTGTAAATTAAATAGTCCAAATATAGAAGAATTTAAAATGGGGTAAACTTGGGCATCATTTATTTTTAAAAATCTATCAAAATTTTTTAAAAAATTTATCATTTATTAGACGAATTCCAAGTAATTTCTTCATTACTAGTCCAGTCAATTTAGGCCAAAAATGGGCCATCAGAGGAACTTAAAATACAAGTTCTAATTTTTTACAGGAATGTTAAGGGGAGGTTCCCCTGAACAAAAAAAAAATAAAGTAAAGAGGGGGGGGGGCTTTAAATGTTAAGTTTTTCGCTTATAACTTTAAAACGCTGCGTTGTATTGAAAAATATTATTTTACAAAATGAAAGCTTATTAAATTTTCTACAAGTTTTGTTTTATACATTTTTATGATAAACATGACCTTTTTCGTGCTACCGGCTCTGGAAATGTTGTAAATTAAAAAGAAATATTTAAATTTTTTCTATGATGTTTTTCGTATATTTTTGACTTCTAGATCCTCTTTTGTTCTTTTAACGGGAGAATCGTCAGAATAAAACTAGTACAGAAAACAATTCCCTACAAGAATATATATTAAAAGGTAATTTAAATTTAACACGTCACAACTTACATCACTTTTAAGATTACAACGAAAACCCTCGATTTCCCAATTAAATTTAATTATTCATCATTTAGAAAAAAACAAAAAAAAAAAAGGTAGTTTGTGCAATAAACGATCATCTTAACAAAAATTGAAGTGAATGTACTCGTCATTTGTTTATTTTAGGTTAACCTTCAAGTTAATAGTTTCTTTTCTGAACCTGGTGAATGGGATGTATTTTAAATTTGTTTTGTATCTCTTTAAATTTAAAAAAAAAATGTTGGAAATCAAAATAAAATAATAGTTCAATCTGACAAGAGATCCCTAAGTCAGGTTCGTGAAACACGACGTTTAGGGTAGGGTTGGGCGATAATCGCTAGTTACTATCGATAGTCACTATCAATTGTGCCGACTATCGATAGATCTTTTTTACTAATTTCAAGTTTTGAAACTCTCGGAATTATGCTGATCTGTCTCTGTCCAGTGTCGAGTTCTTTTGAAGTTGAATTTGGAATTCCTAGAGCTCAAGGGTTGTCTCAAAGATTAAGCCAAAGAAAAGCAGAAATGCTTGTTTTTCTTTCGGGAAATTTGTGGCTCAAGGAGCACACTTGACTTTTGAAATTAACTATTTCGTCATTTTTATTTTCTGAAGATTTGATCTGTTCATTATTATTGTAACCATGTCAATTGTAAATACTTTTTTAAAATTCAAATAAATTAGTTTTTTCTCTCATCTTTATGATATAATCTTATCATTTATAATCCTGCAAATTTTAAATAGCAAGTAGATAATTGAAGTTAATTAAATTAGTTGAAATTCTTTATTTAATAGCTTTGGAAAAAAAAAGAAGAAACTATCGAAAAACTATTGATAGCAATCGATAGTTCTCAACCGATAGTATCGGCCTATCGATAACGCAAACTATCGACTATCGCCCAACCCTAGTTTAGGGTAGTCGATTAAAGAGGAAGAAGAAGTACTGCTTGTACAAATGGAGTTAGATGTATAGAAATCTAATTGTTAATTAGAAACATACATTGTCCATTGTATGCTAATGGAATGTTATATAAATGATATGCTTAAATCGGTGTTTTGGGTAATTTTAAATGTACAGCGGTGGATGCAGGGCCTGAAGCTACAAATTTCCCAACTTTAAATGATCAAATCAACGCACATTTAAAATAAAGTTGTTTAATACTTGTATCCCATATGCTTTATGCAAAACCCTCACATTTTGACATTTATTGTTATAGTAACAAAGGCAGCCGGACTCGAACTCAGGCCCGAATAATAAACCCTAATTATTTTAATGAGAAATGAATGGCAAAAATATAGAATATTATTTTATAGTAATTTATTTTATTTAATCTGTGCAACAGTCCTTAGAGCCGAACCAGGACCTCCTCAATAAGCCTCCTCCAATCTTCTCGATCCGCGGCCATGCGGCGCCATCCTCTAACTCCTGCCTGATGGAGGTCTTTCTCCACGTCATCTAACCATCTCAATAGTGGCCGCCCTCGCATTCTTAAACCTTCTGGCTTTTCATTTGGCTGTTTTCTAGGAAATCTATCTGTAGGCATCCTTTCCACGTGTCCCAGCCACCTTAATCTCGCTTTTTTTATTTGTGCGACTATATCTGGCTCACCAAACAATGCTATTAATTCATCATTTTTTCTTATTCTCCATTCGCCATTTAGATATTTTGGGCAAATATCTTCCTAAATATTTTTCTCTCCCAAACTCAGAGTAGCGCTTCACTTCTTTTTGTTAGCACCCATGTCTCGCTTGCGTATGTAATAACGGGTCTGAATAATAGTTTTATATGCTGTTATTTTAGCCTTACGCGATAAATTTTTGAACCTAAGAGCTTTTTGAACTCCGAACAGGCATTGCTGCCTGCCACTATTCGTCCTTTGTTTCCCGCGATAATAGCATTTTTATCTGTTACTAGTGACCCTAAGTATTTAAATTGTTCACACGTTGGAAAACTGTACTCCCTGAACTGGATTTGTTCTACTTGAGACTGGGTTCGCGAAGTTAACATATATTTAGTTTTCGCTTCATTTATTTGCAAACTGCGGTTTTTACAAGCTACTTCCAGCTCTTGAAAAACTCCAAGGGCCGCTTTAGTCCTCGCTGTGATAAGTACGTCATCACCGTATGCCAAGTGTTGCGCTAATCTGTTATAGATGGTGCCACCGGTGTTCGTCCTGATAGCCCGCACAGCTCGTTCTAAAGAAAGTTTAAAAATTACACAAGATAAAGGGTCTCCCTGCCTTAAGCCTCTATCTACTTTGAATTCCTCTGACAGGGAATTTTTTATTTTAACTTGATACAATAACTTGACGTGTTTTGCCACGTCATACTTATTAGCCTAATTAATTTATAAGGTACACCGAGTGCTCTTAATTCGGCTAAAGCTTAATTTTATAGAAATTGTATTATATATTTCAAATATGTTTTACTAAATTAAAAGGGTTAAGTTAAAATAATAATTAAAAGTTTATAAGACTCGAAGTCTGTGGCTTAATAAAGTACAACAAGACCTAGATTCTGCTGGAATTTCTGACCTTGATGTGTTGGATCGGTCAAAACTTTAGGGTATGGTGAGATCTTGGTCCCCACTACCAAAAGTTAAAACTAATCAAAAACCCATGATGGAAGAGAAAAGGGAAAAAAAAAAAAACTATTGGCTGGTCTAAGGAAGTATTGTGAACAAAAGAAGGCATCCAAAGGAACTGATCATAAGCGCTCCTAGGTGGGCTTAAGTCAATTTTTACTATTATATAAAAGGACAAGCTATTTTTTGTTTGTGATCACTAACCACGAAAACTACTGGACCAATCAGTACCAAGTTTTAACTACATTATCTTCATGCTTCAAGGAAGGTTGTGAAGTTTATTAATCCACCGATAGGTGGCGAGCACCATTACAGAGGGGTTACAAAGATACAGTGTTATTTAGAGGTAGAAATTTATGATAAAATTATTTAGTTTCAATACAAATCTAATGAAAAAAAAAAAAAAAAAGCTGTAAATATATGGAGCGAAATGTGGATCCCAGTGCAGTTTAAAAATCGACTGATATGGAATTCTGCAACAGAGTTTGCAATCGTAAAACTATTTAACCTAACTGCACCAAATTTTAACTACAACACCTTCTTAGTTCTAGGAAGGTTTACATCAACAAAGTTTACTGCAATAATAATTTAAATGTATATTCTTGAGTGCCAGAAACGAGGTTTGCCAAACTGTCATATAGTTTCGTGGTTAGAAATTAAAATCCAACCTGATGGATCGATCAAATTATTTCTGTTAAATAAAAATGTCGATCCTTTTCTTTTTAATATTCAGTGTAAACATATGATTTATAGGTCATTATTTGTAAGTACTTATAATGCAATCCATAACCCGCAAGAGTTTCTAAATACTCTCTGTCCTACTCATCCACTAAAATTAAAAACTGGACGTCTAATGATGCCTTTATCGTTATCTTCAACCACCTAATCACTGCTATTTTAACCAGGTTGAAAATTATTGCTATGCGTGAAAATAGTATTGAAGAAATAATGGTCAACTTCATATTTCAATACAAGATTTTTATCGATAAACAAATGATAATCAATTGTTAATTAAAATTATCTAATTCTTTTATTTTGAGAGCAGTGAAGCCGCGACGGGGTATGCTAGAGTAATAATAATTGTCTTGTGATTTAAAGAAATTCTCTTAGTTGATTGATTGCTGGAATTTTTTCCAGGTCATGGATAGCAGACAAAGCTACAGGACCTGATAAAGGAAATGCAGGAGAACCTAATGAGAGTGGTACTGGTTGGGCCGGCTCTGAACACAGACCGTGAGAACTCAACAAAGTAAAAGTCACTCCGGATGGACCAATTCGACCGATTAGGAATCCTGTCTGCCATTGTGAATATAAATTACTTTATTAACATATATCATCAACTTTTCAATATATATATTTTCAGATTAAGCATTTCTACTTTTGTAGCAAGTTCGAATGGTCAATAATGGTCGTAAGTTATATTTTACTAAACGTTCAATAAAATTAGAGAAACTTAAGAAAAAAAAATATAAAATATCATAAATAGAATTAATACTGCTTGTTTTTATTTCGACTCGGATATGTCTTTTGGCTGGTTTATGGGTCTATACAGGGTGTCCCGAATTTAAATGGCAAAACTTCAGGAACTTATAGGGGACCAAAAACTAAGACAAAACGTCTTTTAGAGATTTGCTCGTTTTTTTGCTTAGTTTTAGAGAAAATCGCAAAAAAAGAAACAAAACAAGTTTTCATTTTTATACTTATTTATTTACATTTATATTAATGTTATGTTCTTTTTAATGTAAATATTGCTCAAAACGTTGTCCTCTTGCAACAATGCAAGCATTACATCTAGCACTCACTTAATAAATTGCAGCTAAACATTGTTCTGATGATATTTGGTGCACTGCATCTATGATTCGGTCTCTTAATTGCTCTCTTGAGTTGATTGACACCGAATAAACGTTCTGCTTCAAGGTTCCCCATACGAAGAAATCCATGGGTGTCGTATCAGGTGATCTGGGTGACCAAGGTACGAGTAAATCTCTAAAGGACTTTTAGTTTTGGTTTTTTCGGTCCCCTATAAGTTCCTGAAGTTTTGCCATTTAAATTCGGGACACCCTGTATACTTCAGTCATTTTAGAAGGTTTAAGCCCCAATCTGCGGAAAAAAAAAAAAAAAAAAAAAACTCGTAGTGAGCAGAATTTTTGTATACATCTTTATTACGGAATTTTAATGAATATGTGAAAAATAGACATTGATATCGTGCCGGCTAAAAAAGTTATAAAAGTCAAAAGCTCGCAATAAGACTTTAGATTTTATAACACTTTGCAGATGTTAGCGTGCTGGGTGGTATGGGTTTTACATGGAATTAATTAAAATTTGATATATGGATCTGATAGTAAATGTAACTATCTTTGAGATAGAAAAAAGGAATTCAAAATCGGACAAATATTTTTGTAGTAATAACGAGAAGTGTGTAAAAAAAAATAAGTATTTCACAAATAGTACTGGCATCGATATTTTTCGGGACTTGATCAAAACTTCATATATAGGGTCTGACAGTAAATGTAGCCAGTTCTCAGATGAAAAAACACATCAGACAAATAGTTTCAGAATTATAGACAAATGAGTACGAAAAAAAAACGTGTTTTCGCGGAAAAGTGAAACTTACCGCAAGTTAGTCGCTTTCTCAACGAAGAATATTTTGTGGATAAAATGCACGATGAAAATTTTTTTATGACCTCAATTGACCTCCGAGCAATAGGTCGCGAGATATTTGCGGAAAACTCATTTTCGCGGCCTTTTGACTTTTATAACTTTTTTATTCGACACGATATCAATGTCGATTTTTCACATATTCGTTAAAATGCTTTAATAAAGGTATATACAAAAATTCAGCACACCAGGAATTTTTCTGCAGTCAAAACCTAAAATGACTGGACTAATAATTTTTTGATGTAACATTTTTTTTCACATTCATATTGACAAATTCTAGCTCAGCTGGTGTTCCTCGGATCGAAAATTAAACCTGTATCTTTTCAGAAATTTAATAGAGAATTATTTTTTTCGTATAATGTTTGTTGCTAGGAAATAATGTTTAGGAACTATATTAGTTTGAATTAAGATCAGTAACGTTTTGCCTTCATGTTTTTAAGTGTTGGATCTTTTTTGACAATCTCTAGCTCAACTGGTGTTCCTCGGATCGAAAATTTAACGATTAGTATCTTGTCAGAAATTTAATGAAGACTATTTTTTGTTATATAAAGTTTGTCGCTAGAAAATACTTTTTAGGAACTACGAGGGTAAGTCAATAATTATCCGCAATATAGTTATAAAATTTTATTGAAATGAAATAGGAAACTTACAAGTACATCATTTTTCGACATAGTCCCCTTGCTTTTCAACGCACTTGGTCCAACGTTGTTCATGTTTCCTGATGCCCTCATGGAAGAAGGTTTTGGGTTGAGATGCGAGCCAGGAATGCACCGCTTCTTTCAATGCTTCGTCCGAGGCAAATCGACGGCCCCTAATTGCCTGTTTGAGTGGACCAAACAAGTGAAAATCAGATGTAGCGAGATCGGGACTATATGGAGGATGATTCAATACTTCAAAATTGAGTTTCTGAAGCGTTTCTACAGTGTGGGCAGCTGTATGCGGACGGGCATTGTCGTGCAACAACACAACGCCTTTTGACAGCAGTCCTCGGCGTTTGCTTCGAATTGCAGGCTTCAGCTTAGCAGTAAGCATCTCACTGTAACGTTCACTGTTTATTGTTGTGCCCCTTTCCTGACAATGTTCCAGTAATGGACCTTGTGAGTCCCAAAAACCGTAAGCATAAGTTTTCCTGCGGACGGTTGGGTTTTGAATTTTTTCTTGCACGGCGAATTTGGATGTTTCCATTCCATACTCTGCCGTTTACTCTCCGGCTCGTAATGATGGATCCATGTTTCGTCACCAGTAACGATCCTGTCTAAGAAGTTGTCCCCTTCGTTAACATAGCGATCCAAATGTTTTGTGCACACGTCCAAGCGCGTTTGTTTATGCAACTGTGTCAGTTGTTTTGGAACCCATCTTGCACAAACTTTATGAAACCCAAGTCTGCTGTAAATGATTTCGTAGGCAGAACCGTGGCTAATTTGCAGACGATTTGCCACGTCGTCAAAAGTTATCCGTCTGTCTGAGAGAATCATTTCACGTGAACGCTCAATGTTTTCCTCGTTTATGGCGGTAACTGGTCGTCCAGCTCCTTCATTTTGCGTAACACTTGTGCGACCATTTTTGAATTTTTCAATCCATTCATAGACACTCCGTTGTGGCAAACAATTGTTCCCGTACTGTACCAAAAGTCTTCGATGAATTTCGGCCCCTGATACACCTTCCGACCACAAAAAACGGATCACTGAACGTTGCTCTTCTTTGGTGCAAATAGAAAGTGGAGCGGCCATTATTAACAGCACGACAGCGATAACAAAACTAACCTACCAGCTTGATACGAACATAAACATAACAACGAATAAACAAAGCATGCGCCATCAACACAAAAGAACAGTACTGCCAACATAAACAAAAATATAGCTATATTGCGGATAATTATTGACTTACCCTCGTATATTGGTTTGGATGAAAAAAAGTATAGTTTTGCCTTCAAGTATGCGTTGGATCTTTTTCAACACACTCTAGTTTTGATGGTGTTGCTCGAATCGAATGTTCGTCGACAGTTTTCTCATCAGAACCAATAGATTATATAAGACACATCCATAATCTATTATTTTTCCCAATAACGGAGAGATTGAGTTCTTAATAAATTTTTATATCTTGTATACGAAAAATAATTAAAATATATTTAATCTATCATCCCCATCCCAGAAACTCCAATCCCATATCATAAACCTTCAAGAATGATCTCAAAAATGGAGAAACAAAATAAATCCCATCAAATAACCTGCTTTAAAAACAGGTGACGTCATTTTTATCATTATCATCATATTTACTTGATTTATTATATTTTTATATTGTACTAGCATCCCCGTCGCGGCTTCGCCCGCCCTCATAAGTAAAGATAATTTCAACTAAAAATTAATATTTCATTTGTTTATCGATAAGATTCTTGTATTTTAGCATGTGGTTCAGCATTATTTCTTCAATGATTTTTTCACGCATAGCAGTAATTATTAATCTAGTTATAATCGCACTGATTAGGCGGTTAAAGATTACATAAAACCACCATTAGACATAAATTTTTTAATTTTAATGTATGAATTGGTAATCAAGATGGATAAAGACTATTAAGAAACTCTTGCGGAAAATAAACTGCATTATCAGTGCTTACGACAGAAGGCCCGTGGATCATATTTTTACACACAATATAAAAAAGCAAAGGATCGACATAGTGATTTAGAAATAATTTTATTGATTTGATCTAGTTGGATTTTAATTTTTAACCATAAAAGTATGTGGTAGTGTGGCAAAACCCGTTTCTAACACTCAACATTGTACATTTAAATTTTTATTGTTGCTAAACCTAGAACTATGAACATGATGTAGTTAAAATTTGGTATATTTCACTCCATATAGCTGTTTTTATAACAATTTAATTGAAAATAATTAAATTTTATTATCAATGTCCAGCTCTATGTAACACTGTACCTTTTAACCTTTCATGTAGATGGCAATTGCCGCCATTTTTGAACTTCACTGTTATCCACAAATCATTAGATTTTACTATTGCTAAACCATCCTATAAAGATGATGTAGTCAAAATTTGGTAGAGATTGGTTCAGTAGTTTTTGGCGGTTAGTGAACACAAACGAATAATTCCTTGTCCTTTTATATAACAGTATAACCTTATACCGCCATATGTTAGAATCGTATAGAGCTAACAGATAATTGTGACTTACAGATAATATATAAATAATATTGCGACTATAAATTAAGATATAAGGTATCCTATCTTTTTTGTTGGATAAAACTGCACACAGTGTGCAAATTTGATTAAAATCGATTCAGTAGTTTAGGTGTCAGCCTGCCCCAAGACAGCGACACGTAATTTATATATATTAAGATATAAAGTTGTAAATTTCAATAAATACTTAAACAAAAAAAATAAAAAAAATAAATCTATCATTTCCAACTACAGCTGTTTGAACAAAATAATTCGATGGATTCTATTCAGCCATCGCGTTTATATCGTTCCGTTGATAAAGGATCTTGAATTTTATTAATTATTATAATACATTCTCGGCTCGAAACATTCAAGAATAATTTATCAAGACATAACAATGAATTAGATCAATACGAAAACTCTATATAGCTACTGTTAATTATTTTATTTCTTTTAGACAGAGGAGAAAAAAAAAAAAACAATTAAAAAACAAAAAAAAAAAAAACTGAGAAATAGATGCATAATGACGGTTATGGGTCTCAATTTCGTTACCATTTTGACACCTGATATATAAACTTTGAACGGTATGTAGAAGAAGAAGAAAAAAAATGAACTTTATTCTGGGACCACTTGTCCCCAAGAATAACATATGATTACAGTACATAGGACAATTGTCTGGCTTTGATAATTAATTATAATAATAATAATAATAATAGATAATAATAAAAATTGATTAATAATTAATTTTTTATTTTGAAGAGAAAAGATTTGCCCGGTCGGGATTCGAACCCGAGTCTCGGGTTCGAACCCCGACCGGGCAAATCTTTTCTCTTCAAAATAAAAATATATTAAAAATATATTTATCAACAACAAATAATTATCTCATGATTAATAATTAAGTTATGAGTTACAAAATAAATTAGAAATCTTGTGACAAGATACATTTTATGTATACTATTATAATGTATATTACATAAATATTCATGTTTTACATTAGTTGGGAAGATTGAAAATTAAGGAGGTAAAGAAATAGATGATGTTTAAAGGAAGTAAGAGTGGACCTTTTTCGAATTGAGATGGACAATGAATTCCATAAAGAGGAAGCACGGATAATAAAGGATTTTTCGAAGGATGCAGTTCGATGCGCAGGAGTGTACAGGTTGATGGGTTGGGTTCTAGTATTCAAGAGGTGGATGGAGGAGCGCAGGGTAAGTAGGTCATGAATATAGGTGTGTTCTTTGGTTTTCAAGGTTTGAAATATGAGTGCACCTAGGAACTATTGACGTCGAAAACAGGGGTAAAGCCACCCAATTTCAGTATACCTGTGAGATATGTGAGAACGTCTGGAGATCCCGAAAATAAATCTAATGAAACAGTTCATTAGTCTTTTACATCTCATCTCGAGCTCATCAGACAGTCCTCAATATACTGTGCATCCGTAGTCAAAGTTGGGAAAAACGAATGATGATACTAAAAGTTGTCGAGTATTTAATGGTGTATAACAAGACGTGGACAGTCCCCTGTTATATCACCGCCTGATGTGATTGCTTCATCTGAAAATAACGTGTGAGAACTCGATTTTCTCAATATAAAACTAATTTAAGTTAACCTGTTCTTCTTAAATGACTTGTTTTAGAAATTTTCTAGCGACCAGTTCCGAAGAGGTTTTTATATAAAAAGATTTTCTCCTTCTAAGCCTCCTCTTCTCGTCAAACTATGACCTACCTCAGCGATGCTCTACTGCGTCGGAACAGGTTTTACGTTTAGAGATCAGGTGTCAATGCTGCTTAAGATCTTTTAAGAACGATTTAGACTAGAATTGGGCCTAGCGACTAGTCGGCCAAACCGATCGTTGCTTCCGTTAGAATTCGGGTGACATCGGCGATGCTCGTGGTACTTTGTTCCTAGCTTTATAGCCGTCAGTACGTTTAGCTACAGGTTTTTTCTTTAACTAATACTATTTCTTCTGTTTTTTACAAATGTGCCAGTGTGTAACTGAGTATTTTTTTTTTAGATACAAACAAAGCAAAACTCAGCAATTTACTTAGTTTAGACATTTAATTTTCAAATTTGAAATTTAGACATGCCGAAAAATATATTGTACTTAAGGATTTACCTTACAAATAGATAATATAATACAAAATATCTTACATGTAATTGTGAATATAAACATAGGCAAATTAATAAACTAGCATACCTCTTCGCTGCTTCGCCTGATCTCATAAATAAAGAACTTTGATTATTTGAACTAATTATTGGATTTCATTAGTTTATCGATAAAAATCTCGAATTGAAGTATGGAATTTAGCATTTTATCTTCAATGATATTTTCACGCATGGCAGTAATTTTCAACCTAGTTTAAATGGCATTGATTAGGTGTTTAAAGAGTACATAAAATAATAATTAGGTATCAAATTTGGAAGAAATAATTTTATTCTTCTGGTTGGATTTAAATTTCTAACCATAAAAATATATATAATATTATTTAGCAAACCTCGTTTCTAACACCCTGAATTCTGAATATCTGAATATGCATTGTAATTATTTTCACACTAAAATTGTTATAAACCTTCCTAAAACTATGACGATGTAGTAGTTAAAATTTGGTACAGTTGAGTTTAGTAGATTAACCATTGCAAACTCTGTTGCAGAATGGCCACATACCGGTCGATTTTGAAACTGCCCCAGGATCCACATGTTGCTCCATATATTTAAAGCTTTTTAAATAACAATTGAATTGAAAATAAAAAAAATTATCATAAATGTCTAGCTCTACATAGCATCGTACCTTTGTAACCTCTCTCGAATAGTGCTCGCCACCTATCGGTCGATTACCGAACTAACTGCGCACAACATATCTATCGCATTTTCATGGCAGTATATTGAAAATCTGAAATTTTAACATTGCTAAACCTTCCTTGAACTATGAAAATGATGTGGTTAAAATTTGGTACATATTGGTTCAGTAGATTTCGCGGTTAGTGATCACAAACGAAAATAATGGCTTGTCCTGTTATGCAGGGTGTCCAAAAAGAGTATCGGGCATTTGTTACTTCGATAAAACAAAAAATACCGACAATAAAAAAATGTTTATAGCTAATTATCACAATATAAAGTGCAAAATTATTTGGAAAAGGTAATGTTATCTAAATAGTGATCGTTATGCTGCTGGCACTCTTCTTTTTTTTTTTTTTTTTTTAACATGTATTTTTTTTTTTATGCTTATTTTTACAAATAAAGAAAACAAAACATAATTGGTCATCGAATGAATACTAAAAAAATAATAAAATAATATTATTATTTACAGCAACAAAGTTCATTTTGATCGAATCGGTAGGCACACTATAGGGTAACAACCTCTGGGATTCCCATATTTTTTTTTTTTTTTTTTTTTATTGAAATATATGTACAATCTGCCTCAATTAAGGGCAATAGGTAACAGTGCTAAAGATGTATTCATTCATACAATATATACAAGTACTCATACACACAAAATAATGATAATAAAAGATAAAAATAAAAACAAGTAATAATTATAAAAATAAAACTAATAATTCAATTATCAAGAATAAAATGAAAAAAAATAAGAATTAAGTAACAAAAATATATATATATATATATATATATATATATATATATATATATATATATATATATATATTATATATATATATATATATATAAACAAATACATAATAATAATAATAAAAAATAAAAAGAATAAGGTACATTCTTACTATATGTACAAAACAGACACACTCAGCCTGGGGAACCCCGAATCGAGCCTGTTCCCCGACTTATTGGGGGTCTAGGCCAGACCCGAGAGATCCCAGCGCTGCTCTCTCAGCTGCATCACTGGTAATATCCAGTGGAGGCTGAGTGGGAGCGCTATAGCCACATATGCTCTGGACATGAGTGGAGAAGCTGGTCAGTACCAGGACTCCAGCATGACATTATATTACAAAAGGTCTCGGGGCCATTGCCGTTTCAACCTTCTGGGAGGGTTATAGGGATGGTTAAGACTGGATAGGGATTGGGCTAGAGGATTGGGATGATGGGATAGATTTTGATGAAATTTCGAGAATTTTGAAGGAATGAGATCTAGGACAAAAGGTATTTTTAGGTCATTGTGTAGGGTTTTGTTTGTAACATAATAAGGTGCATTGACAATTGTTCGGAGGACTTTGGATTGGAAAGGCTGGCACTCTTCTAATCGTGAACGAAGATAGGCGATCACATGCTGACACATGCTCTCGATCTTGCTGCCATTTCTGACCTGATATTTTGCTTCAATTGCGTCAGGTTCGTCGGATTATTCTCATAGACATTACTTTTAAGATATCCCTGTTCAAAATATTCAAGTGGACTGAAGTCGGGGCTTCTGGGAGGCCAGTTGATGTTAACCCTACGCGAAATGACCTTATTAGGGAATAATTCGTTAACAGCTTACATTGATTTGATGTATGGCAAGTGGCCCCATCTTGTTGAAACCACGTTCTTGAGTTGAAACCTTGAAATTCCTGTAAATCTGGACCCAAAAAATAACGTCACTGTTCACATTGAGTGGTAGATCTTCATGAAAATAAGGACCGATTATGCCTCTAGCAGACATAGCGGCCAAAACAACGACTTTTTGGCTGTGCAGGGGTCGTTCATACTTTAATAATTTTCCACTTTATATTGTAATAATTAACAATAAAATTTTTATTTTATTTTAAGTAGTTTTTGTTTTACCGAAGTAACAAATACCCGATACTCTTTTTTAATATTAAGAATTAATATTTTTTTTTATTTGTTGTACAAAACAAAAACTATTATACAGAAGTTATCGAATTTATTTATTGTTAATATCATTACGCCTATCTTTACTCTTTGACAACAAAATATGTATGGATTAAATAAAAAACTGTAAAGATAAATCTAAAATAAAAACTATAATTAACAAAAACCATATTTTCATTTCAATCAACCAATCTTTAAGCGTAGAAATCTGAATGAATAAAACAAAAGCCGCCGACTTCAAAAAACACAGCTGACTAGTGGCCCATCTCTAATTTAGACCAATAAAGGTTTCGATGCTAAGGTATATGTTAGAATAATCTATGGATAAATTCAAATTTATTCCCTCTAGCAAACATCAAAGTTTTAATAACGTAATTTTTATTAAATATGCCAACATTTCTAATTCGTCGAATCAGTTCACTCAGAGGGACTTTCGCCTTAATAAAATTCTCAAAGTTGTGAAGCCAATGCCACCTGCATAAATATCTTTGCATATTTCCTTAAAATCAAGTAGGGTTTAGGTGAAATACTAGACTTCTATACACTGACCTTGGGGCACCAGCTCCCAATACACGTTCCAGATTAAAAACAAAACAAAAAACAGTCAATGAACCGGACCAATTACTTGCAATTTTAAGTATATAATTAAGAAAAAAAAAATTACTCGAGACAACTCAACCACTTTCGAACACGAGAGGTATCTCAGAATAGCCAAGAACATTCAAATAATGGGAGTAAATTTTAACATAGCACATCAAATATTTATTACCATGAAATAACGTTGCCTTTTACAAATAAAATATTTAGTTTGTGTTATTATCAATTATGATAATTATAATTACTTAAGTATTTAAAAAGTATTCAAGCAAGTGTCTCCTGCCCACACCTACTCCTGAGTTGACCATGGAAAATCTTTTATCCGTTAAGAGCATAATGCATTTAAAAGCTATTTATTTTTTTGTAACCAATGCATTTAATTCAGATCGTGATTAGTTATCTCGAAGTATTTTGTTTGTCTAAAATTTTGTTTTTCTTTTTATTCAGCAGAAAATTTTCTTTTTTTCCAAGGGAACGAAACGAGAGATCTCTTGGCGTTGGTTTTCGTTCCAGGTGGAACGAAAAACTTGGGCGATTGGTTTCGTTCCAAACCGGTTCAAAGTTGGACCAGTTCCACGTTCCGTTCCACTTAGAACGACCCATCACGTCTTATGACTTATGTTTAACCTTCGAAACTAGTTTTTGATTAAAAATAATTCCAATAGAAGTGGCAATTGATTCATCTACCCTAATCGTATTGATCCTTCTATACCATCATGCGTACCTCAAGTGAGTTCAGATTTGGTTTGTGGCTACAATTAAATTTAAATTTCCCGCTCATTTTGTCAAACGTCTCGACGTATTCACTCGCTTTAATAAAATTTATTAGACAAACGCTCCGGGATTCCTATAAATTATAGAGGTTTCATTTACGTAACTATAATCAGACTTATTTGAACATACGGAGTTAAACTTTTGGGCTACAGTGAACCATCCAATCCATCACATTTTTGAAGGATTAGAAATAATTCAAAGTAGTATTTACTACACTACTAAGGAGTATAATGAATAACCTTAAGGTTCTATATGTTCTACAGGTTTTGCCTAAACAAGATACCTAATTACCTTCTTTCAAATCCTCTAATATACCAACTTGCTAACAGCTGTTAATTTGGTACCCTTTCACAAGCTGGGCTCTAGCCCCTTCATGCGCCCAGAATACCTTTCATCAATTCTAACCTTCTTCCTATTTATTTCGATGTTTTAGTCGCTACTTTTCGAGGGGAAAGGTTACACTCCTTAATTTACAGGGAAACTTCGAATCCATGTTCAAAATAATATTAACTTCAGTTTACTTTCTGATATTATAATGAAAAAAAGAAAGAAAATGAAGTGAAAATAAGAAAATATCAAATTATAAAACACTAAATCAAAGTTGAATAAATATTATATTAAATCAGAATTAATATAATTTTAATCGCTAGTAATGTTAACTACAGATAAACTTTCTCATGTTAGGGAAGTGTAAATAACAAATTATAAATATACAAAAAAAAAGAATCCTTGTTGAAAGTTATGATGTTAACTTCTAAAATATTTTCTCAAGGGAAGTGGTCATAAAAAAAATATGAAACTTGTGATATAGTTTCTCACATTCATTTTTATTGATCGATGTATTTTATTGACTTAATAATACAACCTGTGACTCTTTAGGGCAATAAGTAATATGGGCGACAAAGAATCCGTTCACAAATAAATTAAACTGAAAATTTCTCACTTAAATTCATATAACTAATATAATTATATAAAACACCAAATCCATGTAGAAATTAATCTTGTTAACATTAGTGATACTTTTTAGTTATTAACTTTTGTTTGATCTTTTTACATTTAAGAAGGCTAAATATCAATATAACAAACTAAACAACATAATCCAAGTTGAAACTGTATAAGTGATTGTCTACATGTGAGGTTATAGGAAAGAGGTATCGATAAATAGACCGGTGAGCCGCCGCAGCCCCGCTTGTGAAAGGATGCCGTTAAATTCAATAAATAAATCAAAAACAATTTTGAATTTCGAAAGAGTTTGAAGGAAGTTATGGGAATCATTCCGACATCAATCACACATTTAATCAAAATAGTAAACACCATTTAATAAACAGCGAAACGAAAACAAAATCAAACACCCTACTTCAATCGATTATTCAAGTTATTGATATTATTATAAATATATCGATTAATTATTTAGATTTCCCCTCCCTAAATACTAACAATAGGGAACATCTATGATTGGTTAGTAGCGGTGTTACGTAATCAATGAAGAACATTCCCGATCTAGTAAGTCAATGCAGTAAGATGGCGAAGGAGGATAAACAAATGAACCAGTTTATATCGTGTTTACTCAATGGTTACAATTTTAAATTATTACTCATATTAATTCATATGTTTTTTTATGAGATTTGAAAAAAAAAAAATAATTTTTGGAATTAATAAAACAACTATAGTGTTATTAAACAATTCGATATAAATTTTAAAAGTCTACTTAGGGTAAAAAAAAAACAACTAGAAAAATACGCTTTTATAGCAAACCTAATTAAAAAGCTAAGTGAGGTGAACAATTTGCAGCAACCTTTTATTTTTTTAGTTCATGGTTCGAAGCTAAATTCTATATAATATTCGTGATTTGTTTTAGAATTTTTAACACAGTTTATTCATAAGCGACCAACAATTTCTGTTTTTGTTTTTTTTTTTTAATACCTCAGGGTAGGAATGGGCTAATTTTTTTTTTTTTTTAAATTCTATCTTGCACAAATGTAATGATCTATAACTTTTAGAATTTAACATTTTTTGATCTAATTAGCCATTTCTACGTTATATACTGTTAAACATGGCCAAAACTGACTGTATAGCCTTTGTCCCTTACACAACAAAGAAAGAGAACAAAAAATGATAGATAATCATATCCCAAAATTCACAAAACACACCTAGCACACAAAAAGAAATTAATCGATTATTCACTAATACCATAGATATATCAATTATATTATCCTAAAAAATTATAAACATGTTTTCATAAATTAAAATGATTGTTTAAAAGCACACTATTCATCTTGTGTGAGATTGAGAAGTTCTTAAATTTATATGTATTAAAAAAAAAAATAATAATAAAACCTAAAATATATAAATATAAATACACACACAAATAAAAAAATATCAATGAATTCCAACCCTCTTGGTACAAAATTAGAGTAGATAAGGTGCTGAATGCATTGATGTTATGTAATCAGTTTAAAAGTACTTCAGCTCTTTTTGTAACGTCCGAAGTAGGAAAACAAATCAAACATCTTAAAAATTTTAAAATTATTTTTGATTATTGTATTACTTGAAATAAATTATTAACTAATTGACTATTAATTATTAAACTTTATCTATCGAATTAAAAAGTTTATTTAAACGATTATAAACAAATCTCAAACGATAGAATTAGCTTATGCAAATATTCTAAAAAAGTAATTTTAAAGTTTGTATTTATTTCAACGTTCAATAAAATTTAATTTTTAAAAATTTTATTTACAATCAGTTCACTTGTGTAATTTTTTCTATAAAGCTGAGGGTTAGGTGTTAAAATGCAATATGAAAACGAAATTAAATTCCTGAATATAATAATTCTAAATAACCAGAATGTTTAAAAAAAAAAAAAGAAATAAAAAAAAAAATATGTGCATACATTTTTGTATAAGTATACAAAAATATAGTAGTAAATTTTAAAATTGATAAGCAATGATTAAATTTTTTTTTTTTTTAGTTTAGGTTATATTGAATATTAGTGCCAGTTTATTTAGAGTACAAAATTAAAAATAAGTAACAATTCTAAAAAAAACATTTAAGTTAGCAGTGGACTTACCATCTTACTTCGTCGGCTACTCGATACCCAATGAGGTTAAGGGATTCTTGAGGCTATTATGTAATGTCGCTGTTATGTAAGGGGGAGGCCTACCACCGTACTTCGGAGGGAAGAATAGGAAAATGAGGAAAACAGATCTGTTCCATTTTATAAAAAGGAAAAAAAAAAACCAACAAGGAACCGTATACAAATTAATATGCAAATTTATAAAAATAAAAGTTATGATATATAAAAAAAAATTAAATTAAATATATTGTCTTCTAAAAACAGGCCTAAAAACTAGTTGGTGGGGATATGAATGCCAAACGGGAAGATTCAAACAAGGACACAGAACTATAGAGCTAAGATCAAGGATAAACCCAAGAGTTGGGAGATTTATCAATAAATATATTAAAGGCTGGATATATATAAAAAAATTAATAAGATTTTAAACTAAACAAAGCGATATTTCTTCATCTTAAAAATCATATAATTCTGAAAGAGTTCGTAACTCTACAAGTATACGTATGAATATAAAAGCATACCAGTGTGTTGATAATAGAATATGGTATATGAGGAGGTAACTTTCAAAACGTCTTTTGTCACAAAAAATGTTTTTTTTTTTTGGGTTTTTGGTATCACTAGATTTATTTTTCAGAACCCTACAATATGTGATGAGTATTAGCCATCAAAACAAGCCTTTTCCCATTTAAAATTAGTAAACAAAATTAAGGTTTTGTCCATAGTCTGTTTTTAGTTCAAACTTTGTCCACTAAGCCAATGGGACGCTGCATTATTGACAATAATGGGATTTGCACTAGTCGCTTACACTAGTACAAGTTGTAATTTTTGACTCTTCAAGTGTTGAAAATGTTGTGGAAGAGGATGTAACTTGTGACTTTTTAGGAAATGAAAGATGTGAACTGCATATTTAAAAACTTGTGACTGTTTAGGAAATGAAAATATTCCCTGAAAATTATGAGGGTCATTAACATACATCATATATTATGTAATTATAACTTTTATTTTGTGTACTTTGGAGCAAAGAGTGCCTTCTGTAAAATAAAACATAGCCACTTCAAACAGTGTTTTGTCCCTTCAAAACGTGTTGTATCCATATTTAAAATTAAAAATGCTAATTTTAGGAGTAAAGAATATTTCCGATCCTTGTTGTAATGTGTTTTTTTTAAAATGCTATAAGTTTAATTAGGATTTTTTTTTGTTCCTGAAGGCTAATTACATCTCATAATATACATTTTTGTTATTGCTGACAAGTGGGATTACTTTGACAAAACACGTTTGGAAAATTACCTCCTCAAATATAATTTTACTTTCTTCTTACATCGTGTTATAAAAAAATTTATTATGGAATATATCGTTGAACGTATGGAACATATTGTCGCCACTATGTAAAGCTAACAAATGTGGAAAAACGCATTGTTTATTTCATTTGTTTACTGTTACATTCGTCAAGGACTACCTGCGGTAAAATGCATTGTAAAAACGGTAAAATCCATTTTTAAAAATAACATTACTTTCTGTCTTCTAATTGCCGATACCACGAGGCCTTGTAGAAAACAAAGGTAAATTAATGAAATAACAAAGCGATTTTTCACGATCGTTAGTTTTAAAAGTCCACTCCTCATAAATTGTTTAAAATATCATTTGATTTTTACTTAAACCGGATTAAGAAAATAAACAGTCCTCCTGAGGCCATAAGGCAAAGTTTTTTAAATCTACTCTCTAAAGGTACATTGATTATGTTTGCCTTTACACGGATGGCTCAAAAGATAAGGAAAGTGTTGGATGTTCAGTTATCCTTCCTTCAGAAACCCTCCGATACTGTCTTCCAAACATTTTTTTTTTTCACCGAACTATTTTCAATATACCTGTGTGTGAATTTAATTGAAAATTTGGACAGCAGGCAATTCCTAATCTGCAGCGACTCATTCTCCGCCCTTCAGGCAATCCAAAAATTTCATTTAACTGACAATCCTATCGTTATGAAAATTATGAAATCAGCACTAATGATGAATAAAAACATTACATTTCTTTGGGTCCCTAGTCACACCAATATAGAAGGGAATGAATTGGCAGACATAAGTGCAAAGGAAGAAAGGACCATGTTTCCTTATCCAAATATCAATGTCACTCTCTACGACTATCATAAATATATATTTAACCTGTGCAGAGAAGCATGGATTAACATCTGGGCAAAAACACCTGATACCAATAAACTAAAAAGGATTTATGAAAGCTTTCTTCCGTCAACACCTCTCCCAATAAACAGGAGAGAACAAACAGTAATTACGAGACTCAGAATTGGGCACAGTAAGTTGACACATCGCCATCTAATTGAAGGCAATCCTCCACCAGAATGCAGCACTTGTAACTGCCTCCTTACAACGGAGCACATTATCAAGGATTGCACCCAGCTTTTATCTTACAGGATTTCGCTGCATCTCCAAAGATACTGCAAAGCTTTTAAAACCCGAAAAATGGAAAAAACTGTGGTAACGGTTCGGATCGGCGACACCACCAAACTAGGTTGACCCGCGCTACACCGACCAGTTCGATCCTTACGCTTCACTTCATGTTCACATTCTTCGATAGTTCATTCCTATAACCTCACATGTAAACAATCACTTCTACAGTTCCAACTTGGATTGTGTTGTTTAGTTTGTTATATTGATATTTAGTCTTCTTAAATGTAAATAAGTGAAACAGAAGTTAACAAAATGAGTTTTTCATAAAGGATTAAGTGTTTTATAAATTCATGTTTTCTTATTTCATCTAATCTTATGTGTAAAAGTGTTATAAAACTTAAGAAGATTAATTTGTACATGGATTTGGTGTTTTACATATTTATATTTGTTCTATCAATTTAAGTGATAAAATTTGCAACTTGTAAAAGTGTTATGAAACTTAACAAGATTTATTTGTACATGGATTTGGTGTTTTATATATTTGTATTTGTTGTTTCAATTTCAGTATACATATTTTGTGAATGGATTCTTTGTCATCCATATTACTTTTTGTGCTAAAGTGAGACAGATTGTATAATTAATTCAATAAAACATATCAGTTTATAAATAAATGTGAGAAAGTATATCACAGGTTTTTTTGTTTTTCTTATTTCCACTTCCCATGAGAAAATAAAGCAGAAATTAACATCTTCACTTTCAACTAGGATTCTGTCTTATATTATATAATTGCTTATAACATGGAGAATTGACAATGTAAAAATAATCACAGATTAAGAGGTAAATGACACATTACTATATAAGTGTAGAACTATTGGTATAATGTTACAGATTAATGTGTTAAAAAAAAAAATTAGAAGCCTGATGATGAAACATTATCACCGAAACATGTAGCTACAAATGTTAAATAAATAGGAGTTATGCCAAATAAATACTTAAGGATTTTGTCTTTTTTATATTTATAATTTGTTATTTTCACTTCTCTGAAAGAAAGTTCATCAGGAATTAACTTTACTGGTGGTTCAGTAGTATATTAATTGTTGATTAAATTAATATTAATTCAAAATTGATTTAGTGTGTTATATTTCGATATTTCCACTTTAATATTTTCTTATTTCTCATTTTAATGTTAGAAGGTAAACAGAAGTTAATATTACTTTGAACAGGGATTTAGAGTTTCTCAGTAAATGTAGAAGAATAACCTTTCTCCTCTAAAAGCAGCGACTAGAACATCGAAATATATCGGAACAAGGTTAGAATCGATAAAAGGTATTCTGAGCGGGTTTAGGGGTTGGTGTCGCCGATCCGAACCGTTACCAAAACTGTTTACCGTACTCAAAGAAATCAACTTGTATCGACTAATCTAGAAGTCCAATGACAAATGTTATGTAATGGTGCCTCTAGCCCGAGTTGTACACGGCACCTAAAACAGTTCACAAATAAATAAATTGTTTAAAAAATACCAAAATAACTGCACCAGTCTTTTCCCTGCTGTTAAACCCAAAACAATTATATGAAGCGCCTAATGGCAAAACGTAGCAAATCCACTGAAAATCGAAATTGAGTTTTAAATACCGTTCGAACCACGCAGAAGACTGACTTGGTTTTAGGTTTAAAAAAAAGAAAAAGCTGTTCAAATTTACTGTTAAAAATCACTTACTGTTGCAAAAGGGATTAAAACCATGCCTATCACAGTACCAAAAGGGAGTATCTCACAATATGGCTGCCATATTATGCATATTATTTGTCAGATTTAGGAGACATAAACGAGGTGGAAGAAACATAAAAAGCTGTTTAAAATAGTTACATTTTATTCTGATCATAATTACTATTGACCAGTCCGTTTTTTTAAATTATTTTTCATTTTTTTGTTTGTAAACTAAACAAATAAATGTTTTGAAACATTATAAAAAAAGTTTCTAGATATATATATTTGTTTTGAATTTTAAAGTTACCCACTAAAAAGCAGAGTCAATAATATTTTGATACTACTACGCAGTTCAATACTTCATTGGTTTTATTTTGTTCCTCAATACTCTAAAAAAATATACGCATTTATGAATACAAATATTTTCTAATGCTAAATTGTTTTTAACCATTTTCAAAGAAGTTTTACTAAAAGTATGTCAAGAAGTAAGATGAGGAAGAATAATAATTTGTTTAGGAAAATGTGTATTGTGATTACCTAGACTAGTCCATGTATGTACATATATCGTTTATCACTTTACTATCCGTTTTTATTGTTCACCAAGCTAATAAGTAACATCTTTGAACGTAAAATTTTTAACCCATCATTCCAATTCTATAAATCAACTCAGGACATTATTTCATTATCAAAAAGGAGTAAATCTCAAACTGTTGCAAAACGGAGTAAGTACAGAAGAAAAAAAACAATTTTTAAAATAACTGGTCAACAGGGGCCCTTCTTAAGCTTTCCCAACTAAAACCATCTATTTTTCTGCTAAATATACAAGAAAAATTACATTCATATCAATTGGGCGTCATATTGCTATGGTTTTTGGCTTCGTGTGAAAAATTTAGAGATTTGGTTTTGCTACGTTTTGCAACTTGACGCCTCATATTATTTAAATTCTTTATAGAAGCCTACTAACGAAAACAAAAACCGAAAACAATTGAGCAGCTCGCAAGGCTTTATAAGAAAAAAAAACAATCGACCGAATGTGGACATCAGTTTTGAAAGATAACTCATAATAAATGAATTATTAAAACTTATTCACGAATTAAAAATTAATTTTTGAAAGATTGCGTTTGCATTTTAGAATGCAACAGCCTTCACTTGCCACAGCCAACTGGAAGAACTGGTTTTATTTTGTTTTATTAACAAACGGTAACATCCTTACGTATTTAAACAATAATTTTTGTAGATTTCACTTAAATTGTAAGTTATTAAAACATGACCAATACAATAAACTTAATAAAAACTTCATATATATAATTATTAAAAAGATTTTAATTATTTTATTTCAAATAAACTTGATTATATATTTCCTATTTAATAATTTACCATCTTTAAAATCATATAATGTCGAAAGAGACCGTCACTCTACAAGTATACTTCGATCTCTTAGTATACATCGATATCTGTTATGTTAATAATAAAACATGAGGTATACTTATTTGCTTTGTTCTTACAACATGTTATAAATATTTATGGAAAATGTTCGAATTATTTAAAAATTCAGTAAAGTAAAATATATTTACGACTTCAAAATAAATTTTTTAACGATTGTGTTTGCATTTCATGTACAACCTTCACTTATTTCTGGAAGAACTGTTTTTTTTTTTTTTAAACGGTACAAATTATGACTCCACAAATTGAATGAAATTTCCCTTAAGTATTTAAATAACAGTTTTTATAGATTTCACTTAAATTTTAAGTTGTTATGGTGTGATCAATACAAATATTATAATTCATTACGCGTTCGTTGGATGGTTTAATCTTTCTGTCGTGTACATGTACATTCTCTTCTCTTTGTTAATGTTTAGTTCTTTACTTTCCATGATTCAGAAACCGATTGGTTAGTCACAAACAAAAATTTAAGAGCGTTAAGATATTTATATCGGAACACCGTCTGAATAACCGAAATTCCTGATCAAACGAAATCCGCTATAAAACAAACAAACATGCTAAATATTCTAAATTTTTTGCACATAAATACAATTTTTTCTTCAGTTTAAATTATTTTCAAGATCACTTAATGTATATGTAGATCCAAGTTATTGATCTACAAATTTTAAATTTACGTATTGTTGAGTACGTACTACAAAATAAACCATAGTGCATTATTGCTATAATGTAAAAAGCATGAATTAAATAAACGAAATAAAAGTTAAATTCTGAATATTTTTATAAAATAAAATGATTTTCACTAACATGTGAAAAAAATTATAACATAAGAAAATAAAATAAATAAACCTTAATATTTTTTTTAATTTAAAGATAGCTGATGTAATTTTGCCTTGCCAATTCGATTTTTGAAAATTATACTTTTGATATTTAAAATAATTAATATTAAATCAGAAATTAGTTTTTCATCCATTCCGAATTAATACTGTTTAACTGTAGAATAAAAAAATACAATCTCTGTATCTATTCTAGAACTAGCTTGGTTACATAACACGCGATCTTTAAGCTTTGTGTAGTTTCTACCCGAAACAATACATTTGATAAATATAATAATTTTGACACCATATGTAATTATAACCACACAAATAAAGCCTTGCAATACGGGGTCACCTGTGGTGTAGTGGTTAGCATAGCAACCTATTAAACCCAAGATCGCGGGTTCGCAGCCCGGCAGATGACCATAGGATTTTTTAAAGGGAGTAAAAAATCCTTAGCTATGCCGTCCTTCGGAAGGGACGTAAAATGGGGGTCCCGAGCCTATGCGATTTCAGGTACTCGTTAAAGATCCCTATCCTAATTATACCTGGATAGGCAAAATTTAGGACTCCTACCGTAGCATCGTCCGATTAGCCATAGCAGCATAAAGTGACGTTAAACGAAATAAACAAACAAACAAGCCTTGCATTTATTATAAGGCAAGTAAAAATTATGAACGAGCCGAAATTTTGAAAGAAAAAACATAAGATAATAGAATAAAAACATCTGAAGATAGTTTATAGATAAATGCTGAATGAAGAAAACATCATCATTATCGGTATTTGCTATTTCAAAACTAATTTGAAATATTCATCTTTGTATTTTATAGCACATTCCGTTTAATCCGGACTTATGGTGATTAGGACAGGGTTCGTTTCTCTTTGTTTAGTGAAATAGTTTTTTTTTTTTTGTAAAATTTTTTTAAAATGTAACTTTTATTTCGTTTATTAAATTCATGCTTTTTACTTTATAACAATAATGTACTATGGTTTCTTTTGTAGTACTTCCAGAACACGAACTTCGTAGATCGATAATTTAGGCCTACATATACGTTACGTAACATTGAAAAGTAAAAGGCCTAAATCAGGTTCAAACGAAATGTGCTGCAAGATATAAAGATAAATATTTCAAATTTGTTCCATATATAGAAATTTTTTCTTTCAGATTTTTTTTTTTTGTTCAAGATTACGTAACATATGTAGGCCTAAGTTATCGATTTACGAACTCTAAGTATTGTTCTGCACGTACTACCAAATAAAAGAACAGTAAGTTATTGTTACAATGTAAAAAGACCTTTTAAGGAAATGAGATTGTTGATAGAATGGCTAAGGAAGCTTCCGGGCGCTCTGCTAGTAATTTCAAAATCCCCAACTCGGATTTGTTCTCTTTGATTAATGCCAAGCTGTTAGAGGACTGGCAACTGTGGACCGATGCGTCACAAGTCGGTGTGTTTTATAAATCGCACTTCCCAAAGGTTTCGTTCATTCCCTGGTTCCAGAAAGTCAATGCACCTCGATCATGGATTAAAAGTATGTGCAGACTACGGACTAATCATGGTTTATCAGGATCATATTTATTTAAAGTAAGTAAGGAGAGAAAATCAGAAGTATGTGAGTTGTGTGGAGACAGGTAGGACCTAGAACACATCGTTATGAACCCAAGATCGCGGGTTCGCAGCCCGGCAGATGACCTTAGGATTTTTTAAAGGGAGTAAAAAATCCTTAGCTATGCCGTCCTTCGGAAGGGACGTAAAATGGGGGTCCCGAGCCTGTGCGATGTCAGGTACTCGTTAAAGATCCCTATCCTAATTATACCTGGATAGGCAAAATTTAGGACTCCCACCGTAGCATCGTCCGATTAGCCATAGCAGCATAAAGTGACGTTAAACGAAAAATAAACAATAAACATCGTTATGAATTGTAAGAAATACGCCTTAGAAAGAATAAAATTTACAACGCAAATTAGAAATAAATTAAATATGAATACAATAACATATACAACTATGCGGTGCCTTCTTGAGTGAGACAAATATTAAAATTTAGATTAATTAAATTTTAATTAAATCGAAATATTGTTTTTTTTTAATTAAGCGGTCTTAAATTTAATGACTAAATGAGAAAATGGCTAATGGCTAACGCTAAGGCCTTTAAAAAAAAAAAAAAAAAACCTTTTAATTTTCCTGTACTGTGATTTGTTTGCATTTTTAACACAGTTTAACCTGAAATCAATCACAACAAATTTTGTTTTTTTAACATATCTCAGAGTAGGAATAGGCAAATATCTACTTTAAAATTCTTATCTTGCACAAAATGTAATGATCAACTTTTATTATATAACATTTTTTGATTGAATTAGCCATTTCTGCATTATAGACTCCTAAATATGAACAAAACTAATAACTAAAATTATTTAATTAAAGTTGGAAAAATTCTTCGATGTTTGACAATGGATTGTGGCTATACGCCTAAATCAAATTCAGCTTAAGGGATGTCTTTAGAGGAACAATTTAATAAACTTTAATTTTGTAAATAAAACATTTTCCGATTTAAAGCATTTTTGTATATGTTTTTTTGCAAAATCTGAAAAAAAGTGAAAAATGTTGGGTTTTTTTTCTCCCCAAAAATTTCCCCCTTGCCAAATTTAGTTTAATTTTTGATATTTTATTCTCAGGACACATCTGGACGATATAAAAACATAATACCTACGCAAGGCAGACCTCCACTTTGGAGGTTATTTAACTAGACTAAGTGACAGCATTACAAAGTTGTACAATTATTGTATTGTCATTGGTGTATTGAAACGTGTGCAAATTTTCAAGTTAATCAGGTTGCTGGAAGTTGGTAAAAATTACGATGAAAAATTCCGTTAGTTCCGCTAGGTTAATAAAAGCGTATTAATAAAAGTTAAATTTCGAATATTTTTATAAAAAATAAAAAAAAATTTTTACTAGAAAAAAAAATATTTCGCTAAACAAAGTGGAACGAACCCCGCCCGAAAAAGTCTGGAATAAATGGATTGTGCTGTAAGATAAAAGGAATTAAATAAATTTTTTTTCAGGATTACGTAACGCATAAGTATGTCTAGGTTACCGATCTACGAGCTCGAAGTATTGTTCTTCACATAATACAAAAGAAACCATAATACATTAAAGTTATAATTTAAAAAGCTATGAATTTAACTAACGAAATAAAACGTTAGATACTGAATAATTTTATAAAACAAAATAATGAATACTAAAAAATTAAAAAAAAAAAAGAGTAACATTTTTAGAATCAATAAAAAAAAACCTTTAATAATGTTTTACTTTAAAGAAGATCCTCGCTGTTTTGTCATACATTTTTTAATGTACACTGCCGGTCAAAAGTTTGAGACCACCCTGAAACGATACCAGTAAATTTAAAAGTTTGATGTTAGGTGAAAAATAAATGGATTTAAATAAAATTAAACGCATTTATATAGTTTATACCAAGATCTTCAAAGTTCATCTACCTTTAAGAGAAGAAATTAAAATTAAGTTTTCAATACATAATTTAAAACAAACTGTATTTTCCATATTAATTCCAACAATTTCGTTTGCCGACAGAATAACCTTGGATTAAAAAATTTGAAATTTGAATTAAAAATTGAGAAACGAAAATCTCCCATTCATATTAAATGAAGGCAGCGGGAATTTTTGTTGAGCCATTTCAAATTTAATTAGATATTTATGAACTAAGTTCCTTTTTTTCCTGAGTGGAATAGCTCGTAATTGATTTATTACGGAGAAAATCTCAAAAGTGAAACAAAGTGTTTTTACTTATAAATAAAAACATCAACATAAAATTAGATAGAAAAAGAGAGGCGGAACAATATTAAAGATATTAAACTTTTAAATTTACATACTTTGGCTCAGGGTGGTCTCAAACTTTTGACCGGCAGTGTATGTATGAAGTTTTAAAATTTAGATTCGTATTTAATTTTAAAATTCATAGAAACACAAACATCTGTATTCTTTCTAGAACTAGCTTGGTTACGTAACACGTCGCATTAGCCACTGCATTAGCTCGCGATCTTTTAGCTTTGTAGTTTGTTCCAAAAACAATATATTTAAGAAAAAGAGTAATTCTGATATCATATGTTATTATAACGAAATAAAAAACATAGCTTTGTTGATTTATTCCATAACTATTTTAAAAATTTTTAAAGAAAAACTATAACGAACTGAAATTTTTAAATATTTTTCTAAGAACAACGAATAAACATAAGATAATAGAATAAAAACAATTGGAAATCGTTTAAACACAAATATTCCGTTTTATGCTTTGAAATGTAAGAAATATGCCATTGAAAAAGATTAGTATGGCGTCGTTATATGTTACATATTAAATGCATTCTATATAAATTAAAAAAATTGTTTTTAATAGTTAATTAGAAAATTCATATTACTAACAGGAGTCAAAGTAATTTGAAAATTGTAGGTTATATTAACAATGAATTGAATTAGAAAAATAACTCAAATATTACGCATTGTTCAATACTTCAACGCAAAAAAAACACAGTACATTAGTGTTATAATTTAATAAATACGAATTTAATAAATTCTGAATATATTTAAAAAAATAAAATAAAATAGTGTTGATCTCGATGTTTAAAATTAAACTTATTTATATTAATATATAAATCAGAAATTAGTTCTTCATCCATTCCGGATTATTCGGATGTTCGAATTAACGAGACTACTAACAAAATATTGTGTTTTAAAAAAGATTGTATTAACATTTAATTTTTAAATTAACAAAAACACAAAAATCGTTGTATACATTCTTGAACTAGCTAGGTTACGTAACACGCTGCATTAGCTCGCGATCTTTTAGCTTTGTAGTTTGTTCCAAAAATGTTTGTTCCAAACATTTAAATAATAGACTAATTATGACATCATATGTAATTGTGACGAAATAAATAAGCATATTTTTATTGATTTCACAACTATTTTAAAAAATTTCAAAGACAAATTTTAACGAGTGAAATTTTAAAATATTTTTCTTAGAACAACAAATCAAAATAAGTTATTAGTATAAAAACATCTGAAGATCGTTTACATATACCTACTGCACTTTATGCTATTAATTGTAAGAAAGAAGGCATTGAAGAAGAGTAATATGGTGAATATAATAAATGCATTATATATATTTTTTTAAATTTCATAGTAAATTAAAATATTTTTATTACTAACAGGAGGTAAAGTAAATTGGAAATCGTAGAAATTGTAGTTCTAATACAATGAATTGGATTAGAAAAATACTCTAAAGTTTACGCATTGCCCAGCTCGTACAATACAACAAAAGAAACAAGAGTACATTAGTGTTATAATGTAATAAAAACGAATTTAATAAATTCTGAATATCTTAAAAAAAAAAAAATGATAATCTCGATGTTTAAAATTAAAACTTAATTATATTAATATTAATTCAGAAATTAGTTCTTCATCCATTCCGGATTATTCGGATGTTCGAATTAACGAGACTACTACAAAATATTGTATTTTAAAAAAAATTGTATTAACATGTAATTTTTAAATTAACAAAAAACACAAATCGTTGTATTCATTCTAGAACTAGCTTGGTTACGTAACACGCCGCTAAAAGATTAGCTCACGATCTTTTAGCTTTTTATTGTTTGTGCCAAAAACAAAAACATTTTTAAAAATATACTAATTATGACATCATATGTAATTATAGGGAAATAAATGAACATAGTTGTATTTTCTTTAATCCACGACCATTTTAAAAAACTTCATAGACAAATTTTAACGAATGAAATTTTAAAATATTTTTCTTAGAACAACAAATCGAAATAAGTTATTAGTATAAAAACATCTGAGGATAGTTTATAACACAAATACTGAATGAAGAAAACATCATCGTTGGTAATAATTGCACTTTATGTTATCACATTTAATACATAAGGCATCGAAAAAAAAAAAAAACTAATATCTCGGCGTTATCAGATATTAATTCTGTATAAAATAAAACTTAATTTCTTTCTTAGTTAATTTGAAAGTTTTATTAATGACAAGAGGAAAAGTAAATTGGAAATCGTTGATTATATTAATGTTGATTTGAATTACAAAGATAAACCGTATAAAATTAAAAGGATTAATAATTTTTTTTTAAATTTATGGTTATAAAAGCAGTGAAAAAAACGCGGTGAGCCCCGGCCGTTGAAACCAAACCTGAGAAAATTCAGGAGCGAGAAACCTTGACATCTAACTCTTTTATTATATCGAATATCGAATCTATTTTAAGGAATAAAATAATATAGTTTAAATTTTATAAATAGATTATAATATAAAAATAAAATTTAATATTAGTAAATAATATGCAAGCATTAGCTCCACTCTGAATGTTACGTAACCCATACTTATTATGAAATACAAAGTAAGACTCTAGAAATAATTATACTTGAAATATGTTTTATAGTTATATGATTTAAATAGAAAAACAATTATATACAAGTTGCTTAGAAAAAAATATTTTTTTTTTTTTTTTTTTTTTAAACAATGGAAGTGTCTGGATTCCAGGCAAAAGGATCTCTTACGTAACAGTTACCTTGTTGCTGAGAAATGAAAACGGAGAACTTAGTGTTCCACCCATTCAAATGAGTTTGACCTGTGAAAAAAAAAAAAAAAAAAATTATTTTAAAATAAAATTGTATACAATGATAAAATTAAGTTTAATTTAATATATGGCAAAATTTCATTTCTTAAGAGTTGATCTCTTAAGAGAAAAACGTGTGGCGTGATTTTTTATTCGCCTTTCTCCAATTAATGTATTATTAAAAACATGTTCGTCAACTAGTACGGATATGAAAAATAATTAATTATGAGTTAAACAAAATAAATTATTTAATAATTATTAGTATACTTAAAGGTGTATTATAGTAAGCACCTGGCAGTGATGAAGCAGAGAACCAACTGACCCAGCGTAGTCAACGCAACGCCCTCAACTAAATCTCATTGGCCCGTCTGGTGAAGTAAAAAAACAAAAGACAGTAGTAAGAAAGAAAAAAAAAACTCATGTAATGAACGGGTACACTGTGGTATATATCAAGAGGCTTAATAACGCATCTATGGAAATTATAATGTAAAATTACAGTGTACGTCTGCAATCTGCGCGAAGGTTTAAAAAAAAAAAATTAATTAAAAAATAAATAAATCAGTCGATTCTGCAACATAACTGAAGTAAATTTAACAAAAAAAATATATAAATATATAACATAGTGCAATCTCTATATAATTATGTCTATTGAAGATTGAAATAAAGCAGTTTTAAAATTATAATAAATGCAAAATTGTGATATTATTTTTTTTAATCAATTGAAATAGCATGCTAATTATTCCTAAACTAATTTTTTTACAGCATATCAGCTGTTGAACTAGTTTCTACAACCCAACAAACCAGTTCAGAGCTAAATATTCCCTAGCATTTTTTTATTTGTTTAGATCTACAGTCATTTATCAAATTCTGTAATTATTTATTGCTCGTAAGTTATTTAAAAATTTATTATCCAGTCATTTAACAAAACTTATCAGTTATTGTTATAATGCAATTTTAAATTTTAAAAAATTTGAGAACAGTTCTTTCAAAATTGAACATTTCCACTTCAGAAAATGTTTACAAAAGAGCAAAAAACCTACACTAGTCCTTCCCCTGCAGTTAAATCCTAATCAATTGTATTATTTAAATCTTTGATGTAAACTTGCCAAGGAAAAGAAAGTATAGAATTGTGTACAGCTCGCAAAACTTAAAAAAAAAAAAAAAACAATCGACAGAATGCGGACATGTCCAGTATTGAAAGTACTGTTTTCATTTATTATTAAAATTGCGAATTATTTCCATTTAAATTTTTATTAATTTAAGAGCTTCTCATAGGCAAATCCACGGAAATGCGTTGGTCAATGGTGGGGTCTCTAAATCCATTTCCAAACATAGAGTGAATATTAATATTAAATTCAGAGACCGAAGACTCATTTATTAGATTTACAATTACTAGACAAGCTTACAAAGCTCCTAAAATTTTAAAAAATACTCATTTACATGACAGTAATTACTTAGTAGTAATTACATGACAGATACTATTTAGACGTACGGAGTTGAGCTTTGGGGCTCCACTAAACCATCCAATTCATCTCGTATCCAATCCTTACAATCCAAAATCCTTCGTAAAATCCTCCATGCACCTTATTATGTCATAAAAAAAAACTTATAAAGATCTCAGTTCTATATGTTGCTGATATGGATCAAACCAGATTCCTATCCTTTCATGGAAAGCTCCATACCCAAGTCTCACAACTTGCTTCACACTCAATTCTCAATAATCCTCCGAGGTGTCAGAAAATAAGATGACCTAGAGACCTTTCAATGTAGAACGTTTATCGAACTAGTGAGTAGTTCTTAACATGTTAAAATGTAATTGCAATCATTATTCTCAAATATAATTATGTACTGTATATAATTTATACAGTTGTAAATATCATTAAATGTTTTTTTGTTTTTTTTATTCTTTTATTAATAGAAATTTACAACTGTATTACAAAACAAATCTAGTAAATATGCGGTATGTATGAGATATAATGACATGAAAACAACTTGTAGAGGAACTACCCATTGGTAAATAATGAATATTTACAAAAGAAGATCACGAGGCCATCTTCTTTTCAGACGCCTCGGAAGATTGCCAGGAATGGAATGGGAAGCAAGTCGTGCAACAAGTGGATTTGGATGAGCAGTGAGTTTATTATGAAAGGAGAGGTATCTGGTTCGTGCTAAATCGGCGACATATGGGATATTAAGGTCATTATGGATTAATTCATTTGTGACAAAGTAAGGAGCATTAAGGATTTTGGATTGGAGTGATTGTATGCGGGAAGAATTCGATGGTATTGTGGATCCCCATAACTCTATTCCGTATGTCCAAATAGGTCTGATAATCGTCATATATATATATATATATATATATATATATATATATATATATATATATATATATATATATGATGTTTTTTTATAGAGAACCGGGAGATTTGAACGTTTGTCAAGTAGGTGTTGTAATAGTCGAAATCGACGTGCAGCTTCTTCTCTTTTCAATCTTGTATGAGGGTTCCAGGTAAGTCTCTTGTCCAGATAAAATCCAAGGTATCTTATCTGTTCTACATTATTTAATGGTACTCCATTAATGCATACAGGGACAGGATGAGGTAGGTTTTTGACTAGGGTAAAGGTTATTTGCTGAGATTTACTGAGATTTATCTTAACTCTCCAGTTATGACACCATTCTTCAAGGGAAGTGATATGTGACTGGAGTGTCTAGGATGCAGCAAATGGATCATCATTGACTGATAACACGCTGGTGTCATCAGCATAGGTTGTGAGGATAGTATTAGGATGGGTTGGGATATCAGCTGTATACACTGTATAAAGGATGGGACCCAGGATACTACCTTAAGAAATACCAGCGGTCTGGGGAAAGATAGATGAGTATTTAGAATTGTGATTAACTTTAAATACTCTTATCAGAAAGTTAGGAACGGAGGATGAGGAAATATGTAGATGGAAGGAATTTGCGAAGTTTATAAAGCAGACCTGGGTGCCATACTCGGTCAAATGCCTGTTCAACGTCAAGAAAGGCACCCGTGGAGTACATCTTGCGCTCCAGTGCAGATGAGATAACGTCCACCACACGATGGCATTGTTGGATGGTGGAATGAGACTGGCGAAATCCAAACTGGTGATCAGGAATAATGTATCATTAAATGTAAAAGTAAAATTCTTTTTAACAGACACGCATAAAAAGATAACAAACTTTTCAATCCAAGACATTAAGACTAATAACACAAGCACCTTGGTACGCTAACAATAAAACTATACACACTGACCTACAAATACCAACAGTCATTGAACACATACGGACACACTACAGACCGTTTCATGAAAAATTAAAGGGACACCCAAACAAACTCATCAATAGTATAGCCACATCTCTCATGCCGGAGAACACCAGAAGGAGACTGAAAAGAAACTGTATGAGAAACCTACTCACATAAAACCAAACTAAATATAAGGAAGGGGTGCCACTGGGCACTATCTATCCTCATAGTTTAACATAGCCAATTTTTATTTTATGATCTGATTTCAGAACATCCGCTAATTGTCAATAACGGTTTTGACAGGTGTGGATTTAAAAATAAAAGTGAAAGAAAAAAATGAAGTCGGTGGAAATATCTTCATTTGTGAACTGTTCATATTGAATTAAATAAGTTTGCATTACTCAACAAGAGTGCTTAGCACTTTAGTGTTTATCAAGTCAATAATTTATAATTGATAATTTCAATAAGTGCTACCGGGGTAGCTGGGTGGACTAACAAGGGGAGGACACACTCAGTCTCTCACGGATCTTGTTGGCAATTATTTTGGAGGTTCCTGGTCAAAAAATATTAGACACGTATTTTGCCGTTCCGACCAATGGGCTCTAGAAGCCGAGAAAATAAATAAAATAGCATTAAAATAATTTATTTTTTATCTCGAGTTTAAAAAATGATATTGACATGATTCTTGCACCAAGATTTTTAGTTTTGATTGCGGATTCAAGGAAAAATACAGTCGCCTCATAGATTTTGGTTTAGGTTAATTAAATTCTAAAAAAAAATAATTAGTTTTCAAGCAAACTACCTCTTAAAATTTTTTAGACAAAAATTGACGTCAGATTCAAATTCAGCACCCTCAAAAACATTAAAAAACGCTTATTTAATAAAATCAAACATTATCATTTTTTTCACCCTCTTCCAGGAAAATGAAATTGGTCAGGCAAATTTTGAAGCTTATAAATTTTTATTTTTCTATTTGGATGAAATTTCGTATTTAAGTGTTCTTTTGAATGCTGAATTCGAATCCGATGTCGGTTTTTGCGAAAAAAATATATTGAACGTACTTCACTTGAAAAATTGTAGCTTTTACACTGTAAAATGTGATAGAAAAGTTTTTTAGCCCTGCAAAATAAAACAAAATTTGTAAATACATAACAATCAAATCTTATATGTGGTTCTGTTTGTATATTATGTAAATATTAAAGTGTAATAAATTATTATTTCTCCAAATTAGTATTCTATATTCTATATTTGTTTTATTGGTATCTATATATATTCATACGTTTCCTGAGTTTTGAGGGTGCTGAAAAGCAATTCTTGGGCTAAAAAACTTTTTTATCACATTTTACAGTATAAAAGCTAAACTTTTTCAAGTGAAGTACGTTTAATATAATTTTTCCACAAGAACTGACATCGGATTCGAATTCAGCATTCAAAAGAACCTTTAAATACGAAATTTCATCCAAATAGAAAAATAAAAATTTGTAAGCTTCAAAATTTGCCTGACCCAAATGGTAGACATCTTTTGTTTAAATTGATAAAAACATGAATTACGCTTAGACGGTTTAACGTATCAACTTTAATTTTTACTAAAAATATAGGGTAGTGATACGCTTGAAATGTATTTGGTTTCATCATCCTATCTGGTTTCAAACTCAAGTTAAAAATCAAAATGTTTTTCGGATTTTCCAATTTTTTAAATAGGTTTTTGTTTATCGAATTTTACATTTATATACATCAAAAGAAAGTTGAGACTCTCCTCTTTCCAGCGATACCAACCAGTGAATTGCGTGACAAAGTAAAGGCGATTTAAAGGTATGTAACCAATAATCGGTTTAAAAATTTCATTTTCCTGGAAGAGGGTGAAAGAAATGATATTTTTTGATTTTGTGGAATAAGCGTTTTTAAATGTTTTTGAGGGTGCTAAATTAGAATCTGACGTCAATTTTTGTCTAAAAAAATCTTAAGAGATAGTTTGCTTGAAAAACTAATTACTTTTTTTAGAATTTAATTAACCTAAACCAAAATCTATGAGGCGACTGTATCATTCGCAATCAAAACTAAAAATCTTGGTGCAAGAATCATGTCGATATCATTTTTTAAACTCGAAATAAAAAATAAATTATTTTAATGCTATTTTATTTATTTTCTCGGCTTCTAGAGCCCACTGGTCGGAACGGCAAAATACGTGTCTAATATTTTTTGACCAGGAACCTCCAAAAAAATTGCCAACAAGATCCGTGAGAGACTGAGTGTGTCCTCCCCTTGTAAGACATGTGCAGTTAGGGTTGCCATTTATCCGGCTTTTTACGGCCGTGTCCGGCCTGCCCGGCATTTGTTAGGCTTTTTCGTCTTCCCGTTGAAAGTAGCAATCTTATGGCGTGGCGGAAATGTGACTGTGTTCAGATCTTGGGAACTACCACTCCTCTTACCTTTTTGACTAATTTAGTAAACTTTTCATAAAAGATTAAAAAAAACTTTCGGCATATAAAAAGTGGACTGCTTATTTTAGAACATTTCATAATGAAGAATTTAATTCTGAACTACTAAAATTGGAAGAATACTATTTTGCGATTCCATGTCATAACGTCAACGTTGAAAGAGTTTTCTCTTTTAATTAATGCCCAGTGGACAAAGGAACGCAATAAATTGCAAACAGAAACAATTGAACAGATGATGTTCATATTATGCAATTTAAAATTAACATGTGCAGAATTTTATGATACGATTTCTAAGGAAAACGACGTTTTGGATAAAGTAGGCGAAAAAGCAAAATACAACTAAGAATTTATGGATTTTTATTATTTTTAGAAACATTTGGGATTTCTTTATAATTGGCTTTTCAATTTTAATCTTTTTGTTTTCTCCTTAGAATAGTGCATATATTTTTATATTTGTATTGTTACGGTCAGGTGAGGTTGGGGGTGCCGTAGGCGGCCCAGGCGGCAAGTAGCTGGAAAGGCCGGCCTAGAAGGGTCACGGCGGGCCAGAAGGGCCTAGACCTGTAACCTGGCTAGAACGATCTAGAATGTTCGGCGTAGCTTTAAATAGGCCGACTTCTAGCCTAGCGGGGCAGTATCCATGTGTCAGTGATCGAGTAACGATCGATCAGTCAAGTGTCAGTGACAGTTCAGACAGTGAGGTAGTGACAGTGATTAACAGTGTCAGTGAGTGTAGTCACAGTCTCTGCGTGTCAGTGTAATAGATTCTTATGTGTAATTGTGACACCTAGTATTAAGATATTAAAGATAAGTATTGTGTAATATACATATTAGTGTAATTAGACCTAAGTATAATTGTTACTAGATTAAGTAGCTTAAGGGACCTATTTGTATTTAAAAGTTGTAAATAAATTAGTGTTTAATATTCAAATTGTGATTTGATTAGTCATACCCCCAGTGGCCCGTAACAATTTGGTGTCAGAAGTGGGATCACAGTTTAATTGCTATTGTTTGTCTTGTATTTGTTTTGTAATTATTGGGCTACTGGAAAATGGCTACTCAAAGCGTTAGATTCAATGATTTAAAAGTTGCAGATTTGAGACGGGGATTGGAGGAGCGCGATCTGGATCCCGCCGGATCAAAAACTGTGTTGCAGCAGCGTTTGCGCCAGTTTTTATAGATTCGGTGGAAAACCCCGATAGCGTTAATTTTGAGACCGATTTGAGCAGATTATCTGCAACTTTTAAAACTGAATTAGGCAATGTAAGAAATGAATTAGGTAATGAGTTGGGTAATGTAAGAAATGAATTAGGTAATGCGTTAGGTAACGTAACTCAGGGTTTCTTGGACCCTAGGGGGTAACTTGAACCCATCACGATAAAATGATAAAATCTGGCTTAGATATTATCATTTTATCGTGATGGGTTCAAGTTACCCCCTAGGGTCCAAGAAACCCTGAGTTACTGTAATGTAAGAAACGAATTAGGTAATGAGTTAGGTAATGTAAGAAACGAATTAGGTAATGAGTTAGGTAATGTTAGCAATGAATTAGGCAATGTTGAGGATAATTTAAACACTTTAGAATGCAAGTTAACCACTGTAGAGACAAGTTTGATGGAGACTGTAAATAATAAATTAGCCGGCGTTGAATCTAGGCTAGGCGAGAAGGTTTGCTCGATTGAAAATGACCTAAGTTCATTTAGGTGAAGAGTAGAAGCCCTTGAAGGACGCATGAGCCACCCACCAAAGGACGACAGCGACAGATCTTCCGAGGGCAGCTCTCACAACACCATTCGGCTTGCCAATGCTGGGACGCTACATACACACATCATTCCAGTGTTCGACGGGAAGACACCGTGGGAGGATTATATGACTCTCTTCGAGACAGCAGCTTCGATCCATGGATGGTCTCAAAAGACCCAGGCTTCAACGTTGTGCCTAGCCTTGCGTGGAGACGCCTTGGGAGTACTCCAGGGGATGCCTATGTCGGAGCGGTCCAACTACGGGGAGCTGGTAAGAAGACTGGAGATACGGTTCGGCCACCGCCACATGGACCAGCTATACCGCTCACAACTAAGAGACCGGATCCAAAAGAACACTGAAACGCTACAGGAATTCGAAGCTGATGTCGCCCGGCTTGTGAGGAATGCCTACCCATCGGTCACCGATGATATATGACATAATATGATGAGGCTATCAGACAGTCAGTAAGGGGCTATGCACGAGTTCGTGCAGCGGAAGCAGAGCCTGTTGTCGTCCCCAGCATAGAAGACATAATAAAGAGGGTCTTGGAGGCTCTCAGGACTCGTAAGAAGGAGATTCGCTGTTGGGGCTGCGGTCAACTGGGACACCCTAGAAGCAAGTGCCCGTCCAATAAAAGAGAAAAGCCTCAGGAAAACTAAGGAAGCTTGGTAAGAAGGGGCAACTGCCGACCCGTAATATGAAAGGCCTAAGGAAGACCATCAGGGTGGCATCAATAGGAACCAAGACGACCAGTTTCTATGTGGATGGGATGGTGAACGGACAGCTGCGAAGCCTTCTACTGGACACCGGCGCAACGATGACAATCCTGAGCCCGAAGACGGTTCCCGCTGAGCAGATCTCACCAACTACTTGGGCACTACGGACAGCCACAGGACAGCCAGCCCAGGTTCTATTGGCTTCTACATGAATTATGTCCCCTTTTCGGTCTTTTTTGGTCTTCGTTGCTTGGAAAAATAGATTTGAATCTGACGGGAAAGAATGGGTATGGAAAGGACGAAATGAACAATCTATCTCCAGTCATATGCGATTTGATCAATTTCGTGAATCACTGTATTTTGGGGTAAGTACTGAACGATGAAAAGTAAACAAACTAATAAGGTAGACAGAAGATAATGACATCGAACCGAGAATACTTTTGAAACCTGAGATTTTTAAAAAGCAAAATGCTGTCAAGAAATACTAAAATTCAGCTTCACATAACCTTACTTAGACTATTAGGATGCCACTTCTATTGCGATTATTTTATTGGAATACTTGTTTCAAACAAAATTTACAACACATCAGCACTATGTTATATGGATTATACATACTACAGTTTTGAAAAATGTAAGACAAGAAATCTAACATTGGTACTTCCCTCAGGAGATTTAACAGATATCTGAAATGTATCCATCGTGGAAAGGGAAAGGTGGCAGGGAGCTTAAATTTCCGCGATGGATACATTTCAGATATCTTTTAGATCTCCTCAGGTAAGTACCAATGTTAGATTTCTTGTCTTACATTTTTAAACAAACTTAGTATATACAATAACACCATGTCTTGATGTGTTTAAAATTTTGTGTGTTTTAGAACTGAGGATAAGTTTTTAGCGTTCAAAACTAGCATTCTAATAATATGATCCCAATAGAAGTGGAAATTAATTTATCAATCCCAATTGTATTGATCCATCTATACCATCATGCGTACCTCAAGTGACTCTTAATTAGACCAGTTCTGAGACATGGACTCTTAATGCCGTGGTGATGAACAACCTCAAGGTATTTTAAAGGAACCAATCCTCACCTAACAGCCTGAAAGAATCTAATTGGAAGCTCCTAGGAAATTTATATGGCCCTGCCTATATCGCTGACTCCAATACTTGAAAACTACGGATCGAGGAAGAGCTGAACTCCTTATATAAGGATAAAAATGTGGTCCAGTCTATTAAAGCGTGCCGCACAGTGGGGCCCGGCTAGGCATTAGCTTATATCTCGGCTTCTGATTAGTCTAGAATATTTTTATAGTTTCTGCTACAATTTTAAAGCTATTTTAATGCAGCATTTAATGACGTGATGATTTATTTAAATTAATTAATTAAAATAGCAAACTATTAAATATGTTTTTAATATTTTGAATATTAGTATTTTGTTGATGTCAAATAATGAGTGAAGAGATTAAAAACTAGTTGATGCTACTACCACTTCAGTATTCATTAGCCATAAGTTCCTTTAGTGTGATTAAAATAAAATAGTAGGAAGAGAGAGTGTCCTTCGTAAAATATGTAATAATATACGTAATTTTAGGACAACAAAGCTGGAATATCCTTCCGCCATCTTGAAATCATTAAATCCTGGATTATTTCAAAATAATATCCTTAAGCACTAAACATAAAAGGACAACTATGGCGGAATATCCTTTGGCTCTCTTAAAAATCGTTAAATTTTGCGGATCTCAAAATAGTATCCTTAAGCACTAAACCTAAAAGGACAACTATGGCGGAATATCCTTTGGCTATCTTAAAAATCGTTAAATTTGGCGCATCTCAAAATAGTATCCTTAAGGACGAAAACTAATATGTATGTCTAAACTAATATATATTAAGGATGTCCTTCCGCCATCTTATTATCGTTAAATCCCGGAATATTTCAAATTAATATTCTTAAGGAATACAACTAAAAGAACAACAATAGCGGAATATCCTTCGGCTATGTTAAAAATTGTTAAATCTTGGCGGATCTCAAGATAGTATTCTTAAGAACGAAAACTAATAAAATCGTTAAATCCTGGTAGCTTGGAGAAAAATAGTATCCTCAAGGACGAAACCTAATTTGTTGGAAAGGACAACAATGGCGGACTGTTTAAAATCGTTAAATTCTGCAATATTTCAGAATAGTATCCTTAAACTATATGTCGGGAAGGAGAGTGGCTAAGGATGTCCTTCCGCCATCTTAAAATCGTTAAACCCCGGAATATTAAAAAATATAATATCCTTAAGGACAAAAACAACAATGGCGGAATATCCTTCGTATATTTTAGAATAGTATCTTTAAAGACGAAAGCTAATAAAATCGATAAATCCTGAAAAAATAAAAAAGTATCCTTAAGGACAAAAACTAAAAAAATAACAATGCGGAATACCCTTCGGCTGTCTTAAAAATCGTTAAATCTTGGCGGATCTTAAAATAGTATCCTTAAGGACGAAGACTAATATATTTATGGCCAAGGATGTCTTTCCGCCATGTTAAAATAGTATAACGAACTAAATCATTTCCATTGTTCTAGGAAGGTTCAGCAATAATAACAAATTAGATGTACAATTGTGAGTGGCAGGCAGAAACGAGGTTTTGTCATACTATCATATAGGTTAGAAAAACCAAATGAGATCGAACTAATTAGGGGATTAAACTAATTATGCTTTTATGTAATCTTCAACCTTCTAATCATTGGATTTTTAAACAGGTTAAAAATGATTGTTATGCGCGAAACTATTTTTGAGGGAACATTATCTAATAATAATAAGTGAAAAAGAAATACCATTTTCGTGCTCCATTGCATATTTGAATATAAGATTTTTACCGTTAAAATAATAAAATTTTAATTATTATTTAAATTATTGAAGTACTTATAAGAGCGGGCGAAGCCACTTCAGGGAATGCTACAAATAAATAAATAAATAAATAATAAGCCGGCTCCACACATTCGTGTTATGTCATAACACATACGCATAACAAGAAACAACGACGAAACAGTTCTCTGTTGTCATGACAATATATCAATACCTACTAAAATAAGCCAAGTTCGTAAAAATGCATGTACTCGTATCTACCATTTTTTAATATGTTGTTAGGACCCATGAGGATAGTTAAAATCCAAGTTTTCAAACCTCAAAATCCGGTGGGTTGTCCGTAGTACTCAATAAACCGCGGAATTCTAGTACTATTTTCGTTTTTCATTTATATCTCTAAAATATGAAAATTTGCTTGACATAGCATTTACTATATTAAAGAGTACTAAATGTGTGACAATTTAATTCTAACCGCAGCTATGTAGATTAATTGGTTGCGGAAATACAGTTCCCCAAAAAATAGTGATATTTCACAGTATTTGAAAATTTTCCGTTGAGTCAAGTTCTCGGCCGCATTCTAACAAAAGTACTGGTTTCACAATGATTTCTTAAAGAAATAATTTAAAGGAAATTTAATTAGCTTTTATTTGATATCTAAACTATACCTGTAGACAATTTTTTTTAGAAACGGGAACAGATTACAAAATCGGATTAGAGGAAAAAAATTGGATTGCTGGTTTTAAAAGTGAGTGAGAGAATTGGCAGGAATCTACCTGTTTCTTTTTAAATTTAAAAACATGTACAAGTATTTATTGCTGTATTTAAATACATGTATTTTAGGCTGGTATCCTTCGATGTATAAATCGTCTGGGCTATGATCTATTGTTTTTCCCTGTTTAGGAGAAATTGAGGTTTATCCTTCGGTCTCCCCCTTTCTTAAATCTTATATTTTATTTTGCCATTGTTTCAGGACTCTTTAGTCTCTCAAATACCATCTTTTTTAATGCGAGGCTACTTAATCTCCTGAGAGTCAGCTCTTATTATTTCTTTATCACATTATCTCATGTGTTAATAAAGTTTGCATAAGCTTTATTTACGCCATGATCTATTTACTTTCAGACTGAACTAAGAGCGAAAATGAAGATAAGCTACGAAAATCTCTTCTAGACTAATTGAATAGAAAAAAAAAAACTGTCAACAAGGTAGTTTCCCATTACAAATGCTACCGTAAAAAAAATATTCTTAACATAGTCCAGTTAAATTCAAAATGTCTAAAATTAACTATCGAAATAAATTATATATTTTTTAAATCGCTACGTGCTTACTTAACGTTATTTATTATCAAAGTTAATAGCTTTTCATGTTAAAACAGTTATTATTGATAATATGATTAACTGGGCTTCACGATTATTCGCTGTTGCTAAGCGACTTAGTGATTAAGCGATTCTCTCTGTTTCGGCTTATGTTATTGGGAAACAAATTTCCTTTGATGTGTGTTAAAAACCGCCTCCTATAGCGATAAACCCATAACACGAGCAAAAACAACTTGATCACACATAACACGAGGCGAGTGCCCAACCAAACATTCGCCAATCTTTGACGAGCATGTCTGTTTCGTGTTGCGTGTTATGACATAACACGAATGTGTGGAGCTGGCTATAGAGCTAAACTTAATTGAAGACTAAAAGGAGATCCTATGCCTTGACAAGGTGAAGACGTATAGTTGTTAGGGCAGGTATAACGGTCCCATGAAGGTGTTATTTTATCTCCGTGAAGCTGTCTACCTAATTTATAAGGCAGTGGTTTCCTACCTGGCTTCCCTTTGGAGTAAAAAACGAAGCAGTTATTACAGTGGACGTCGCTTATAAGAATCACTTTGGGATCAACAAAAAGTGAGTCTTATAGGCGGATGAGTCTTATAGGCGAAAAGGAAAAAATAATATTAAAATTTTTTTTAATTTACAAAAAAAACTTTATTATAACAGTTATTATAATATAGCGTGTATGAGATGAAGATAAAGCTCAAACATAATTTGGTGGTTTTAAAAACTACGTTTGTTTTTTATTATTTTCTAGTATTTCAAGAATGTATCGCTCGTAATCATAATGCTTTTCAAAATTGGTCCCTTGGTGCTGGACAGCTCTCCTCAACACCCCTTCAGCCCGTAGAACCTCAGAGTGTGAAGGTGGAAGCGTCACTTCATCAGTTTTTGCTTGTAAATTTCGTCATTGTTCGTGACATTCGACGAACTGCTGCTTCCGGCTTCTCTCATGACAGACTCACAGATCAAGTCCTCATAATACGCCTCATTGTCATAAATTCGGACCAAATATTTTAGATAGTTTTGAAATAAAATTGATAATGGCTTAGCATCAAAATGAAGGAGAGTGACCTTTTCCCTCGAATAGTAGCGACTGAAACACCGAAATAAATCGGAAGAAGGTTAGAATCGACAAAAGGTATTCTGGGCGCGCGTAGGGGTTGGTGGCTGTCTTCTCCACCGGTACCCCCATTTATTCTGCCAATTCTTCACCTTTTTGGTGAAACAATGTTCCTGAAACGCGAGCATCCTTACCCCTAACTTTTAGAAACCATTCTTTTAACGAGCATTCAACATTAGAATTCTTTCCACCCCTTTTCCGTTTCCGACTCAGAGATTTATTTTGTAATGCTTCACTTTCGATTTCTGGTCTATTTTTCAAAATCCTGCCCAATACAGTTTGTGAAACGTTACTTTTTTTTTTATTTCGGAGAAATTGAGTCTTATAACCGACTATTTTTGTGTGTATTTGGATACGTCCGGAAAGTTCAAGTCTTATAGGCGGCTGAACCTTATAACCCATGAGTCTTAAAAGCGGCGTCCACTGTATATGAAACAGTTACCATATAAAACTGCTATTACATGAAACTGTTACTATATCCTCACGAACCTGTTATACTCAAATCATATAGTCACTGCCAGTCTTTCTTGTAACAGCGTGTATTTTTGTATTTCTGCTGTTCTGATTTATTTTTTGGTGTGTTTTTCTATTACAGAATAAAAAAAATTGTTTGCTAAAAAAAAAAAGCTGAACCATATCATCTTCATAGTTCAAGAAAGGTTTAGCAATAATAAAATTCAAAGATTTTCAATTATGTTTGATAAGAAGTTTGATAATCGACCGATAGGTGGCGAGCGGCATTCGAAAGAGGTTACAAAGCTTATATAAGGTTATATAGAGCTAGAAATTTATAACATTTACTTAACGTTACAAAGGACTAAAACTGACATATTAAACGCAACACAAGACTTACCAACAGTGACAGATTACATTACAAAGGACACAGAATACATTACAAATTCTTTGATAGCCTCAAACACATGACTAACCTATTTAACACATTGACGCCGCACAGTGGAGTATTTAGCATTTAATCATGGGCAAAAGTACAAAAAATAAAGTGTACTTCAGAAAGTTACAATACGTATTTCCTGGAAGCTTAGGATTGTTTACATCGAAATATATTTATCTCGTTCATTGTTATCCACTTCCTGCCCGAGGAAACTAGCCTAAATCCAGGAGTTGGGTACGCTGCATGTACACAGTTGCTTTTGCTGAGTTGTAAGATGCTTAAAGATGTTGTGATTCCTGTGGAATCAATTTAACAATTGATCTGAAATTTATCTACACAGCCTGGAAAGGTATGTATTTCTCTGTTATAACTAGTTTTTAGCAAGTTTTAATATCATAACGGTTAACGTGTAGTTCTTTAGATTACGATGTTTAAACGAAAAAATTAGACTTGTTTACAAGAATAAAAAAGAATATATTGTATTGTCGGGCTTTGTCGAGCAGATATTTTTGCATTAATGTAAAGTTCAGTCCTTCTACTTGTTAGACCGCAAAAAAAATCATACATTAATAAATGTATAAAAATACCTCTTAAAGTGAATTTTTTGATATCCAAGTCTGTGTGATATCTGTGGAATCCATTTAACAAGTGATCTGAAATTTCTCTACACAGTTTCGAAAGGTATGTATTTCTCTGTGATAACAAGTTTTATCATCATATCGGTTAACCGACGCAATGAAACATAACATTTTCCCGACGTTTTTCAAATACTCTGATTTTTCCAGAGATTCCCCTAATTTTAGTCAAAACTTGGAATTTTTTTTATATTTTATTAGTCTGATATATTTCTAGATTGCTGATAAAATGTTTTAAGTATTCCACAGTCACAAAAAAATAGGTAAATAGTTTTGGCCAGGATTTTATGGCCAATACTCCACTGTGCGCCGACTGAAAAACCACAGAGGTAGCAAAACTACATTAAAACTCTTTGACTTGACTAAGATAACGTAACAGAGCCTCTTTTCCAAACACCTAGTGAGCCCTATCACTGGATCAAGAAGCATTTTATTGTTGTTTTATGATTTTTGTACCTTAAACAGAAATCCCTTAAAATCCATCAAGTACAGAAAATGGATTCATAATTGTTTGTAATTGTATCATAAAACATTAAAAATAAAGGGGATTAGGGAAAAAAAATAACATTTACTTATTTATGAGGGTCTTTTTCAGAAAAGGCATGCATAGTAACCTGTTACTATTATTCGGTGATCACTCTTATTTACATATGAGGTAATACCAAATGTTTAGGAAATCTAACCTGACTATATTACCTCGTATATTGTTTCATTAGTGGTCAACAGTTAAAACATATAATGAACTTTTTCCAGCTAATTGAACAAATAAGGACTGAAGAAGATGCTTTCATGTTCTTACAGAGTAAGAACATTATACCTAACACCAAATTATGCGATAAAGGGCATCCAATGAAGGCAAAGATAAGAGAAAGAAGACCGTCCAAGTGGTGCTCCTATAAGAAGGGATGCAGGAAAGAGGTAGGTGTTTTGCGTGGAACATGGCTTGTGAGATGCCATCTGCCTTTGAAAAATGTAATTATGTTAATTTATGTTAGACTCTTATTTATGTGAGTTTATGTGGAGGAGAAGGCACGAAAAAGAGTGTTTGTTTAATAAGATCCTAGAAAACATTGCTGATTTTTCGCCGGTCATTTAATTCATATTATGTTTTGAATTTTGGTTATTTATAAAAAAAAATAAACACATGTTCTGTTATGATTATTTTATTGAGTAGCATAAGTAACAGGTTACTATGCATGCCTTTTCCGAAAAAGACCCATTTATGATATGATAACATTTTCAATACAAAAAAAACTATAAATATCTGGAGCGACATGTGGATTCCAGTGCAGTTTAAAATTCGATCAATATGCGGCCATTCTTACCAAAATTTAACAACAGCATCTTCATAGTTCTTGAAAAGTTTAAAATATACTATATATATAAAGTTTACTATAATAATAATTAAAATATAGTCTTAAGACGAGGTTAGCCAAACTGTCATATATTTTTATAGTTAGAAATTAAAATCCAACCAGATGGATCGGTAAAATTATTTTTGCTAAAGTGGATGTCTAATTAAGGTTTTACGTCCTCTTCACACAACTAATCAATGCAATTATTACCAGGTTAATTGCTATGCGTAAAAAATATCAATGAAGAAATAATGCTAAATTTCATACATCAAGACAAGATTTTTATCAATAAATAAATAAAATTCATTTGAACGGAGAATTCTAAGAAGGATCTATGGCCCCAAAAAGACTCAAGAAGGATACAGGCTTAGACCCAACCGGGAAATCTATATAGATACAAAGGACATAGAAACGGAAATCCGGGTCAGAAGACTAAAATTCTATGGACATATGATAAGAATGGTCCCGGAAAGACTAAATAAACAAATATTTCAGAAAGTCCGTGGATATAAAAGCTCAGGAGGATATATAAAACAGATGAAGGAAGAAACGGAAAGATTAGGTATAACGGACCAGGACTGTCAGGACAGAGAAAGATGTAGAAACAGACTTTAGGACTTGAAGGTTGTTGTGGGCAAGAGAAGTTCAAAAAAGGGAGTGACGTGGAAAGAGAAATGAAAAAAAAAGACACGCAGAAATAATGAAAGAAAAATGGAAGGAAAGAAAAACAAGGGAGGAGCCAAAAATTAATATTCGCGTGGTCTCCAAGGCCGTTTCGTGAAAAAAAAAAAAAAAAATAAGTAAAATTTAATTATTAGTTAAAATAATCTGAGTTCTTTTTTTATGAGAGCGGGCGAAGCCGCGGCGTAGGGTGCTAGGTATTTTATAAAAGAACAAGCTTTTTTTCGATTGTGATCACAAACCAGGAAAACTACTGAACCAATCTGTATCAAATTTTCACCACATCATCTTTATGGTTCCTGGAATGTTTAGCAATAATAAAATGTACTGAATTGCAATTAATTTGTTGTTGAAAAAAACGATCATAAGTGGAAACAGCGAACTTTCAAAAACAAGTAAAAAATCCTTCATTCGACGCTGTTGCAGTTTTTATATCCTTAACCCGCTAGACCCTCAACATTCTTGGAACCTTTCTTCGCGGAATATGGACAACTTCAATTAAAGTTCTTACATCATTGGCAAAGATCCGGTTTGTTATAATATGCAGTTGAAGAAATCGGTCTTCACGTGCTAATGCAGAGCGTGGATGACCTGGTACGGGTATCCTCGTGTCTCCCTGTAACGCTTTACTGTCCTGAAAACCCTTGATTCGTTAATGCCAAGGCGTCTGGCTGCATTATGTTGGCTAATTCCCGTTTTTACATAAATCGCGATTTCCTAAGTTAAATTTTACATAACGCTTTCTTTATTCATTTCAAAAGAATACAAACCACTTTTAAAAATGAGTAAACTAAAAAAAAATAAAAATAAAAAAGAAGATACAGAAACTAAAGACACGTTCCAGAAACGAATCAGCAGTGAGAAAATAAAAATGGATTGATAGTCCAGTACATTTTATTTCTACAATAATCATATTGTAGATTGCAAGAAATATGCGATTATTACACAGGCAAACGATAAAAAAACGTTTTTACTTCAAACACCTTATTATTCTATTTTTTAGGGTGCTAAATCCAAATATGACACTTATTAAGCCGTATCACCAACCATTTTTTCACATTTGCACATCAATATATTAATTTTTTTTATTTATTACAAAATTTAACAGCTTTTATATACTACAAATAAAATTGTAAAATAATTTGTGCTGGATGTAGAAGAGTTGACAACACTGCTGAAACAGATACAGATATAAATGAGCAATATGATGAATAGTTCCGATGTGCTACAGCAAATATAGAGCCTAGTTAGGGATCTTGGGTTAACAAAAGAAAAAGCTGAATTGATTGGTTCTAGGCTAAAAGAAAAGAACTTGATGGCAGTTGGAACTAGCATATATGTGTATAGGAAGGGAGAGCAGCAGTTTTCGAAATTGATTTAGTATACTGCTCAGACATTCCAGGTCTGATCAAAGAGTTCGATGTTGAATACAAAAAAGAAGACTGGAGGCTGTTTATTGATTCTTCCAAAACTAGTTTAAAAGCTGTTTTATTACACAGTAGTAACACTTATGCATCTGTACCTGTTGGCCATTCTGTACATATGAAAGAGAGCTATGAAAACCTAGAAATAGTGTTGAATACAATGCGACTCATGGTTGGATCATAAGTGGTGACTTGAAAGTAACATGCATGCTTCTTGGTCAGCAAGGCGGTTTTACTAAATTTCCATGTTTTTTGTGTGAATTGGACAGTTGAGCAAGGTATCAACATTGGTGCAGAAAGAACTGGCCTGTGAGGGAGTCTTTCCCGGCGAGAACATTCTCCGCAAAAACCTTGTAGATCCTAGAAACATTCTCTTAGCACCTTTACATATAAAGTTAGACCTCATGAAACAGTTATATAATGCTTTATATTTATATGAAACAGCTATATATGTTTTTTTATATTATATAAAAGAAGTAAATTTCTCAAAAACTATAGGTGATACAAAAAAACTAAGACCAGATTTGAATTCAGCACACAAAAATCTATAAAAATCAGCTATTAAAGTAAGTTTTCAAAAACATTTTTTTTGTAATCCTGTGTTATCAAAGAAACAGCCTTGATAAGTTCAAGGATTTGTTGGGCTCTGCCTCTTTAACTATGATGTTTACAGCTCTTGATTCTTCCAAAACTAGTTTAAAAGCTGTTTTATTACACAACAGTAACACTTATCTAATTATATTATTTTTTTTTTTTAATTTTTGAGTTATGTAGTCAATGACTATCTTGGTTGTCCTATATCTGTCTGGTTTACCCTATAACAATAGGTGGATGAACAATATAAACTCCCCATAAAAAGTAATGCAACACCCATCATTGTCTAGATTTCCTGGTTTTTACCTTAATCCATACTTTGTTTATATTCACATTAATATTATTTATTAAACGTTATACATAATTGATTTACACATCAATTTTTTTCCAGTTAATAACAAACGATGGAATTTTAGATTATTTTTTTTTTTCAAATTTCCTTCGAAGTTCATGTTTATCATTCGTTTCGTTATTTACAAGTACGCCAAGACTAGTGGAAGCAGCCATTCAAGCCAGAGGGGGTAATATGTCTTATCAAATGTAAATTAAAAATTTAAAAGTTAAAAAAAAAGGCTAAAGCTACAAGAAACTGCCCGTCGTTACAGAATACTTCTACATTTTCTAGACAAACGTTCAAAGCTCCCAATTCATCACAAAAGACCCATATACATGACTGTAATAAGACCTATTTGGACATACGGAGTTGAGTTTTGGGGCTCCACTAAACCATCTTATTCATCTCGTATTCAATCCTTACAATTCAAAATCCTTCGAAAAATCATCAATGCTCCTTACTTTGTCACCAATAAACTTATCCATAAAGATCTTAATGTTCCATATGTTACTGATTTAGCCCAGACCAGATACCTATCCTTTCATAGTAAGCTCCATAACCACTCAAATCCACTAATTTCTCAACTTGCTTCCCACTCCATTCCTGATAATCCTCCGTGGCGTCTGAAACAAAGATGGCCTAGAGACCTTCTAGTGTAGAATTTTTAATAAAGTGCTACTGATGAGTAGTTCTTTTCAAGTTTTAGCATGTTATTATTGTCAATACCTTTTTACTTGATGTATATATATTGTACAGTTGTAAATTTCAATAAATGTATATAAAAAAAAAAGTTAAAATTGAAAAAAATGAAAATTTTAAACAGTTTTCTAACTTTTTTGTTTATTGTAAGAAATATTTCAATTTATTTTAATAAAAATTGTTGATGTCTAGTTTAGGAATGTTTATTATAGACTTCAGAACCTTTCTTTATTATGAAAAAAAAAAATGCGACGGGGAGTTCAGTTGTAAATAAATACACGTGGTATGTTAATTGAGTACATTGCAATAATGGAATAACAACCCACATCTTTATTTTTTTTCTCTCTTTCAGATTTTAATTCACAGCTGTTATTAGGGTAACAATCAGTGAATCTGATGAAATTGAATACTCCAGGCCTTGTATGCGTGTGGGAGACTAGTACTCAATAGTACCTCCTCCTTGCATGAATTAAAGAGATTCATTTGAGGAAATCTCTCATCCAGCTTCTTTTAAGCCTTCTGAGAGTATTTCGAGGTATGTCAGTCGTGGCATCTGTATAAAATTAAATAAAAAAATGGAAGTAAAGAAAACAAAAACAGTTAAATATAAATAAAATGACATAACGTTTATTATTCCCCAGATCCGTCTCCCATAAACCTCTATTTCACGATCAAGTAACAGGTAAACTATAAAAAATAAAATTAAGCAAAGGAGTAAAGACCTATTCCTCGTGGGTTCAATAACTTTCCCGTCTGTTTGTAAAAAATATTAAAATTAACATACACTTCCATAGAAGGCCACTTAGCGGTAGTACGATATCGCATAGTGCTCTGAGGGATATGAATGAATCTCTAAATTCGTGAATAAGCAATTAGCGAAATTAATAAATAATTCATAAGTAATTCAAAAAAAGGGTCCAAAAAAGATGTGAATAGATAGCATTTTTGGGCGATGAGGGTCGAACCTGTTTAATAACAACTTGGCGCAACATCGATCATTTTATGATTCACGGCAATACAACACGGTTATGATAACGTTCAATTATCACACCCTAATTACTGACAATACCATGATTTAGTGCGATGTCCGGCGAACTATACGATCTGGTACACATATCAGAAAAACATATTCCTCTATCATATTGGATCGTCAGGAAATTAACCAGCTTTATCGTCCTTAACCTTAAAACCAACAGAGTCATCCAGACGGATATTTTCCTCTCTTATTTCCCCGGATTCGGATCCCTTTGCTTCCAGTCGCGTTCCCCCGACTCTTCCTAGACTAGGGTTTCCATTTCCTAAAATACAAAAGCCGGACTTGGCGCTGTATTAAGGTTGTTTTATATTATCCGGCACGACACGTAGAGGACCGTAGCGTTTCAGACAAGACAAATATTAGTATAGTTAGTTTTATACTGTCTGCGTATATATTTGTGTAGCGGATCCGGCAAGACACGGCACGTTTCAGACACGACCTTAAGACATTTATCAAAAAGAATATTTGGTCGGAGCCGGTCCGTGCCGGACTGTGTCTGACCGTCTCTTTTTCGTAGTATACTTTACTTTCCGACTCCAACAGTGCAGTACTGCACTGACTTTGCCCCGTTCCAGTTATTTTTCTGTGTTTAAATTTGATTCCATTTTTGTTTTTGTTTTTTTGCAAAACTGGATGTTAAAAAATTAATTGAGTGCGTAAGGAGTAACACGGTAACGGTCGGGTTAAGAGGAGGCAGCTCCTACGCCCGCCGAGAATACCTTTTATCGATTCTTACCTTCTTCCGATTTATTTCGGTGTTTTAGTCGCTACTTTTAAAGGGGGAAGGTTATTCTCATTTATTTACGGAGAAACTTTAAGTCCCTGTTCAAAGTAATATTAACTTCTGTTTACCTTATGATATTAAAATGTGAAATAAGAAAATAATGAAGTGGAAATAATAAAATTTCAAAATATAAGACACTAAATCAATTTGGAATTAAATGAAAATTAATATAATGCTAAACCACCAGTAATGTTAATTCTTGATAAACTTTGTGATGTGAGGGAATTAATTGTAAATAACAAATTATAAATATTTAAAAGACAGAATCCTTAGGTATTTATTTGTCATAACTCCTATTTATTTAACCATTTGTAGATACATGTTTCCGAGACAATGCTCCATCATCAGGCTTCTAAATTTTTTTTTAAAACACATTAATCGATAACATTATACCAACAGTTTTACAATTATATAGTAACGTGTCATTTACCTCTTAATCTGTGATTATTTTAACATTGTCTATTCTCCATGTTATAATCCATTATAATACAGAATCCTAGTTGAAAGTGATGATGTTAATTTCTGCTATATTTTCTTAAGGGAAGTAGAAATAAGAAAATATGAAACCTATGATATACTTTCTCACATTTATTTTTAGATTGATATGTTTTATTGAAATAATTATACAATCTGTCTCACATTAGGGCAATAAGTATTATGGATGACAAAGAATGCATTCACAAAATAAGCATACTGAAATTTTATCACTTAAATCGATACAACAAATAAAAATATATAAAACACCAAATCCATGTACAAATTAATGTTCTTAAGTTTTGTAACACTTTTACACATCAGATAAGAGGGAATAAGAAAACATGAATTGATAAAACACTTAATCCTTTATGAAACTCATGTTGTTAACTTATGTTTCAGTTATTTACATTTAAGAAGACTAAATGTCAATATAACACACTAAACAACACAATCCAAGTTGAAACTGTAGAAGTGATTGTTTACATGTGAGGTTATAGGAAAGAGCTATCGATAAATGTAAACTCCAAGTGAAGCGTAAGGATCGAACTGGTCGGTGTAGCGCTGGTCAAGGCAGTTTGCTGCCTCCTTTTAACCCGACCGTTACCAAAAAAAAACCTAATCAAAACAATTTGTATAAATTTCTACTCGATGTTCAGGACATGTAGATTTTCTACATTTAGTGCATGCTTTCTTGACTTTTTTTTATCTTTTTGTCTTGGACAAATAACACATCTGGACTAAACCATTAGGTTTAGACTAAACACTAGTATGAAGTAATATACTATAAACAAAAAGTCATTAAAAAAAAAATCTCCGCCTGTGCTACCAGCCCGTGCTGGAACCTGCTGTGTCTGATAATATAAATACACCATGTATTTGTCTGACCGTGCCGTGTCTGATACGCTACGTGCCGTGCCGGATAACATAAAACAAGCCTTAAGCCGGACATTTGCCACAAAAGCCGGACATACCTTATATAAAGCCGGATGTACGTTTTTAAAGTTGGAATTATCTTCAATAATAAAAAAAGTCTGTCAAGATAAGTTACATATAATTTTTAATTAATCAAAGCTATGTTACATAATTTATATTAAAGGTTTAAGTTTTTAGTTATAACATTAACCACTAATTTATAGTCCTATCCTAAATCTTTTGATCTTTATGTATGACATTAAAATTAATAACTACCTGAAACATTTTCAGTCTTCTACAGACTTCACTTACATAAAACAAAAACAAAAATAAATAAATTACAGCTCCACTTAGGCAATAAAGTAAAGTAATAGTTTTTGATTATATAAAAGTTTTGATTATATAAATCAAAATTAAATATATGCACTATTCTAAGGAGAAAACAAAAAGATTAAAATTGAAACGCCAATTATAAAGAAATTCCAAATGTTTTTAAAAATAATTAAAATCCATAAATTCTTAGTTGTATTTTGCTTTTTCACCTACTTTATCCAAAACGTCGTTTTCCTTAGAAATCATATCATAAAATTCTGCACATGTTAATTTTAATTTGCATAATATGAACATCATCTGTCCAATGGTTTCTGTTTGCAATTTATAGCGTTTCTTTGTCCACTGGGCATTAATCAAAGAGAAAACTCTTTCAACGTTGACGTTATAACATAGAATCGCAAAATAGTTTTCTCCCAATTTTAGTAGTTCAGAATTAAATTCTTTATTATGAAATGTTCTAAAATAAGCAGTCCATTTTTTATGTGCCGAAAGTTTTTAAAAATCTTTTATGAAATTCTGCCATTGGTCAAAAAGTTTACAAAATTAGTCAAAAAGGTAAGAGGAGTGGTAGTTTCCAAGATCTGAACAAAGTCGCATTTCCGCCACGCTATAAGATTGCTACTTTCAACGAGAAGACGAAAAAGCCTAGCAAATGCCGGGCAGGCCGGACATGTCCGGCTAAAGCCGGACAAATGGCAACCCTATCCTAGACCCTTAACTAACGTTTCAAACCTAACCTAGTAAACACCTGTAACGTTTTTCGAAACCAAGCTTCGGTAGACAATGTCAACCACGCGCCCGGTCATGCAAGTATTTTTTTTTTCTGTTTTATATCTATTATATTTCCCATTAAAATTAAAACAATAAGAATCGATGTTAATAGAAAAAAAATTAGATCAGGACTTAATATACTTTTAGAAGGTAAAGAAAACTGTGGTGGTTGACAAAGTCAGTAAGCGCACCCGGTTTAGGGTTAAATATAGAAAAAAAAAATTAAAACATTTTTAATAGATCAAAATACTGACCAGTAATGAATTCTAAAGACGCTTTTAGATTATGAAATTGTTTATATCCAACCATGTGGTATTGTGATGTATATATATATACATGTATATGTAAATATATATATGTAAATATATAATGGTAATCACCTTCTCTTAGAGAGTGATATAAAGATTTAATGTAATTGTACAGGTTAATTGTTTACATAATAACGATCCACTCTTATCATTCACAGCTGTTTATTCTGTCTTCTAATAGGCATTATGGGTAATGGTGGTCGTATTGCACCATGGGTAATTTAAGGAAAGCACTCGTATATGAATTTAAAAATTTTTTTTTATCATAATTATTTTATTCAGAACTGTACACCTTCGACAACCAGTGAACAGTCAGCACCCAGCACCCAGTAGCACAATCTCCAGGCCTTATACTAAATTATTAGGATTGGACTAGGAGATACTTCATCCACTTCCTATTCAGCCTCTGTTGAGTTATGCCAGGAATTTGTACTGTTACCATATTATGTACCTGTTTCTTAGAGTGTCCATGTATTTTTTCATGAAAATGTCGAAAAATTTTATGAATATGGGTCTTAACTGTCGGAATACGTAAGTCTTCATGTTACGTATCTTTTGACACATAAGGAGGGGAGTCTGTTATCAGTCTTAGGAATATTGATTGAAATGATTGTATTTTCTGAATATGTGTACTTTCGGCCGGTCCATAAATTTGGAATGCATACGTCCAGATGGGTTTTAACAAGTAACTGTAAATGTTTAGTTTCTGTTTTAAAGGAAGTTTTCAGCGTCGTATATGAATGAAGTTGTTTTCGTTGCATATATATTAAAACACCTGTACACCTATAACCTACCCTCTAATTTACATAAACTACAAATCCTATCCAATAGAATAAAATAGCCCATTACTTATCATTCACAAAAGGAAGACGTGATGCCTTTATGTAAAGCAGGAGCGACCGGGCCTTAAAAGGGACTAAATTAAAATACCTTCCTATTGGGCTATCAACATTAGGATCTCAAACGTAAAGGGATTTATTTCTTTTTAAAAGGTTTTCAAGAAAATATGTACAACAAACAAAACAAAGGGGTTTTCTACTTACGGTTTATTAACAAATAATTATAAAGATATTAAACATGGTCAAACTAACAGAACAGTACTAAATAACATTAAAACAATAAAATACAGCATTCCACTTCTATTTAGTACACAACTAGCATCATTGACTTGGGCTTCCCCCGCCCTCCATAAGTAAAGATAATTTCAACTAAAAATTAATATTTCATTTGTTTATTGATAAGATTCTTGTATTTTAGCATGTGGTTCAGCACTATTTCTTCAATGATTTTTTCACGCATAGCAGTAATTATTAATCTAGTTATAATCGCACTGATTAGGCAGTTGAAGATTGTGTAAAAGCACCATTAGACATAAAATTTTTAATTTTAATGTATGAATAGGTAATCAAGTTGGATAAAGACTATTAAGAAACTCTTGCGGAAAATAAACTGCATTATTATTGCTTATGGCAGAAGGCCCGTGGATCATATTTTTACACACAATATAAAAAAGCAAAGGATCGACATTTTGATTTAGTAATAATTTGTATTCGGCAGAAATAACGTTATTGATTTGATCTGGTTGGATGTTGATTTCGAACTATAAAAGTATATGACAGTGTGGCAAACCTCAGTCCTGCCTCTCAACATTGTACATTTAAATTTTAGTTAATGTAAATTTTACCATTGCAAAACCTTGCTAGAATTATAAAAATTATTTATTTAGATGTCGGTAAAGATAGGTTCAGTTTACCATTGTTAACTCTATTGTGGAATGGCGCTATACACAATCGGTCAATTTTCAAGCTTCACTGGGATCCACATATCGCACACCATATTTAAATCTTTTTTAATAATTTTCTTTATAGTTTAATAAGTAAATTTTATCATCGATTTCAAGCTTTTTTGTAACCTCTCGCGTAGAATGGCACTCGCCACCTATTGGTCAATTTTCAAACTTCACTGTTGTCCACATATTTTCTTTTTTAAATAAAAAATTAATTAAAAATCAGTAGATTATAATATTGCTAAACCTTAGGATTTTTTAAAGGGAGTAAAAAATCCTTAGCTATGCCGTCCTTCGGAAGGGACGTAAAATGGGGGTCCCGAGCCTGTGCGATGTCAGGTACTCGTTAAAGATCCCTATCCTAATTATACCTGGATAGGCAAAATTTAGGACTCCCACCGTAGCATCGTCCGATTAGCCATAGCAGCATAAAGTGACGTTAAACGAAATAAACAAACAAACAAGAATTCAAGAATCATAATTTTGTCTTGAGGAGGTTTATTATTTTGTTTAGATTAATTAACTACACAGATATGGCAGATTAAATAATTTATTATGGCATAAACTTACATAAATTGAGATACTCATATATGACATTCACTAACTTGCAAAAACATATAAAGAAAACTACAAATAAAAAAAAATTATTCCTACTCAGAATCACTAGAATGTACTGTGGAAACTCGTTATTTCGTCACTCGATAATTCGTCTTATTATGTAATTCGTCAGGTTTTTAATTCATTTTTTTCCCTTGCTACTTAGTTAACCACCTGATTCGATTTTTCACTAAAAAATAAGCCTATATTTATACATTTTGTAAATCATTTCATAGAAAAAAACAAACAGAACAAGCCCGGAGTCGATCCCTCCATTGATTGCAGGAAGAGATGAAAGGAAGTATACTGGAATAGGTTAATACTGGAAAGCTCTTCCTACAAAACCATTACCATCTGGCTCAACTTCTGCTCCAGGTTATAAAACGAGAAAAGATAAGCAAGAGGTAAGCAGCTGGTTAAACATGGATAGTACGGATGTAGGATATGAAATTTTAAATTAAAATGGATTTATAGAACCAGTGCTGAGTACTCAAAATGAAGCTAGTGATGAAAAAGATGATCACTATGTCGTTTCTAATTCTTCCACTATTCCATGCAAAGAAGTAGAGGAAATGTTAACTAACAATAAGTGCATTGAGTGGTTTCGAGCAGCAATGCGAATCAAATATTTCACACCTTATGGGATGCGGCAAGTGTTTAGCTTTTTTAGTATTTTTTGTAATTTTCACTGAAGTCCAATGTGTATAATGTTCATTTGTTCGTTGTTAAATTTAATAAATTGCAAAAAAAAAAAAAATAAATAAATAAATACAATTATATAGTTTAAAATGTTTTTTGTTACTTTACCAGCAAAATTCTGTAATACATTTCTGTAATACATACTAATAATACTATCATATTATCTTGAAATTAAGTGTTACTGCATTTTCGTAAATTGTTTGTTTTTCGGACTCTTCTTGAAGTTGAGAAATATGGATGTGGTGAAAGAAAAATCCGTCGGCTACCAGGACTACACTTGGACAAACGTCTAACTTGGAATCCACATACAAGACTAAAACGACAAGAAACTGCCCTTCGTTACAGACTACTTCAACATTTACACATTTATTTAACTAAACAAACGTTCAAAGCTCCCAATTTATTACATAAGACTCATTTACATGACAGTTATCAGACCTATTTGGACGTACGGAGTTGAGCTTTGGGGCTCAACTAAACCTTCTAATTCTTTCCGTATCCAATCCTTACAATCCGAAATCCTTCGAAAAATCCTCAATGCTCCTTACTATGTGACCAATAAACTTATCCATAAAGATCTTAATGTTCCATATGTTTCTGATTTAGCCCGAAACCAGATACCTATCCTTCCATAGTAAGCTTCATAACCACTGCAATCCACTAGTCTCCCAACTTGCTTCCTCCTCCATCCCTGATAATTCTCCGAGGCGTCTGAAAAGAAGATGGCCTAGAGATCTTTTAATGTAGATTTTATTGAAGTGCTACTAGTGAGTAGTTCTTCACAAGTTATTTACATGCCATTGTATTCACTGTCAACACATTTACTTGTTGTATATTAGTTTGTACAGTTGTAAATATCAATAAATGAAAAAAAAAAAAAAATTTACTGGACTATTGAATGTACTGGAGTTAAAAGTGTAAAATGCTTCAGCATTTTCCTAACCTATATGGTATAGATATAACTTCTTTAAAAAATATCTTTAAATGGAAAAATTGCAAAACCTGATCTTCTAATATTTAAAACAGCTTGTGACTATGAAAGTGAGATGAGTGAAATCTACAAAACCAGTTTGCGACAGGTTAACGTTCTTCCTTCACCTGAATTCATAGGAGTAGAACTATAAGGAAAAATACATATATAAACATCCTAGAAAACAACTATTCAGACTAATGAAATGATTAATATATCAGTAACTAAATATCCATACATCATACTCGGCTCGAAATACAATTAACCATGGTCGTCTCAAATCTACCAGAAAACATCAAGAGAAAGTAAAATATTTTATATATTGCTTATAAGTAGATATAATATAAACTGCTCACAAATTGAAGTGGATAGATGGACAAACCAAATACCTATCCTTTCATAGCAAACTCCATAGCCATTCAAATCCATTAGTATTCCAGTCAATAAAGGATTATGGAGTGCGTTTTTTGTAACCCAAGGTTATTCTTCGGAAATTTGTTCAGGGCAGTTGGAAAGTAAACATACTAAAAGTCCCGGAGTTTTCGGGCCTTGGAACAGGAAGGAGAAGCGCGGAAGGTCCCTTTTTGAGGTTTTGCGCTCATATCTCGAAAACTGTGTGTCGTATGCAAACATAACTATTTACTAAATTAATGTTAATTAAATTCCCTAAAACTTTGATTATATACACATTTTTCATATTCCGTCCCGTTTCCGAGATATACACTTGGAAAATGTGAACATGTTCGAAAAAAAAAAACAATTTCATCTCACGTTTTCTGTTAAACTTCCGTCCATATCTTCTAAATCGTTTATCATACGAAAAAAGTTTTCATAAATAATATTTTAGAAAATTAAATTTCTTTCAAAATACACGCATATATTTGCCAATTTATCTACAACCTGTCAAATGTTACATAAATTTTATCTTTTCTTGGTAAAGTATACTAAACGTCCTTCTCGTTTGCCAAGTGTATATCTCAGAAACGGTACCAGATATGAATAATGTGTATAGAATCAAAGTTTTAGGGAATTTAATTAAAATTAATTTAGTAACTAGTAATGTTTTGCATACGAGGCACCGTTTTCGAGATATGAGCGCAAAACCATAAAAAGGGACCTTCCGCGCTTCTCCTTCCTGTTCCAAGGCCCGAAAACTCCGGGACTTTTAGTATGTTTACATTCTAACTGCCCTGAATATGTTTCCGTAGAAAAACCTTGGATTACAGAAAAGGCACTCAACACTTTTTTTTCAGGCCTTCATTGACTGGACTATAGTATCACAATCCAGATAACCCTCCGAGGCGCCTGAAAAGAAGATGGCCTCGGGACCTTCTAATATAGTACCTCATTATATAGAACCTTTATAACTGCTACCCATTGGTAGTTGCTTTAAAAACAAGTGACGTGTCATTAGCATTATCACCACCAATATATGTAGAATCATTCATCCACCGTCAAGAGTCTGAAAAAATATCTTTTGTTTTTATCGAATAGACGTTTTTCAATGTTCTTGAATGTGTTGAATTAGAATCTGACGTCATTTTTTGTGTAAAAAAATCTATAAAGGTAGTTTTCTTGAAGATCTAATCATTAAAAAAAAATAAATTAATTACAAGACTAAAACGACAGGAAACTGCTCGTCGTTTTCGACTTCTTCAACATTTACGAACGGTTCATCCGAACTTTTATTCTCAACGGATCTTTATGTTTTTTGGGGAGCTGAATCCGTATCTGAAGTTTGCTACCGCGGCAGCCGTCGGCTACCAGGACTACACTTGGACAAACGTCTAACTTGGAATCCACATACAAGACTAAAACGACAAGAAACTGCCCTTCGTTACAGACTACTTCAACATTTACACATTTATTTAACTAAACAAACGTTCAAAGCTCCCAATTAATTACAAAAGACTCATTTACATGACAGTTATCAGACCTATTTGGACATACGGAGTTGAGCTCTGGGGCTCAACTAAACCTTCTAAGACCAGATACCTATCCTTTCATAGTAAGCTCCATAACTACTCCAACCCACTAGTCTCCCAACTTGCTAATAATCCTACGAGGCGTTTAAAAAGATGGCCTAGAGACCTTCTAGTGTAAAATTTACTGAAGTGCTACTATTGAGTAGTTCTTCAAAAGTTATTTACATGACATTGTATTCAATCAACACATTATATTGATTTATATATTTATTAACCTAAATCAAAATCTATGAAACAGGTGTATTTTTCGGTTTATCTACACTCAAAAACAAAACCTTTTAGTTCAAGAATCATGATATTATTTTTTTAAATTTTAGATATAAAATAAATTAGTTTAATGGTATTTTATATATATTTTTTCTCTCAGCCGCATTAGACACCGTTAGTCTAATAGTTTTTGGTCAGGAACCTCCGAAACAATTGCCAACAATATCAATGAGAGACTGAGTGTTTCTTTCCCTTGTAAGAATATATGATTTTTGTAATAATAGCTCTGAAAATTAATTGAAGAACAGAGGCAACAAAACAATCGATTTTTCGACAAATTGCTATTCAAAATAAAGGTATGTGTGAGCTAGGGACTCTCTCACTCTCTCTTATCTCATCACTGATCCTAGATTATGCGCTCTCGCTTTAATCAATTTTTATGGTAACTTTAAATTAAAATAAATAATTTAAAAGAAAAAAACAAAAAACTCACATACCCAATCAGTAGTCTATCATACCTTTGTTAGAACAGTAAAAAATCCACTCCCGTCGCGTAACAAACTAAAACCAACTACCTAGTCAGAAATATATCGATTGTTGGTTACTATTAACGCGTTGTTAAGGTTAGGTTCCGTTTTTAGAAAGGGGGTGTGGTAATTGCAAGGTTAAAGGACTCATAGACAACTTGGGAACCAACCTCGCTGTCAATTTTTATTGGCAACAGAATTGTAAACATCATAGTTGAAGAGGCAGAGCCTAAAAAATGCTTTGAATTTCTTATGGCTGGTTCTTTGACAGTTGATTACCCTCATTGTGTACGCAAACATACTCTGGTTAGTCAAGCGTACGTTAAATAGGTTCATTGCGCTGTCAAATTTACCAAAATAATGCAATGAATTCATTAAAGCTGGAAAATATTCTATTTCTTTATTATGTTCTAGCATTCCCCTTCGCGGCTTCACCCACACTCATAAGTTGTGCTGTGAAATATATGCATTTGCATATTTCTCCTGACTAACTAACACATCTAATTTTATCAAAATATACAGGGTGTCCCAAATTTAAATGGCAAAACTTCAGGAACTTATAGGGGACTGAAAAAACTAAGACAAAAAGTACTTGAGAGATTTGCTCGTTTTTGCTTAGTTTTAGAAAAAATCGCAAAAAAAGAAACCAAACAAGTTTTCATTTTTATACTTATTTATTTACATTTATATTTATGTTATGTTCTTTTTAATGTAAATATTGCTCAAAATGCTGTCCTCTTGCACCAATGCAAGCATTACATCTAGCACTCACTTGATAAATTGCAGCTAAACATTGTTCTGATGATATTTGGTGCACTGCATCTATGATTTGGTCTCTTGATTGCTCTCTTAAGTTGATTGACACCGAATAAACTTTCTGCTTCAAGGTTCCCCATACGAAGAAATCCATGGGTGTCATATCAGGTGATCTGGGTGGCCAAGGTACTACTCCTCCACGTCCAATCCATCGTTGTGGATAATTTATATCCAGCCAAGCTCAAGCAACTCTGCTATAATGAGCTAGACATCCATCGAGTTGAAACCACATTTCAATCCGCTGCTGTATGGGAATGTCATCTAAATAATCAGAAAAGTCGTTCTCCAAAAAATGTGTAAATGTGATACCATTCAATCTTTCAGGTAAAAAATATGGTCCCACCAGTAATCCGTTCCAAATTCCAAGCCAAACGTTAACAGCAAATTCATGCTGAAACCTATTTTCTCTAATAGCTCTGGGATTTTCAAAAGCCCATACATGATAATTTCTTTGATTAACAATTTCTCCTCTTGTAAAGGTAGCTTCATCGGTCCATATAATTTTTAATGGAAATAAATTATCATCGCGAATTTTCTCAAGAAACCAGTTACTAAAATTCAATCTCCTGACATAATCTTGAGGTAATAAATTCTGAACTTTTTGAAGATGGTATGGGTAGCGATTATCACCTTTCAAAGTTCTCCATATTGCTTGCCGCGATATTGCTAATACAGTAGATGCTCTTCGGATGCTAGTCTGAGGATTGTTATCGAAGTGGCGTTGGGCACAATTTCTTCTCCGTTAATCTGCTCTTATTACTGCCTGGAATTGTTCGGAAAGTTAACGAAAAGACTCGTCGATTAGGCACTCTTCTATTTGGAAATCGACGCGCATACTCCCGCACCGCTTCTAAAGCATTACCGTTACAGAAACCATACCAGCGTATTTAAAATCATATCAGCGTATTCAAAACATTAGAATATGTATGCGGCATTGTGGCTGATGCTATTCACACAAAAATATCTGAGTGACTGACTGAAGACTGATTTAGGAATTATAATCCTAGAAGGAAGCCAAAATGTAAACAACTAAGAGAATGTAAAGGACAACATTAAGTGTTTACATATCTCACAGCCTAGCCTGAACTTTGAAAGGTGATAATCGCTACCTGTAACATTTTTTTTTTTTTTTTTTTTTTTTTTTAAGCGATTTTCTCTAAAACTAAGCAAAAACGAGCAAATCTCTAAAGGACTTTTTGTCTTAGTTTTTCGGTCCCCTATAAGTTCTTGAAGTTTTGCCATTTACATTCGGGACACCCTGGATGACATTTGTCGCTAGGACCTGCCGTCTAGGAGCTATATTGATTTGAATGAAAAAGTCACGATGAAAAAATTTTTTCGCAGCTAAAATTGTAACATTTTGACACGCTCTAGCTCTGTTGGTGTTACTCAAATCGAAAACTTGTCAATAGTTTTCTTATCAGAAACGTAATGGAGAATGTTTTGTGCTTCATAGCATTTGTTGATAGGAATATCCGTTTAGGAGCTATATTGATTTGAATGAATAAAGTCACTTTTGAAACCCCTGTTTTCTCAACTTAGTTTATTTCGAATAATCGTGGATTGTTAATATAATTTAATCATTTCATAAATATCCTTTACAACCATAATACTCTGATATGAAATACAAAAATCACCAAGCATCTAAATCTCAGCTCAATAAAAAATGTTAGTTACCCCCTCTTTTTTTGCTTGGTACAACATTAGTATTCACATATGAAGGGTACAGGGAAAAAACAAGGATAGTCACACATTGATCATTTTGAGAAAACCTAATTTTTAAGTTTGAAACATTGTGAAAATTGTAAACTGACATATTTTTCAATTGTTAACATTTTGTTAGAACCACCGCTATTTCTTTAGGTAATTGTGAATAAATTAGGTAGAAATTAAAAATTTTTATCAATAAAATAATTCATTTTTCATAAAAACTACAAACTTACAGGAATAAAATAAGGAAAGTCACAATATTTTTGTTGGCTAAAATACAATATTTTTCTTGCTTTAGCTCCATCTTTCGCAAAGAACCTGATTAGCTACCTGTTATGATAGAAAATTCATTGTTGGTATGCACTAATCAAAACAATATTTGATGGTATGAGTAAAGAAAATATCACTGATGAGGCAACTTCTCGCAAAATTTTTGGTTTTTTGGTTGACAAAATTCTTACAACACTTGGAGATCGTCATATTTTGGTTTAGACAACTGCAGGAGAAGTTTGTATGATGCTGTCGGTATCTCAAATTCTACCGATTTCAATATTCCTTGTAGTTTCAAGGATGTATTTTTCTTGTTTCTAACGATGATAGAGTGGCTCTCCCAAGCACCATTAAAAGTGCTACGATGGTAAACGAAACCTGGCTTGTCTTAAGACAATCTCAATTCCCTCACTTTTTGAATCGGAAAAGAGCACTTGGGAGCAAATTTATGTTCAAGAAACATCGTCCAATTTTTTATATTTTTCTGTATAACAGGGACAACTTTAAATGGCTCTGGTTTCTGGTTCTGAACAATCATTGAACGTTGCATCTTCAATAGCCAGACGAGGTCTGCGTCTAGCAATAGGAACCAAAGTAATTAATCCCGCTAAATAGCAATTCTGAGCATCAACGGATAGCAAAGCGTTGAAGGCACCAATAATATGTTTTCTTTCCTCACCTGTGATGTTTTGGAAGCATTTAAGACGTTTGCATTGGCAATCTGGACCCAACTCGTGAGATTGTAGCCGCAATTTCTTTATTATATCAGCTACTCTTTCCATTTTCTTTCTTTTCTTAGATCTTCTTGGATCGCTCATAACTCTGTCTTCATCAATCTCACTTAACATTGTTGCATCGCCAAACAATCCAATGGCTAAGGAAGTCGAATACAGAAAACAAAGTGTGAAATGCCTAACAGGTAACTGTTGGCATGGTTACATCTGTGACTCTCCTTGTTTTTTCCCTGCCGGCTGGTTTTTCATTCTGGATTTTCCTTATTTTAGCCTTAATACAGTGTTATCAACTGATAGTACTCGTAAAGACCAACAGAATGCGCCGAAAAACGAAAAATCGGAATATCATGGACTATTCTTGTTTTTTCCCTGTACCCTTCATATATTTCTTCTGAAGAGTGAAGTGTTTATTTTGTTCGGATCTGAATTATAGAATTAATTTGCATATTATCGCATTAATTTTTAGACATTTGGCAAACATAAATATGCAAGATAAAATCTTCTGTTTCAGTTTTAATTCTCGATTCTCAGATTTTTTTTCTAAAAGAACATTCTACATTCTTGCATATTGCTTTTCTCTTCACACCGGATTATTTATCACCTGGGATGAGCTAACATTCTTCAACGAGCTCATGTAATTCAAGTCCATTCCCAGCCTACAGAAATTCTATATAGCTCTCACAAATCCTAATACCTTTGTATAGAGTTACGACCACGAACGTAACCAAAACCATTGATAAGAAAAAAATACACCCTATACTTGTCTTCTAATACTTGGTCGATATCTTTGTAATGGTGGAAACAAATGAACGATTAATTCCTCATTAGAATCAATAATAGCTTATATTAGTACTTTTTAAAACAACAAACAAAAGAGCGGAGTAACAATTCGAATATTGTACAGTTATCAGTAAAATGTTTCGTACTAAAATCACTAAAATATGATTAATTCTACCTTCGTTGTAGAGAAATACATTTTTTGACGATTTCATATTCTTCCTCATTCACGTGAGAAACAAACTCAATAATTAAAAACCCCAAATATGGATAATATTTATGAATTTACTCAATTAAGATAAAAAAAAAAAAAGAAGCGTAAAATGACTGTTTTAGTACGTTTTAGTATATCATCAAATTATCTTTTTTAATTCCCTAAAATACTTAAAGTCTGATCTAGAGAAGTTAACTAGTTGTTAATCCTACCTTCTTCTAGCAATGCTCTAAGCAGTTTCTACTCAGTCTTTTTATAAACAGCCACAGCCCGATATTCAGAATATCTCTATTCTACAGCGGTTACATGTCTTTTCCTTATATAACAGGGATATTTGTACGTCCAGATTAGTTCAATGATTAATATACCTCGTTGAAAGATACAATACATGATCAAACAAAAATAATACGAAAAGCTAGACGATAAAGGCCGATCGGGATGGCCGAGAATATGCTCTCGATGAAAAAAATTAATGCTGACCTCAAATTACCGGACAGAAAGATAGCGAAGAAATTAAATTCAAGATTTCGGAACATCTGCAGGAGCTAAAACGATAAGAAAAGACCTAGGAAAACATTTTTTTCCAGGTTAGAGTAAATACAAAAAAACATTTATAATCAGGAAAAATAGACTTGAAAGAAAAAAATTCGTTAATAGAACGTTTGAACGTGGAACTAAGTTCAGCTACTCTACGGAAGGAAATTAAATGTGCCAAGATCAGATATAATTAAACTACTTACCCTGAACTGGAATTTCTTCCTAGGCTTCTTCTAATCGTTTTAGCTCCTGCAGATGTTCCGAAATCCGGAATTTACTTTTATTGCTATCTTTCTTATTTTGTGGTCATCATTAGTTTTTCTTATTAATTAATTTTTAAAAAAATAGGTGTGACGGTCGTGAGTGTAACGGTCGTGAGGAACATCCCATAATTTAATGTTTATTGCAACACCAGAGCTTACCTAAACGGCTAGTTTTACTAATCAGTTGTGTACATCTAAAAATAATTGTAGGGGATTTTCTGATAGCTTGACTAAAAGAAATAAAGATTATATTGAGCAAATGTGGACTGTATATTAAAAAAAAAAAAAAAAGAAAGAAGAATGAAACTTTAAACTGGTTTGTGGAACAAGAAGATGAGTAAAATTTCACTCACCAGACTTCGCGTCTTCTCTAGGAGAATTCAGCCGCTTCCTGGTTACAAAATCGCGGCGAAGAGATCTCTGACGCCGCGAAATGTTTACAACTAACGTCGGACCAAAAATCAAAGGTTTAAGCCACTTAACTGATAGTAAAATTGAAACTTTACTCATCAAACTTTATTTTGCTACAACAAAGGTAGAATTAATCGTATTTTATTGAATTTAGTAGATGTACGAAAACTTAAGCTCCTCACTGTAAACTATACGTCCAGTAAAATAAGGGTTTGCCGAAGAAAAAACTGCGGAACTTTTATTCTCAAGGGATCTTTATATTTTATAGGGTGCTGAATCCAAATCTGAAGTTTGCTACCACGGCAGGCAGACGTCGGCTTCATACTCAAAATCGCAAAAAAAAAAACGCCCAAAAATACCAGTCCACTGAACATGACATAATTGTCATATTTTGCTAAAATATACACACTTAGCATGCGTGGTTTAATACTCACTAGCGTAGGTTTAATATAAATTAAATATATACGATCTTCTAGTAAATTTACCCAGCTTTGAGATGAAAAAATTAATCTTTGGATCGGACTAATTGTTTCGGAGTAGTAGCGAACATTGTGCAAAAAAAACCTGGATTTAACAACAGTACGGGTTTTTTAGCATGCTTTTAAGGGACATTATTAAAACTTCATATATAATAGTCTAATAATAGATTTAATCAGCTTCAAGATGGAAAAAAGTAATTCTGAATCGGGCAAATAGTTTCGGAGTTGTAGACAAAAAAGTACGACAAACATGTTTTCGCGGAGAAGTGGGACTGACCGCCAGTTGGCCAATTTCTACACTTTTTCCCAAGATCATATCTTCGCAGCAAATGGTTTGATATCGGAGAATTTTTTTTCTCCACTAGACTTTTTAAAGTCTACTGTAGTTCTTGTTTTCGATATACTATAATAATGCTTCTTATATAGTGAACTAGTAATCAAGTTACCACAAGTCTCACTTTAAGTAAACAAATTATTCTCACAAGGCTGAACTACTTTTTTTTAGTACTGGATTAGAAACCTAAGTTCTATTGCTTATAGCAAATACTAATTTTTTTTTTTCCAAAACATTTTTTAAATAAAAAATCAGAACATTTTGGTGAAATAATATTAATTTTATTCCAATTTCCAACCATCCATATTCGAAATTATAATAATTAATCACTAATTCAAAAGTTGCTAATTTGACCTCGATTTTGATTGGAGTGATTTAATGCTGAAGCATGAACAATGAAAAAAAAAAAAAAAAAAAAAAAAAAAAAATGCTTCGTTGTTGAAATGACTCGACCCATTTAAAAATAACTTAATCGTTCCAATTACCAATACGTTATAAACAACCTACAAAAAAATTAACTCACATAATTTAAACTTACATTAATTTCTTTATTTTTTGTTTTATTTTCCTAAATTTATAAATTGCTATAATAATATGGATGTATATATTTTGCTTAAAACAGTTAATGTAGTTTTTAATGAATTTTATAGGCTTCCAAACTGTATTGGAGTTAAGGTTATATACGAATCCAGAACTTTTATCAAGAGACTTGCTTTTGAAATTAGAAATGGATTTTAACATTTTCTTAATTATCATAATACCAGTGTCAACAAATGTTACTATTTTGCATATTTTCATAATTATATTCAAAATTTTATATCTTGTTTTTCTTTTATTTTTTTCAATAAACGCTAAAACTTAGTTCTATACGAAACCTTTTCAAACTTATATCAATCATAATGTGAACGCGATAATTTTAATTTTGTATTTCTTCATTCAATAAATAATGGTATTAACAGTAAAATTTCTTTCCTATCTTAAAAATAAGAGATTGCTATAAAAATGCTATTAAACTGATAATTGCCCTTTGTGTCTTACCTGTTCTGAATTGCATCCAAAACTGAACAAGACCACTAAAAGAAAGTGCCTATAGCCAATGGTGACTAGATCGGTACTAACTCATCATTGGTGGGGTGAGATATGATTACTAACGGAAACTGAATACTTTATTGTTTTTTTCAAATTGCTACCTTGCTAAAATTTGTATCAAATTATTGTACTTTTACGTAACTAGTTCCTACGAATCGCGTTAATAACCTAATAAGGTATAAATTAATGGAACACACATCATACTGTTGTTTTTCACTACATAAGAGTGAGTTATAAGCGTCATTCTAAAAACAATTGCCGTTTCAGGTTAAGAGATAGAGTAAAAATGTCGAAAAAGGAACTTCATTTTTCTTGAACCAGTATATTTGTATAATTTCTTTAGTATGTTAAATTTTTGATGAATACTTTGCAATCATGAGTTTTTATAATTTTTTTTATGTCAACAGAAGTGATTTTTATGTCATGGGTGTTACCTAAATTAAATAATTTCTTAAAGAGTATAATTTGATTTAAATTTTCTCTGGAATGCAATCAAATTATATCATGGGACACCTAATTTTGCTTAGAATTGGTTATAAGGTTAATAATTAAATTATTTCTAAGGTCGGTAAAATATAACTTTTAGTCAGGGAGTGTTACCAACTTTTCTATAATTTAGTTTCCATTTTCAAAAATTTGGTCTTATTTCACTCATAAGGAGAAAGTTTCTGTATTTAACATAAAAATCTTCACCTCGCTGTAGAATGACGTCCGTGAGGTAACACTATTGACCAGTAACACTCCTGACGTTCACCTCATATTTTTCAATCTGATGAACTTTTAGAAACTATTTTACTAATTAAAAAACTAAACAAACCGAAGTAGGCTATTTGAGAATATAATTGTTATTGTAGATGTAATAAAAATTCAAAAAACATTTTATAGCGGTAACACTTCTGACATTGAATAGAAATACTTACCATTGTTTTCAAAGCTAATTACCCTCTCTCCTCAAGGAATTGAAAGTAACTGGTTTAACAATCAGAAGACAATGTGATACTTTTGGAGGAAGTTCTCCCACCCTTTTGGAGTCAGTTTCTTGGATCTCAAGTTCAGAAAAAACAGTAACACTTCTGACCAACTTTTTAGTAAGACCATGGGGGACAGCATTATATTGGATTAACAATATTATCAATATATTTAGAAACCATTGGATTTTTCTTGAATTATGGGACAGAAAATATAATATAATTATATGCATGTATTGTTTTATCCGAATACTTGTTGCATGTTTGCCTAGATAACAAAGATCTAAATCACAAAAATATCAAGCATGCAGTTTTGAATTGATTGTCTTTCATTCTGGATGAGTGCCATATATCTGATAGCATAATTATACAATTTATATCACATGTATAATATGATGGTTTGATAAATGAGAGTTTTTGTTTTCTTTCTGACCCCTTTCTTACTCTTCGTTAATATAAATTTAAGTTGGCCATATTGTACATTAAAATATTGAAGGCTATTCAAACCACCCTATTTATTCTACCTTATTATTATTACATGTTCAATTTCATTTTCTCAAAGAATCTTAGAAGAAAAAAAAAAAAAAAAAGAATAAGGTGAGAGGTTTTGACTGAATATTCACTATTAAATCCAAAGATCTAACCCCTATTAATTCCAAAGAAGATGTAAAATAATATAGATATTGAGAGCAAAGTACCACTAATTACATAAGTACTTCTTTGTAAGCAGGTTATAGTCATCGACTACAAAATAAGAAGATGAGTTTAATTCTGTTTTCTTATAGGATTTTTAAAGAAAGTATTTTTCCTGGAAATCATTTCTTATAGTAAATTTAGAAAATGTTAGTGGCTAGTTAAATAGGTAGCTACAGTTGAAAATTAAAGTAAAATTTGTAAGGAATTACATATTGTCCAAACAACTGCAAACTATCAAATGTGAAAATCCGCGGTTTTTGATCTTCAGTGGTTCGTTACATTTATTTAACATAATCAAATAGTATAATCGACCCTTTAACAATTCCTTCTCTTTACAGAGTGAATTCAGATCTGAGAATTCACTAAATGTATATCAGTACAAAAGCAATTGATAAAGTAACACATAAAATGTGTTTTTTTTTTACATTCGATATTTTGCAGCTGTAGGGATGATGAGTAAGGCTGGTTACTATACACGTTATTAAAACAACCAAAACAGTAATCAGCAAGCAATATGAGATTTAAGCTTGAGATTAAAAACTTCAGAATGGAGTCAGTAATCTAGACGTATTTATGTCTTTTAAACTAGAATTGAGAAATATCTTTAATTTTTAAAATACTTTATTAAAGGTATATTTTGATATCTATAAAATAATAAATAAAAATATATTTCATAAAAGAAAAATTCCTTTATTGAAAAAATATAATTCTCCAATATGTTTCTATAATAAAATCTAAAAATCATTAACAAGTTGCACTGAGGTTTCTATTTGATAATACATATTCATTTATTAATTAAAACAAAGCTTCTATTCTTACAAGATAAAATTTACATAATCTGTACATAAATATTCATGAAGTATTAATATGCACTGCATTTCTTGCTTCTCTTTCTAATAAATAAATATCCAATAAAATGTAAAAAAATAAATAAAACAAATAGGCCTATAATATCCAAGGCTATATTTGAACTATGGTAACCGTATTTGTTTAGAACCTCTTCTCCAGTTGTTATGCAAGGCAAATCCTTATTCTCAGAACAAGCTGAAAAATAAAGTTTTAGATATAAATATAGGCAGTTGTTCAACTCATTAATTATGAAGGCCTTATAATTATTGACTGAAAAACCAATTACTAAATGAACCTTTTATCAACTTGGATAGGGTAAACCAGACAGCTTAAGGCAATATTCTTATTTATAGAAAGAATAGTTCAATAAAGTTGAAATTTAACGGTTTTTTGGGGTTTTTTTTAATTACTATACCTTAAGTTAAACAAGAAAGTTCTCAACGAACATTATTACTGAAATGTATTTTACAAGATAGTGAGAATAACTAAGATAAAATAGTAAGACATGCTAAGGATATCTTTTAAAATACGGACAGAATTGAAAGTATTTTAACCCTTATTCTGACAAGGTGTCACACATGATACCATATCTTCAGGAATCATTTTTAAATCTGGCTAATTTACTACTTTTATATTTCAACTTTTCCCCTCTTTCAGGGAAACAGTTGGTAGCATTGTGTGCGGCTGTTAGAAGGCTATCAACAAGTGTTATCGGTTAATTGAATTTAAAGAATTTACAAAGATTTGACTTCTTTCCAGAGAAAGGGTTAAATAGTTAGATTATTTTTTTTTTTTAATGGTTAGTTTATTTTTTTAAATTTTAAGTTAAGGTGTCGAGAACATCTGAGGTGTCAATAATTGTCTTGTTTACTCTAAGTAACATTTAAAGTATATAGCAAGGATAAAAACATAATAAAAAATTTAACATAATTTACTGGTTTGGTGCATCATTATTATTAGGGGGAAAGAAATGATATAAGGAAGAAAACCGAAATTACAGATAGTGTGATAGAACATGTTATGAAAAAGAAGCTAATATGGTATGGACATGTGCGCCGAATGCCTGCTGGAAGATTGCCTGAAATGGTGAGAAGATGAGATAGCGGAGGCAATGGCAGGAAGGGGCCTGAGGGATGGTGATTGGTGGGACAAGGAATAGTGGAAAGAATGTTTGACCTAATGGAAACCCGACGATGGGAAACACCGTTTCAAAGAAGACAGGAAGAACGTACATTCCCCCTTCTTGCCTAACACTCTTCAAATAACCAATAAAATTGGATACAAGCCAATCAGACTGATAAATCTTTAATTACTAATATTTTACTAGCAATAAGAGAAATAATTAAATATAAAATAAAATTAATTTGATTGCTTACGAATTTCAGCAACACCCTGCCACTGGAATATTGAGAGAGCTTCTAGTCCGTAATAAAATCTAGAAATGTATTTGATCCATGATAAATACACTGGCACGGTACTGAAAACAATATTACATTAACATTATATTAAAATGTACAAGTCATTACAATAAAGAAATGAAATGTACAAGTCATTACAATAAAGAAATGAAATGTACAAGTCATTACAATAAAGAAACAATCAATTTATAACTACCTCAATTGCAAAAAAATTCCACTGAATGTGTAAGAAATAAAGTCTATCGGTACAGAAAGCAGAGACCCCATACTTATATTTTCAAACATTGCTGAAATACAATATCCTAAAAAAAAAAAAATAAAATAAATAATTAAAATATAAAATGATTGTATGACAAATGCTAAAAATAATTTTTTATTTTTCTTAATTAATCTTAATTCACAACTTTCAAATACATAAAATGACAACCAGCAAATGTGATGGCTATATAACAATGAGAAGGTTCTGGCTTGAGAGGCATGATGAGGAGCATTGTCCAGTGGCACCTACATCTTCTTGTTATTCAGGGAGATCTCTCATCCAGCTCTTTTTGAACCTTCTACGGATATTGTTGGGCATCATTGTTGTAGACATGACATGTATGAGTTTGATGGGATGAACTTTAAGGCTATTGTGAAATCTTTTGCAGTAGGTCAGTATATGTTCTTTGACAGTAGGCATGGGTAGGTCTGTGGGCTGGGTTATGTTACTTACGTACCAAGGTGTTAGTGTGATTTTCCTAAAAGTTTTTGCCTGAAAAGTTTGTAGTTTTTGTATATGCGTTGTTTTGGCAGTTCTGTAAATTTGCGAGGCATATGTACAAATAGGTTTTACTAAGTGTAGGTATCAAGTTTTTTCTTGGGTAAAAAAAGAAAAAGATACGAGTGTGATTTGAAACTATTTAACTATTGAAACATGAAACTGATTACATAAACTACGAAGATTTTTTTTTTTTTTTTTTCAGAGGTTTCACTTCTCTTCATTAGGATAAAAATATAAATCAACTAATTTCAACTTATTATTGTAATACATTATAAAAGAAATTTAAAAACATAATAATAAACATGACTAAACTATATAACTGTGATACAATAACCAAATTATTACCGTAAGCAGTCGAACAGATGGCACAGGCAACTACTGGAAGACATAAATTAAAAAATCCTTCTACGCTGTCATTTACTCCAGCAATCATGAATATCACCCAACAAAAGAATATAGTTTCCAAAATGGTTCTAGGAATCTGTAATGGTAATGATAAAAATAAGTTATAAGCATATTCTTCCCTTATTAGTGTCAGTAATTATAATTTTTCAAAAATAAGACAAATATTTACTTACTAAGAACAATATTTTAGCTAAATAGTAAGCAGCTGGTTTATACACCCCATCTCGAACTTCTCTCAGCAGTACAGGAATCTCAGTCGGAAAGGTGTGCATGACACCATATGAATGTGAAAATACTGTTTCAGTTATTACGGAATAGTGCAAGCCTTGAAGATTCTGAATACCTTCTTGATTGATTACGGTTCCAATGTAGGGCGATGAGACAAGTATACCAGTACACTGAAAGGTAAAAGGATGAAGGTAAAAGTAGTGTGAATAAAAAAAAAAAAAAAAAAAAAAGTAAAAATGCAAATTAAAAAAACTCAATTTCTCTAATTGGGAAAAACTATAGATCGTCGATATGTCTATAATCTACTGCTTTTCCCAATTTACATTTTAGAATAGAATTAAAAGAATCAAATTACTAATTAAATTATACTAACAATCAATGATTATTCGAAATATACCAAGTTGAGAGAGAATAGGGATTTCAAATGTGACTGTTTTCATTAAAATCAATGTGACGCCTAAACGGTCGGTACTAGCGACGAAGGCTATGAAACAAAAATATCCTACATTAAATTTCTGATACGAAAACTGCTGGAAAATTAGGGATGTGACAATTCTCGATTCCACCAATTCTTGAGAAAAGAATCTTTGAGAATTGCTTATCCGAAGTTGATTCCTAGGAACTGATCAATATCGCTGACTTTAACAATAATTTCGTGGTAACTATTTATGCAAGGATCTATCTGTCTTTGTAATGACAAAAGAAAAAAAATAAATAATTTTCACTTTTAATGACCGAGCAATTTTTTTTGTACTAGATCAACAGTGCTTGTTACAGAATTTAAAACAATTATCTTAAAAAAATGATCATTCTTACTGCAATTGTATTTGAATTTTTCGAATTAAAATAAAATAGAATTACAATTTTAAACTGCCGAAACTGTAGCATTTACAAAATAAATAATGGAAGACTATATCATAAATTTGTTATAGGTACTTTTTTGTTATTCTTCAGGGATTTTTGTTACCCCAGAATAAAGATTTTTTATTTTGTATATTACCTGAATTGTAAATAACTTATTTATCATATGATGTATATAATAAATGCTATTTGCTGTTTACTAATTCTTGAATAATTATTTCTTTCTTAAGTTTCATTTAGATCATTTTTTGTTTTGACAATTTTTTTTTTAAGCCAAGGTATCGGGACCGAGAATTGAGAATTGATTTTTTGGTACCAGAACCGGAATCGAGGATCAAAAATTTTGGTACTGAAACATCACTTAAGTATATCAACATTTGTCATGACGATATAACAAAATTACTGTCTGGAAAAAAATTATTAAATAGATCTCTCTAATAGTTGTTAAAATATTGAATAAGTTCAAGTAAAACTTACTATATACATAAACAGGCGAATCAGAACTTTTTGAGAATCTCGATATAAGTCTATTGTAGATCTCCAAAATAGCCACTTCAATTGAGTTCGAAGGGTAGCAGTTTGCCTAACAGAAACATACAGTAAAATCAATAAAAATTAACATTAAGTTATTAACTAATGTATAATTATCAACAAAATTTTTTAAAACTCACACTGAATAAAACTTCAGGAACTTTTCTTCCATCTATAAATAATTTTAATGGTGAAAAAATCTTTTTGAAAAATTTCATAATGTTAAATGGTAAATTCATAATTTTTTTGGAAGAACTTGTAGAAAAGTGATAATAATATAAAACAAAACTTACTCCGAATATAAGGCTGTCATTCATCGTATTTTTTTTAACATATTCAATATCCTTATGGAGCTGGATAAAAGTATTAGTTGTGACATATTTCTCACAAAGTTTTTCAGGAAGAGTATTAAGTTGTGTCAACACAAATTCTGCAGTGTTGTATGATGCAGGACAACTAAGTCCCAATCTAATAAGAAGAAACATATTAAAAAAAATAAATTGATAAAAAAGGAAATTGTTTTAGGATACCTACTTACTGTGCAAAATATTTTTTAGCTTCATTAACTTCCCCAAAGTAAGCAAGACGTCCACCCGGGACAAGCAATGAAACTGTATCGAACAATTCAAATATTCCTGAAGCTGGTTGATGAATTGATGCCAAAATAGCCTTTCCTACAAATTATAAAGAGTGTGTTACAGTAGTTTTGCCATAAATTTAAGAGAAAGGTCGTGAATTTAAAATTATTTGGTTTTGTCACATCATACCTAATGCTTGATGTAACAGTAACTATCACAACAATAACAATTTATTAAGTTGAATTAAGAAGAATAGATTAAATTTTGTAACTAACTCTAGCTTACTGATTCTCTCTCTAAAAAAAAAAAAAAATTTTTTTGCAGTTATTAAAATGGTAGCCAAAAAAATTCAAATTATTATTTATAAAGTTAATAGGCTTGTAATAGTTTCAACTCTAAATCTTGGAGATGATTGATTCCATGATAGTAAAGGCCTTGTATTTGAATTACAAACTTCTTAACTGCTTATGAATTTAATATTATAATTATGAACAATAATTTAGTTTAATAACGGCAAGATCTTCCAAGAAAGGTTAAAAGTCGGTGATACTTGTTATTTCTCGGTCACAAAACTACTCAGTTTGTGCTTAATCACCAGAAATTTGTAAATTAAGATATATAAGACTATTATACTACCAACAGTTCTCTAAAGATGCGAAGGTTAAGGGAGGAAAGCCTAAATGTTTTTGAAAATAAAGTACTGATTAGAATATTTGGCCCAAAAAAGGATGAACATATCCGAAAATTTAGAAGGCTTCACAATGTGGAACTGCGTGAGTTAAATCCGATAAATATAGTTAATTTAATAGCAGCGCAACGGTTAAAATGGGCATAGCAAGTCGCTGGATTTAATAATGATTAAATTCAGAAAAAAGTAATCAGTTTTGAGCCATCAGGTAAATGTCCGAAGGGTAGACCGATATGGAAGGATTGAGTCAGGGCCAATCTTGGGTTTTGGGTTTTGAAAGGATGGGTTGGAGGGAGGTGTGTGGTCAATGGTAGGTGGTGCCGGCATCAAACCTTCAGGTTCGCTAAGCCTTCCAATTATTATTTATTATTATTATTACTTAATTTAGGTTTAAAAAAAATGAAAGTATTTATTATGCTAGAGACTGAAGAAAAGATCTGACACTCAGTTAGAATAATTACCTCTTGATGCAAGTTGCCGAAGAAGTGTAACAACAGTAGCTGCAGTATAACTGTCAAGACCGGTCGTAGGCTCATCACAGATTAGCAGTGGAGGATCTGTGATTAACTAAAACATAACAATAATTATAATTAATCAATATAATAACTAAATTCTGTTCATATATGTTAAAATAAAAAAATCAAATGTTATAAAATACCTGAAAATTTAAGAAGAGGTTTAGGGAAAAAACCTGAAGTTAAAAGTGAAATCTATTAAATATAAAACAAATATATTTAATATTATTAGACAGTCAAAACAAGCTTGTCTTAAAACAGTAATCATACATTTCCTTAAGCCACAAAAGTGTAATATTACATTCATTTGATTTAAATATTTTATGAATGATGACAAGAACCTGATTCAAAATATAGATATGAGAATTTTTCAAAATAAGAGATAACATAATAAAAAACTACAAGATAAATTGAACATCAATATACGATTGGTACTGCAAAGCTAATATATTGGGTTGTTTCACATGAAATGTCCGATTTTATAATATTTGAAATACATAGAGGATTTTGCGAGTCTCTGTTGTTGAAAAAGCTCGATACATGGGTACCTCACGATCTCACTGAGCGACAGCAATTGAAACGTCTTGAGACCTGCGTTTCGTTGCTTACTAGGCAAAAAACCGACCCTTTCCTTGAAAGAATAATAACTTGCGACGAAAAATGGATTGCTTATGACAATCAACGTCGGTCAGGGCAGTGGTTAGACATCGACGAAAGCCCAGGACAAATGCCAAAACCAAATTTGCACCCGAAAAAATTGATGGTTACAGTATGGTGGTCCATGGCTGGAACCATAAATTATTCCTTTTTGCCTAGAGGTGAGACCATTACCTCTACAACCTACTGCAATGAAATTGGCCAAATGCACAAAAAATTATTAAAAAAACAACCTGGATTGGTAAATCGGAAGGGCCCTATACTCCTACACGACAACGCTAGACCCCACGTTTTAAAACTTACCATGCATAAATTGAAAGAGCTGGGGTACGAAGTTCTTCCGCACCCACCATATTCTCCCGACTTGTCTCCAACAGATTATCACCTTTTCAGGAATTTAGACAACTTCTGCAGAGGAAAAATTTTTGCAAATGATGCTGAAATCAAAAGTGCGTTTTCAGATTTTGTTTCACTTCAAAGCTCAGAGTTTTTCAAATCCGAGATAAAAAAGTTGTTGTCACGTTGGGAAAAATGTGTAGAAAAAGAAGGTAAATACTTCGAATAAAATTATATTGTTTTCATATTGTATTTTTACTAAAATCCCTATACCTTGAAAACGGACATTTCATGTGAAACAACCCAATAGTTAGGGGATTTAACACTTTGATGACCAAGCCATTTCTGTTAATATTTCCCTGTGGGCCAAACATTTTTTTTTCGCTCAAAAGCTGCATTCAGCAGTTATATAACTATGTCATGCATTTTTATAATCATTAGCAACCATTTAATTATGGTGATTAGGGCAAAAATGTATCAGGCCTATGTGACCGCCAATGTCCGTGGGGCACTTCCCGGTTTTTTTCTAAATCATGAAATTACTATTTTTTCCTTTAATAGATATTTTTTTACTTCTCTATATTTTGATTTGTTTTTCATTTTCACACAAAAATACTGCACTGTTGGAAAAAAATGTATAAACCCCTTCAAGATTAGTTCTTTTTCCATTAAATGGATATGAGGATAACAAAAAACAGTACCTAGCTGTAAAAAAAAAAAAAAAATTAATTTCCAGAAATATTGTTGGAATAACATACTAGGTTTATTATTCAGCAAAAATGTGTTGTTCACCCGATCAGGTATAAAATTGTTCTTTGGGTGATTGGCCTGTCGAAACCATTCCATCACCTTTTATTATCCTTTCACTATTTTCAACCCTCCTACCTCGCACCCTCCACTTTATTTAGTAGGCTAATAGCCCTTGTTGCAAATAGACATTACTTACTTAGTAGTACATTTTTTGAAAGTTGGTCCATTTTTTGTTTAAAAATGTTTCCTGGAATATCTTCCCATACCGTGCGTATCGTGGAGTTGGCAAGGCAAAATAAATTGCCTTCCGATTCGATACCACAATAGTATTGGTAGATAATTTATCAGTTTTTCCAAGTCAATAATTTTAATTAGATTAAAATAACTTAAAAATACGCTAAACAATAACAAATTAGCTTCCAGGAATTGTTATGGCAATAGAATAAAGGTAAGCTCAACCCAAGGTGATAATTATGTTCACAAGAACCTTAGCTATCGTAATAATAAGGTAATTTGATTTTACAATGAAGTAAGTATTCCTGGAACAAAATTGTTTGTGGGTTTCACTAGCGGTCCTAGGTGTCCCCTGCGGTCGTCAAAGTGTTAAAAAGAATGAAAAGGAGTTATGTAACAAGAACATTTTATAAGTTTTCATCACAGAGACTAAGAACTAAAAGATCTATTAAAAAATAGGGAATCTTATAGGAAGTCTTATAAAACAATTGAATAGAGAGAAAGGCAAAAATAATAGAAGGAGATAAAGTGGCCAGACTCAGCACAGATAATAATAAACCACAATAAGAGGTACAAACAAGAATGAAACTGTTTAGAAACAGCAAACATCAAAATAAATTGTGATTTCATAAAATGTCATCTCTTAGAGAGCTCTAGAACTCTAACACTCAAAAATATACTACTAGCATAGTACCACACATATAGTAATTTTAATTTAAATAGATATACATAAATTTATGACTAATCCTACCTGAACGGCAAGACTGACACGTCTCCTTTCTCCGCCAGAAAGGTTACAAAGTCTGGAATTTACACAGTTTGAAAGACCAAGGTCCTGTACTAGAGAATGAACTATTCTGTTTCTTTGGGAAGCAGAAACTCTTCTATCCATTTTCAGTGCTGCCTAAAAATTAAAAAAGAAAGAAAAAATAAAAGCATTAGAAGATCAAATAAAAAAAGAAAGAAAAGAAATGGAATGAGCTAAGAAAATACTAATGATTAAGAGAAAAAATTAATATTCATTTTATAAAGATATTTTTTATTAAATAGTATAATGTACCATGAAGTTTAAATGCTCCTTGACAGTCAACGTCTCAATGGCTAAATCATGTTGCGGTACGAAACCGCACATTTTCAACATTAATTCTTTATCTACTGGCCGCCCATTAAGATGGATTTCACCTTTAAGAGAACCTATAAATAATAGAAACAGCTGTTTATTTATTTAATATCATGAGAAGAAAATACATTTACAAGTATTAAATTAACACATTCAAACAATTGAAAGAATCATTTAGAAATTAGAAAGTAATGTTTAATCTGTATGACAGTTTTGAGCATGATAAGTAGACTTTTATGCTCCTGTTGTGCCTTAAGAAGAAGATATATCTATATTATCAGATTATATAAAAAATGAAAGGTTATACAGGTTGTGACAAATAAACAAATGAAATAACATTGAACAAAAAACAAAATATGCTCTATTCATTCTTGAATTAAAATGAAGGTTGTGAGGATTATATTCTGCTGTTAACCCATATTTCTAAAACTCATGGTTTTTAATTTTGTCTTTCAAAAATCAGAAATTCGATGAATTCCTAAAAGTTGTAATAAAGTACTAATTTAAAAAGTAGATTATTTATTAGTTATTAGTAGATATGAATAAGGCTCAAAACATTTAAAACACTAATAATATGGAAGAAAATAAAATTTAGAATCTTGATATGGACTGAATTTTATCCAAAATTTAATCCCCACATACTTGCTTGATCAAGTGAAACTCCAAGACCTAAAATTTTGAGCCTCAGAATATTATAAACAAAACCAAACATTAACATATACAAAACAATCCACCTTATCATTCAAATCATCTTACAACAGAGATAATTCTTTCTATTGATAAAACTTTGAGAAATACACCAACAAATTGAAATTACTGCAGACAAAAAGAGAGCATAGGAAAAATTCCAAAACCAGCTAAGCCCATTTTTCCAAAAATTTTCACAGCTGGTCGATAAAGGTATAAGGTTTGACTAAAATAGGAAGAGGCCTTATTTTTTGTATGGCGGTTTTCGATGTGATTTAAATACTTTTTGAAGAAAATCTTTCACCTACAGATAATCTAGTAGAAAAAATATTTTGAAAAACTGGTTTTGGAATTCAAGCCAAATTATTTATCAGATAAAATAAAATAAAAAAGTTAAAGAATATATTAAATACATTTTATTTGATTAAATTAATTAACCATTTTTTATGCCATCTAAACCTAAGGTCAAATAGAGTTTGATTAGGAGCATAGTCCTGAGAGGTGACAAATGGACGCTCAAATAGAGTGAAATATACAAAAATTCCTGAAAACAGTTTAAAAAAATTGTCACAAACATTGACTTTTAGTTGCTAAAACTGAAGAAAAATGAAAGGATAACATTTGAAAAGAATCTAGTTGCTAATTTTTTTTTTATTTTTCATATGTATTTATATGCATTGTTTTTGTATCATATTTTTTTTTTAATACTTTTTATTTTAAAAATGCTTTTCCATTGTACTTATAGAATAGAATAAAAAAATAATTTTATTCTGGGACCAAGTCCCTTAAGAATAAAAAATAAGTACAGAAAGAAATAAAATTAGTTAAATCAGAGGCATAATGAATAAATAAAATGATATAAAATAAAGAAAAAATAATATGATAATAATGTATTACATTTTGTATCGTATTCATATTGTATCGTATTTATATTGAATTGTATTTTGTATCATTTATCTTTCATGGTTTTATTTTTTATATTATTTATTAAAATATGTTTCTCTATCCTACCTATATGTATGGTGTTCATATTTTATTTTTTTTTATTTTTCATATATTTTTCTTTTAAATATGTTTTTGTATCTTATTTATATATTATTGTATCCTGTTTCTCATTTATTTTATATGGTATAATTTGTTTTAAACTGTTTATTTTTAAATATGTTTTTCTATCATACTTATATGTATTGTATTTTATATTGTATTTATTTTTTTTATTTTCTTTCTTTCTTTTAAATTGTTATTTCATATATATGTCATTATTACTACATGTAAACTATTAATCTCGTTTAAACAAGCAAACCAGGTAGTATTCAAAATGCATGGAGCCTATTATTTATCCAATACACGCCTCTTGTATAGGGTTGCTATGGAAGGAAAAACAATTAAAAAAAACAAATGCCATCTAAATCGCTTTAAAGTTGTAAATAATAAATAATAATAATAATTTTAAGAAACATTATGTGAAAGATTTTAAAATCACCTAATGAATAAAATGTTAAAAGAATTACTTTTTCTCAATACAGATTGAATCTAAAGTAGCAGACAGGAATGTGAAGGTGTATGGAATACATTTCAACTTTCAATAAAGCTGACCTTGTTCAAATTAAAACGCTCTAATTTAACGAACAAGGAAAGTATTTAACCAATGGAAGCTGCTACCTTAATTTTTTTTTTTTTTTTTTTTTTTTTTTTTTTTTTTTTTTTTTTTAAGGAAAAATTACTAACTACTTGATTAAATAAGTAGTTACATATTGCTAACTATTAATTGTAATGTATTTATTAGCTGTAATTATAATGTATTTATCAACTGTAATTATAATGTAATTATTAGCTGTAATTATAATGTAATTATCAGCTGTTATTATAATTAAACTAAATTAGTATGCATTCAATAATTATAACTACTCCCTCATGGATCACCTGTGGTGGTTCGCAGCCCGGCAGATGACCTTAGGATTTTTTAAAGGGAGTAAAAAATCCTAAGCTATGCCGTCCTTCGGAAGGGACGTAAAATGGGGGTCCCGAGCCTGTGCGATGTCAGGTACTCGTTAAAGATCCCTATCCTAATTATACCTGGATAGACAAAATTTATGACTCCCACCGTAGCATCGTCCGATTAGCCATAAACAGCATAAAGTGACGTTAAACGAAATAAACAAACTACTCCCTCATACCTGATTATGTCTGTTGTTTTAATTTTTAGTTTTAAAAACGTGTACAGTTGTGAATAAAACTATTATGTTAAAAAAATAAATTAAAAATTAAAACTATATGTTACTTAGCTTTATAAATAATGCTATATCAGAATCAATTATATTCCATATAAATAAATTCAAACCAGTTATTATATTAAGCATCAAAAAAATTTCATTCAAAAGTAACATACCTGTGTATCTTTGGCTTAATGCGGCAAGAAGCGTTGTTTTTCCAGCACCACTAATAAAAAGATACTTGATTAAATAATTTTAAAATAAATATTAAAATAATTTAAAAAATCATAAGATATTATTTGTTTTATTATATTTCTAAATAATAAACCTATAAAAGGAAGCTCTCAATAGCTTGAGCTGAATGGGGACATAACCACCTTAACACTAAACCTACCATAACTAGTCAAATGACCCTTTTCAGACTTTTTGGCAGAAGTTCTTAGAAACAACAATCGTTGCTTTGTTTTTAATACTTTTATTAAATATATCAAAAGTGGTTTTTTTCAATATGAGGAATTATCTTTCAAAATTGAACGTGTCTACTTCAGAAAGTGTTTAAAAAAGACCAAAAAATCTACACCAGTTCTCCCCCTGCTAGTAAATTAAAAACAATTAAATTATTTAAATCCTTGATACAAGTCTACTAACGAAATAAAAGTATAGTAGTGTGTCAAGCTCACAAAGTTTTCAGAAAAAAAAAAAAAAAAAAAAAAAAAATGTGACCGAAAGTGAACATGTTCAGTTTTGAAATATAACTCCTCATATCTACTCCTCCCTTATTACTGATTTTTATTGAAGTATTGTGGTAGAAAAATGTATACATGAAATGTTGGTAGGTTTAGAGTTAAACAATTGAAAACTCAGACTATCAAAATGAAACAATAATGAAAAGTTATAAAAATCAAACTTAAATAAAACTAAGTGTTTACAAAAAGTATTTACAAACAACCTTGAAATAAAGTCAAGAGGGGGTATCTGTGGCAACTGGTTCTTTATCATGCCATTGTTTTTATTTTGTATCCCAGCATATTCATTGATTGTTGTTATTGTAGGCCAGGTATGAATCAAATATATAAATAACTATCGATCTAGAACTTCTCGAAGATCCAAAGAAGACCAGTGATATGGAACCGAACGCTTTGATGTTTTTAGTTGTTTTTTTTTTTCCTGTTTATTTTGTGTTCACTTATTTATGTCATATTAGGAAATTTTCAATTATTTTTGTTTTGGTTTTTTATAATGTTATTAAATTGATCTTAAACATAAAATGTTAATTACCTGCACATATTCAATTTTTTAGAAAATAAGGAACATGTTAGATACATGTAATATGCCTAGATGCATGATGCATGTACAAATATTTAAATACATGCCCCTCTTGCAGGGTTACTGTAAAAGGGAGAACGAGAATTTTTTTTTTTTTTAATAATAATTTATTGAAATTATAACTGTACAAATATATACATCAAGTAAATGCGTTGATACTGGTTATAATAACATGTCAAAACTTAAAAAGAACTACTCATCAGTAGCACTTCTATAAAAATTCTACACTAAAATGTCTCTAGGCGATCTTCTTTTCAGACGCTTCGGAGGATTATCGGGAATGGAGTGGGAAGCAATTTGAGAAACTAGTGGTTTGGGTGGTTATGGAGCTTACTATGAAAGCTAGTATCTGGTTTGGGCTAAATCAGCAACATATGAGACATTAAGATCTTTATGGATAAGTTTATTGTTGATAAAGTAAGGAGCATTGAGGATTTTTCGAAGGATTTTGAATTGTAAGGATTGAATACGAGATGAATTGGATGGTTTAGTGGAGCCCCAAAGCTCAATAAAAAAAAATAAAAAATATATATATATATATATATATATATATATATATATACTACTCTGATAAAGGCTGATGTCTCCTAGGTAATACCAGTAAATAAATAAGTCTATTTTTATAAATAAAGATGGAGGTTAAATAAGTATACAATCCAATTAATATGATTAAATTATATAACATTTTTTACTGTTATCTATTTTAAATTAGGATGAAAAAAAGAGAGGGAAAAGTGCGAATGAATGAAATAATACTGTATTTTGTAAATTACAATTATAGGAGGTCTGGCTCTTTTGAGGCAGATATAATATAATAATATATATATATATATATATATATATATATATATATATATATATAAAAAATAAAACTTATTATTTCCTTTTTTTTCCTTTTATGCAAAAAACAACAACAGCAAAAAACCTTTTAAAATCTAACAGTCAATAAAATTATACTCATAATCTCCATGTAAATAATAGTATGTTAATATCAAACAAAGTTTGAACATATCAACTGAAAATAAAAAAAAAATTAAACAAAAGAAAATATTTTAAATAATATTAATCACATCGTTTACTATTTACTGACTTCAATATGCTATAGCAATTAAAAAGTTTATAAATACAAATCAGGCAATCCTTCTGGTAATACTGATTACAAATAAGTAAATACCACAAATTTGCTGGCTATTTTTATAAATTAATAAATTTTCAAAATTTGTAATTTCGCTTCTATTAAGTCCTATGTATTGTGACAAAAAAGAAGGAAAGGGGAGAGGGAAAAGAAACAACCTGATAGTAACCAGTAAGGTAACCTTTCCAAGAATTATAGAACAGGTCCTCCAGGTTGTTTGGGCAAAAGTGCAGCTGCTTCCCACAACATAAATTAATGTAGCTGTGAAATACCAAGGACTGGCAAATCCTTGCGCAAAACATATGAATGGAAGCAACATCTTAATGTGGCAAAGACCTGTTCCTTTGTAGTGTCAGTGATGATAATAAATAATATGATTTTAATTTTAATTTAATAATAAGACCAACCAGGGTTAGTTATCTCTGGTTTCATGATTTTAAAATTCTATTTCTATTCTCTACCAAACTTATTTTATGATAGAGTGAAAAAAAATCATCTCCTATAAACCAAAAATAAATGAATAATACAATTCAAATTTCAGCTACAACTAGTGCTAGTGAGGAAAATCAGATTTTAGTAAAATATCTGAGAAAAAAAGTAGTTAGAAATTTTTTTTTTTTTTTTTTTTTTTTTCTTCAAAATTTTGAAAAATTACAAATATTCTAAAATTCAAGAGTACTAACATAATTTAGTAAGAATAAAACTTGATGAGTGTTTATGAGTAAAAGAAAGATTTAAATTATTTAGTAAAAAATTAATAAAAAAAACAACTAAATGAATAAGAATTCTTCAATAAATTTGAATTATTTTTAAAATTAATTATAGTTGTCCAAAACTTTCCATTCCAGAATAAATATTTTCTCTCTCTCACAATTACTTACTATTGGACTCTAGTATATGCATTTGATATTTTTTATACATAAATAAAAGGGTAATCAGCCTCTGAAATACTATAATGCTGTTTTTACATTGATAGTAATTTACATCAATAAATCTTCTTAAGCAACATACAATGTTAATTAATTAATTATTCAAATTAGATAAAATAAAACAATCTATAATGTAATGTATTATCTTGTTTGTTTTCCATAATCTTGAATAATTACGAGTGTTGTTTATTATTATTATTATTATTTTTTTTTATGACTAGAGCTCATTGAAAACTGGTATATTTCAAACTACTAGACACAATCCTCATGGACTTCATTGAAAATTTCAGAAAGAATTTACAAGATTAGAACAATTCCCTAAGATATCTGATTGTATTGATTTGAGTATTCCATAAATAAAATATATGAATATTTTAATTCTTTTTAATATTAATATATTTTAATATTTTTATCATTTTAAACAAATGAAAATGATTTATAATTAAATTGTAAACAAAAGAAATTCATGGCTTCCTAGTTGCTGGACCAAGTTGTTAAGGAGGGAATATATAAAGGTAAGAACAATGGCTCTATCTCCTAAAATTAGTAAATGGAGCCAAACTTAAATTTTGATGCATATGGCATGGACCCATTCTCCAACACAATTTATGATAGCCTTTTTTAAAATTACCAGGAAAAATCTTCCAAGGTTTAAAAATTGAAATCTTCAATACCCACTTCAATATATTTTAATTTTCCATTTTTTTATCTGCCCTGATGATGACTATCAAAGATTTGGCCAAAACTTTAGAAAATAACATTTTTTTTTTTTTTTTTTTCATAAATTGATACTTACAACTGTACAAAAATATATACATCAAGTAAATGTGTTGATAGTGAATACAATGGCATGTAAATAACGTGTGAAGAACTACTCAATAGTAGCACTTCAATAAAATCTACACTAAAAGGTCTCTAGGCCATCTTCTTGTCAGAGGCCTCGGAGGATTATCGGGAATGGAGTGGAAAGCAAGTTGGGGGACTTGTGGATTGGAGTGGTTATGGAGCTTACTATGAAAGGATAGGTACCTGGTCTGGGCTAAATCAGCAACATATGGAACATTAAGGTCTTTATGGATAAGTTTATTGGACACAAAGTAAGGAGCATTGAAGATTTTTCGAAGGATTTTGGATTGTAAGGATTTAATATGAGATGAATTGGATGGTTTAGTGGAGCCCCAAAGCTAAACACCGTATGCCCAAATAGGTCTAATCACAGTCATGTAAATGAGTAGAAAATAACATAAATTATTTTTAGTTGACTTTGCCTAAATAATTTTTGACTGATCAAATCCAACATCTACTACTGGTTAGTCAAGTGGATATTGAAGAATTTAAAATTTTGAACCTTGAAGATTTTTCCTGAAAATTTCAAAACAAGCAATCATATATTTTGTTGAAGAATTGGTGCATACCTAGAATCAAAATTTAAGTTCTGCTCCATTTACTAATTTTAGTGTATAGAGCCATTGTCATTATCATGACATATTCCCTCCTAGAAAACTTAATCTAGAAATCAGAAAGCCATAAATTTCTTTCATTTACAATTTAATAATAAATAATTTTTATTTGTTTTACTAAGAAATAAATTGATATTGTATCCACTTATGTCATAAATAAATCTATACAATCAGATATCTTAGGAAATTGTTCTAATCTTGTAAATTCTTTCTTAAATTTTCAATGAAGTCCATGAGGATTATTTGTAGTATTAAGTACTTGAAATATACCAGTTTTCAATGAGCACTAAGATACATCCTGGTATATTCCCTCCTTCATAACTTGATCCAGCAATATTTATTCTAGGAAGCCATAAATTTCTTTTTTCGTTTACAATTTAATAATAAGTAATTTTCATTTTTGCCATTTATTGAGATTTTAAACAAGTTTCGAATGCTAAACATTCATCTTCAGTTCTTCGAGGTAACTCGATAAATATCTTTTGACTGAACTCACCCAACACTTCTTTAAATATATTAACTCAGTCACTCAACTTAATTCTTTAACCAGTGGTAAATTGAATCTTTTTAACATACAAGAATTTAAATGCTGAATTTTACAGATACCAAGGACATATTTTTATTAATTGACCAATTTATATTCATTTGATATTTCAGAAATGCCATGCAGAAATTTTGGCATTCCATGTGATTTTGGCCAGTCAGTTATATAAGATATGATACAATAGATGTTTTATTACTTAAATTCATGAATTTATTAAAAAAATTCATTTTTAAATTTACATTGTTAATCCTTTTAGACTTTTAAAAATATATACCAAGAATAATATTGCTTAAATATATGAATCTATGAAGCTTTATATTCCTGTAAAAGTAATAAATAAAGAATAATCTATCTAAGAATTTAATAATCAGTCCAACTAGGGACTGATTCTCATTAGTTATCTTCGGTTTCATATATTTAAAATTATGTTTCTAGTTTCCACCAAAATTAATATAATCATTAAACTATTAATGTGACTGAGATCTCTTATGAACTAAAAATAAATGAACAATACAATTCAACTTTTAGTTACACTGTTTCATTAATTATATTTATGAATTTATAAAAAAATAAAATAAAAAAAAAAATAAATGCCATTTTTAAATTTACATTATTAATCCTTATAGATTTTATAAAAATATACCAACAAATACAAATGGTGTAGGTTTTTTAGTATTTTCCCTACTGTTAAAATAAATGCATTCCAAATTATATCCATTTTAGCTAAGCACACAATGTGTTGTAAATTGTTTTATAACCAAAACATGTAATAATATTTAATAGGTGCAATTGTAAACTGTTAAATCATTTAAATAAAACTTTTTATTATTATTATTATAACAACAATAATATTGCTAAAAGAGATGAATTTATGAAGCTTTATATAATCTTAACTATATGCCCTCTAAAAGAAATAGATAAAGAATGAATAAAAATTGTAAAAGAAAAAACAATAAAATCTTACCTTGGTCCCATGACAGCAGAAACACATCCTGATTTGACAAGTCCACTCACTGGAAATATTTTGATTTGAATATAAACTACGCTTATGTAACTTAATGATAAATAGGAAACATATTCTATACGATACTGCCAGCCAATAAAAAAAAGCAAGTTTTATAGCAGCTCTTTGTTTATTTTAAATAGTTCAGAAAAAAAAAAAAAAATATTATTGCTCAACATTCACTACAGTAATTAATAAAAAATTTAATTTCAAGATTATTATTGCCATTGAAAAAATAATAATTGAACTAGTTATAAAATTTAATTAAAAACTATTCTTATTAATAAATTATTATTAGTTATTCCTGATTTTAAAATCAGAAAAAAAAAAATTGTATTAGAAATAAATACTGAACTGAAACTATAATTTTTGTTCTGACATTTCTGTTTCATTAAAAATTAACTTGTTTTATAATTACCTATTAATAATAATTTAAACTAATTTGACATACAATATCATAATTGGAAATAGGATAAGCCAGACAGTCATTGACAGCATTAAAGAAATATTCATACTAAAATTAAAGAAAGAATGGTCAAATTAAGTTGAAGCTTGCAATCATTTTTCCTTAATTACTATACTTTTAAGCTAAGTAAGAAAGTTCACACTAAACATTATTCATGGAATGTATTTTTACAAGATAGTGACTATAAATAATATAAAAATCAGTAATTGACAACCTATGGATATCTTTTGAAATAAGGGCAGAATTGAAAGTACTTTTACACAGTCAAGTTGTAGGACTTGAAAGGAATTTGATTTCTTTTGCCTAATTTTTTTTTGTCCTAATTTTTAAGATAGGAGTCAATAATTGTGTAGTTTACCCTATATTGTTTTAAATGGGATCCAACAAAAATATAAATGTGCATAAAATACAATAAAGAAAAAAAAAATTAAAATAAAATCTTCAATTAAAATTATTAAAAACAAAAAATGATATATGTCACAGTAGTGAATTGATTGATAATATATAACTTTTTTTAATAATTCATATTTAAATAAATAAATAAATGGCTTACCATTGTTCAATAATTTTATTCTCCTCGATTCTTCCTTTCCCCACAATTTCTTCTTTTTCACAGTCATATAAAGTGAGACATTTTGCCAGCAAAATGCTAATTCGTCATCCATTTTCACTCTATCGTCGTTAAAAAAATTATTTATATATAATAACTTTAAATATGAATTTAAAAATAATTTATCGAAGGTAATATAGCATTTTATAATTTAAAATTTGACTATAAAAATTAGTGAAATGATTCAGAACTGAATTAAATTATGGCCAAGGTACAGGTGGAATATTTTATTTTTATTTATTTATTTATTTTTTTTATGAATATCTTATTTCAATTAAATTTTGTTATGAATCAAGAGGTAAAATATTACCTCTTATAATGAGGCCGATCCAAAGGCTAATAATGGAATATTTTAATAAACTTTTACTCACTTAGTGTAGTTGTGATGTTATTGAAGAAAAATTAATTAATTAGATTTTCATAATGGCTAACAAAAGAGAATCAAAAAACAATTGAAGATCAATTCTACTATCTAAGCATGTGAAGCAGAGGTAGGTGGTTACATAACTGTCATCAATGGGCTGCAGCCAGGGGGTGGGTACCTGCTAGGGCCATCCACTTTACAATCTGACCTTGATTTTTTTTTCGGGGTTCAGTATTAAAAAATTAATAAGGAAAATTCATTAATTTTTTTTTCAAATACATCTCATTAGTATTGTTTTTTAATGCGGTAAAAGATTTTTAATTAGCATTAGAAAAAAAAAGAAAAATTTCCTATCACTTAAAAAAAAAATGTTGATATTTTTAAATTTATTAACATCATAAATTTACATCCCTTAACCTCAAATCTTAAAAGCAGACTAAATTGTAAAGACTAAAATTTGATTTATTATATATAATGCATTATTTTTTATTCTTCTTTTTATTACTTTTTCCTGACTAAACTTTTTTTCATTGTGAGGGGAAATATAAATAAATTACTTGTTTAGGTTCAGTATCATTAAAACACTAATAAGGAAAATGGATTAATTTTTTTTTTTCAAATATATCACATTATAATTATTTCTAATACGGTAAAAGAGTTTTAATTAACATTAAAAAAAAAAAAAATTTCCTATTAGTTAAAAAAAAAAAGTTGATATTTTGTAATTTACTAATATCATAAATTTAAATCCCTTAAATTCAAATCTTAAAGACATACTAAAATGTATTTGACTTATAATACATAATACATTACTTTTTTTATATTTCTTTATATTAATTTTTCCTGAGTAAACTTTTTTCCATTGTTAGGGGAAATATATATATATATATATATATAAATTACTTGTGTAGGTTCAGTATCATTAAAATACTAATTAGGAAAGAGGATTAATTTTTTATTTTTTTCAAATATACCTCATAATAATTTCTTTAATACAGTAAATGAGTTTTAATAAACAAAAAAAATTGTAATTTACTAGTATCATAAATTTACATCCCTTCACCTCAAATTTTAAAGGTAGACTAAATTGTTTTTGATTTATAAAACATTATTTTTAGTATCATTAAAATACTAATTAGGAAAATGGATTAATTATTTTATTAAAATATACCTGGTTATTATTGTTGTTTATTTATTTGGGCTTATGTTCTCCAACTAGAGCAGGAAGGACCAGGTTTTCCTAGAGGTTACCAATCTAATCTAACCAGGGTGGGAAGATTCATTTCATGGGTCCGCTACGGAATAAATTTTAACCTTACCAGGTGGAATTCGAACACGAAACCTTCAGTACCAAGCATGCTGAGACCATCGCTCCAACTCACTCGGCCATTGAGTCCCTCTGATTATTATTTCTGTATTTGGTAAATAGATAAAAATAAATGTCCTAATAGTTTTTTTGTTTTTTTTATATACATTTATTGAAATTTACAACTGTACAGAATATACACATCAAGTAAATGTATTGACAACGATTATAATAACATGTCAAAACTTGAAAAGAACTACTCATCAGTAGCACTTCTATAAAACTTCTACACTAGAAGGTCTCTAGGCCATCTTCGTTTCAGACGCCTCGGAGGATTATCAGGAATTGAGTAGGAAGCTTGAAGTTGAGAAACTAACGGATTTAAGTGATTATGGAGCTTACTATGAAAGGATAGGTATCTGGTGTGGGCTAAATCTGCAACATATGGAACATTAAGATCTTTATGTATAAGTTTATTGGTGACAAAGTAAGGAGCATTGAGGATTTTACGAAGGATTTTGGATTGTAAGGATTGAATATGAGATGAATTGGATGGTTTAGTGGAGCCCCAAAGCTCAACTCCTATGTCCAAATAGGTATAATCACAGTCATGTATATGAATCTTTTGTAATTAATTGGGAGCTTTGAACGTTTGTCTAGTAAATGTTGAAGTAGTCTGAAACGACAGGCAGTTTCTTGTCGTTTTAGTCTTGTATGTGGATTCCAAGTTAGTCGTTTATCCAAGTGGAGTCTTAGGTAGCGTATCTGTTCAACAGGGATTAGTGGAATATCATTAAAGGATACTGTAGGACAGGAGGTCGTAGGTTTACGACGAAGGGTAAAGGTTATTTGGTGGGATTTGTTTGGATTTATTTTGATTCTCCATTTTTGACACCATTCTTGAAGGTTTAGGATATGGGATTGGAGTGTTTTAGAGGCAATGAAGGGATCATTGTTTGCTGATAACACACATGTGTCATCAGAGTAAGTAGTGAGGACAGTGGTAGGATGAGTTGGAATGTCAGCTGTATACACTGTGTAGAGGATAGGACCTAGGATACTACCTTGAGGAACACCGGCAGATTGGGTAAAGAGAGAAGAATAGGAAAAGTTATGATTAACTTTGAAGTTTCTATCGATAGGAAGTCATAATAGTTAAAAAAAAAAAGTTGCCATTTTGTAATTTAATAGTATCATAAATTTACATCTCTTAACATCAACTCTTACAGGCAGACTTTGAAAATCATGAATCAATTAAATTAACAATAAAAAAAAATTAATAATTTTTTTTTTTCAAATAAGATATATTTGACTGATCAGTATCATTAAAACACTAATAAGGAAAATGGATTATTTTTTTCAAAATGTCTCATTATTATTTTTTTAAATATGATAAAAGATTTAATTTTACATTAAAATAAAAAAAAAATATTTCCTAGTAGTTATAAATTTTTTTTTTGTTATTTTGTAATGTACTAGTATCATAAATTTACATCCTTTAACCTCAAATTTTATTTTTTGTTTAATAATTATTTTATATGTATAAAATAATCTATAACTGTTTTATTAAAATATATCTCATTACATTATTTTTTTAACATGGTAAATGATTTTTATTATACATTAAGATAAAAAATGAATTTTTCTAGTAGCTATAAAATGTATGTGTATATATATATATATATATATATATATATATATATATATATATATATATATATATATATATATATATATATATATATATATATATTGATATTTTGTAAATAATTATAATTACTGTTGATCTACATAACCTGAATGCTAAGTGTAACATAGCTGCACTGCTATTTGTTTTTGTTTTTTTTATCTATAAATGGAAAATAAAAAAAATTGAGAATGAATAAATTATAGAGAAGGTGAATGATAAATGAGAATCTGTGACTAGAAATCTTTATTTATAATAAATAATAATTTTTGAGTTCTTTACAAAGATAACATCACAATAAAAGATGCCAATTTTTCACACTCCAATATGAAGTAGAGTAACTAGATACTATCTATAACTATACGGAAGGCATATTTTATACAAAATAATTTTTTCAGGAAACAACAGTAACCTAAAAACAGTAATACAAATAAAACAAACTGAATTTCAACTTAAAACAAAGGGCTCTTTACATTTTGCTTTCCATAGAGCCTTTTGGATTAAAATATTTAAACAAAATTTTCTAAACGAGCTAGAAGCCAAATGTAATTAAATTTTAATATATTAGTTTGTCCAGGATATATATGTAACCTAAATACATACATACACAAAATAATAAATAAAAGTTTGATAATGATACGAAGGTTCATGCGTTCATAATTTTAAAAACATATGAACATATACTTCTCATCATTATACCATGAACCTATAAGGGTCACTTGGGCAACAAATAGAGAACCCTGGCAAATTTTTGCTCCTGGCAGGTTTATATAGAATATTTTAGTATTCACTTCTATACTACGTTTATAGAAAGTCTGCCGGCTAAAGAAAGAATAACATGGAACATGTTTCAGGGGCTGCCCTAGTAACCGCTGATGCTCATATGTTTTCAATTTTTTTTTCGCTTAACTATTATTCATTTGTCTACAGCAGATATATTTTCTAATTAAATAGCTTATTCCTGCTGACTATGCCTTATGCTCTTTATTTTGTTCTGTTTACCTGTGTGATTTTAAATTATTTATATTAAATTAACAATTAATGATTATTAGTAATAAACAAAGTTAAGATAAAATAGAGGATTCAAATGTGATTTTTTTTATTCACACCAGTATAGCTCCTAAACAGTAGGTCCTAGCAACAAATATTATTTAACAAAAAATATTTTTCATTAAATTTCCGATAAGTTGACTTTAAGCAAATATTCGATCCGAGCAACACAAGCAGAGCTAGAGCGTGTCAAAAAAGCCCCTGTACATAAAAATACAGGTTTCAAACATGACTTTTTTAATTTGAACCAATATAAATCCTAAACGGTAGGTCCTAATGACAAATGTTTTATAACACAAAATATTCTCCATTAAATTTTTGACAAGTATGGCAGTGCTGCCGATGCGGGTATTTTTCCCGAACTCGGGAAATGTTTGGCATCGGCAGGAATTCAACGGGTATCTCCGAAAAACGGGTAATTTCGGGTATTTTTGCTTTCCATAACTGATTATGTTAATACCTATTACATCGTTATCTTTTTCTAAATTGATAAAAACAATTATCGTTAAAAAGTTCAATAGCGATTGTAATATTTTTCGGTCAAGGAAGAATCGAAAAGGTCAGTGTCTTCGACTATAATCAGCGGGATGAAAGCCGTCCAGTTCTTCAGATGTCCATGTGAATGTTAGGTACCGCAACCAGCGCTGCTGTCATTTCTTCGATGCTCACTTGAATGTTTTGTCACATATTTTTGTACGTTATTTTAAGAACTATATTAGATAATATGGTAATTGGCGATCCTTGAAATAAAGGCAATAGTGATTAAGTATTTTATTTGATAATAATATAATAATTTTATTTGGAGTTTTTTTTTATACAAATAATTTATTTAAAATACATATATATATTTACTAGTCTGCCTCTTATTAGTCTTTATCTGTGCCAGTTTGTGATAAATCATAAATAAAAGTCTGAATCAAACAAATTAGATGTTATTAAAATATAAAATTTTTACCTACTAATTGTTTGATTGATAATTCCTAATATTATATTTTGTACCTGTCCACTTTCCTTTTATTTTAGTCACCCAGCAAAATAATAATGTAGGTAAATATTGAAAGGTTGATTAATTAAAAAAGGTTAAGAAATTGAGATGGTTAATACAGTAATACAAATTAATATTTATTATATGTATTACTCTGGCACTAAATTTAAAATATATTTTCCAGTAATCAATTATAATAAATATAAAAATTATCCAGTAATTTTTTGTTTTGCGGACCATTTGGCGGACCCTTTATGAGTATTAGATGACCCCCCCCCCCTCGCTGGGTTAATAAAGATAATTCCCCAAAACGGGTCTTACTTCAAGCATTGGCGGGTATTTCTTGGTAAAAACGGGAATTTTTATGCTTGGTAGCGGGTATTTCGGGTTGTGGGCATCGGCAGCACTGAAGTATGGTGTCATGAAATTTTCGATCTAACACCGACTGAGTTAGAGCATGTCAAAAAAGCTCCTACACTTAAAAATAGAGGTTTCAAACATGACTTTTTTTTTTATTTAAAACAAAATTTTGAACAGCCGAGAAGGGTCAAACAAGATCTGTCAAATTCATATTAAATTTTTTTTTCGTATTAAGAGAAACAGAGTCAAAAGGAGCTCACTCATTAGAACCTGCCTACTAGTCAAGTGTTATATAGTAAATGAAGAGTTGAGTTCCTAACTGCTCCTACTCTCCTAACATCAAACTATCAAACTACGAGTAATGCCCTTGCATTCCCCCAAAACATGTTCCATGTTGAAAAAAAAAAAAAAAAAAATAGATACTCATACCTCATTATTGAACTCATATATAAGTATTATAAATAAATACGTAAATAAATAACCAAGCAAGGAAGGACCTGCTTAAAAACAATAACAGTCTCGATAACAAGTTGATTTTAAAATATTTGTTGGCATCATCAAACAAATTATATACCTAAGTATAACAGAATAAACAAAACAGTTACACAGATTAGAAAAAAAAAATAACCATCACAATCATAAATAAAAAAACATAAAATTAAGAACATTCCTTCAATTAGAAAAATACATGTGACAAAATGAAATCATGAACATCAAATTAGGTTTCATCAGACTCGCACAAATTAAAAAAAAAAAAAATTATACAAAATTGTTTTAAAAAATATTTACTTCAATGTTTGATAAAATCTTAAGTAATGATAAGTTAATAAAACTAATCAATACTACTGAATTGACAGCTAAATTTTGAAAAAAAAAAATAAAATAAATAAACGATCAAATAAAATCTATAGCTAATTTAACATATTGGACAGATTAAAAAAAAAAAAAAACTTAAGTAACAAATAAATAACCAATTTATTAACAATTTGTATTTATATTCAAATAAAAAAATTAAATGAGATCCTTTCCGAACTAGATTATGTTCACTAAAATCTATAAACCAAGATCGACTGATGTACTGCGGACTTGTAGAAAACGATTGAGAGTATTTTTTGTTTTAATATAAGAAATTGATGAGATTAGAGATATTCCGATATTACATTCACTCCAACTAGAAATCAGAGAATCAACACAGAAATAATATTCAAAAATATGATATTCAAAATTTAACACTGACATTAAGTTTCCGTACTTGTTCAGCCATGTTGTTGTTTCAGAAACGTATGGTACTAGAAGAATATAGTAACTTCATCAGTAAGACTTGGGTTTTCAAAAAAGTATTAAAATAAAAAATACAAATTGTGGGGAGCTGATCATATGAATAAATCTTGAAACTGTCACTAAATTTAAACACTGTAAATATATTTGTGATTTCTAAACCGTTTTAATACAAAAATTATATGTTATAGTCTTCTTAAACAATAATAAATGATTGTGATCCAATAAATAGTAAGCCTATTCTTCTGTGAGTATTATTTGTTATTTAAATAGCACATGAGACTTAGACATATAACATTTAAAATTGAATTATTTCCAAAATATTACAACATTCTGGTGACATAATTAATGCAAAAATGGCTGTTTTATATTACGAGTATTATATAAAGTTAATACATAATTCTTCTTTTTTTTTTTATAAAAAGAACAAAATGCTTTATTTTAAATGCATACAACTTTTAACTTCATAAAATATCAATATTCAACAACGTTATTGATTTTTATAACCACTAAAACAATTAGCAGATAGTATCTAAAATATTTACAAAGATTTTTTTTTTTTTCTTTTTCAACGTATGTAAAAACAGCTTTTGATAGAAAACTACTATTTAATACTATCTTTTGCGATCTACTGACTATTCACTCTAATCAAATTAAGAATTGCCACTCTCTAAACAGTGGGAAGTTATCTTTGGTAAAGATAATTTTTTTCATAAAATATATTATAACAAGGAAAAGAACATTGAGAAAAAAGAAGCTCTTACTGATGGTAGAGATTATCTTGCCGATACTTAATGAATGGATTTTCTTTTCGGTTTGTTTGATCAGAGCATCTTGTATCACTGAGATTAAGATGAATGTTTGCTATCCCTACTACAAATATGACTTTAGGCAGAATTTCTGAAGTATGTTTGGTACAATAGGCCAATAGATGAGGAGGCAAACATTGCGAAACACGTCCACCAGGTAGCGAATCCGAATAATCCTCGGGCAACATCCTTTGTCATAACCTAAAATATTAATTAAAACAAATTAACAATAACAATTTAGGTATCTCTACCCAAAGGCTGGCTTATCTGATAGTAAGAAGCCCGCAATACATAACCTCAATTCCCGCCCTTCAGTGCGAGCTACTCAAATCATAACCTTTTTTTTTTTTTAAATTACAGTCAGTTTATTTATTTTTTCTATTGATAATAATAGAAATACTTTTTACATAGCATCACAAAAATTAAACAGCACACAGAAGTTCACTTTAAAAATAGTGAACTCACTTTTGATTATATTCTAGATGCAAAGGAAAATCACAATTCATGCTTTTGTAAATTGTGTTTCAATTTATCAAAAAATAGCCAGAAAAAAAATGAATAAAAGTGTTAAAATGTATTATTTTTATGAACAGTCTCTAAATGAAACGAAGAACAGTTTATAATAAAATGAAAATAGTAAAAAGCCTGAGTAGCCATAAATGAACGGCAAGGTGTAAGAATGATTAAATTTAAAACTAATAATATTATGCTATAAATAGTCGAATATTATTATGTTATTAATAATAGTAAAAACTGCAAGGTGTAGTTAAAAATGGTGGCTGGATAAATAGTGTATGTTTATGAGATATTTATTTGATGTTTATAAGTCATATAGAATAATAAATGAACATTCTGTTGTTGCTTTTAATAAAAATGCGGATGATAGTGAAGAGTAGCGGTGAATTTTAAAGGACAGTGAAATTGAGAAAACATCGCTGCAAAGATTAGTATCTGGTGATAAGAGAATTCCACATGGCAGCTGGGGCAAGCCAGCCTTTGAGTTTAAGCCACAATTAAGTTTAATTATAAAAAAAAAAATAACTTAGTAATCTATAAATAGTTAACAGTTTCCATAATTGTTTTGTTATATTATTAAATGCAGAACTAAATGAAAACAAATAAGATTTAATAAAAATTTAACTGAATCTAGATTTGCAATATATCAAATCTGAAACTTACTAATCAAAGCAAATTTCTGACCGCTAATTTACTGGGACATTTTGATACCATTATGAATTTAAATGCCTATTACTCTTCGCTTAAATAACATCTAACTTTTGCAAGCTGCACTAGATCATGAGATTAAAAAAATAAATATAATCAAAACATACATGTATAGCTATAGCTGTAATCATATAACAGTATCTGTAATAATTACTATCAAAGGTAAGAAATAACATATTTCTTTGAAATATTAAAACTAAGATAAAGGAGGCAACTATTATTAATATCTCTAATCCAATCCACAGTAAGAACCAAATGCTAGAGTTATAGGATCAAGACAATATTATAGTAATGGGAGAGAAAAAATTATGAACTAAAAAGAAAGAAAATATAAAAAACTGGAGTATAAAACTCAAGGAAAATAAATTCCAGGCTGAATTAGATTGGTTTTTATCAATTCATTAATGGCAACTTTCTTTTGTTCCAATCCCCTTCTAATATATTCTGCAAGGTTAATACAACAACAAATGTGGATTATCGATGAATGAGGAAAATGATGGAAAAATCGGATTTATTTTTTTTACTCTTATGAGAACAGTGTTTTACAACAAGAATCAAATAATAAATGCAGACAAAATTGACCCTACAGAATAAAATTTTTAAAAAATATATAATAAAATAAACTGATACCTGTTTGAGTGATGTCAAGGCCAAACTGAATTCCTGAGCCGATGCTAGCACCGAATCTCCCATGTTAAGTGGCTCACTGTGATCAGGAGCAATGCATTCGGTGTCAGGTTTTCCTATCCAGCTGTATTCTCCTGCAGGCAGGTTTGATAAATTACGGAATTAGTTTTAACATCAGACTAACAGCCATCATTTGCTTTTAATAAATATTAATGATGTTTAGTAATTAAAGTCACTAATGATTTACAAATTAATAATCTCTCCAAACAAAATTTCTGCTATGAATGCTTTAAAGAAACATAATAATGAAAGTCTTAATTATTCAGAAAATCATAATGGGATGAGTTGAAAAATTACCATTTTCTTTGTGTTTGGAATTTGCATCGTAATTCCTCTCTTATATACATTCGGGAGCTAAGAATTGTGATATGAAGTTCATGTTTGATCCCGTCTAAATCATTTGGTAAACAGCATGCCCTCTATCCGGGCTCAGTACTTCTTTAGCTTTCCTTTGTTCACAATGACAGTAAAGTATGAAATTCTCGTAATTTTGCTTCATTATTGGAAACGGAAGTTTTCAGCAGCTGAAGCCACTCGTTTAGTGGTTCAATTTGAGGATGAAGACTCTTTGAATGAAAGGACGATGAGAAGATGGTTCCAAATATTTAATAAATGTGATTTGAGACTTGAAAGAAAAGCAGGATCTGGACGTGCTTCAGTAGTTAACCAGGACATTCAGAGCTCTATTCAGAACAACTGCAGAGAATGTACGATGTTTTGATTCAGTGGTATCCAGGTTTAGTCAGAAGGAAGCCAGTCTTCTCCATACAAGATAATGTAAGACCCCCCCCACCTCTCGCATTACAAAAGCTAATTTGATGGAATTGCACTTCTCCATCACCCGGCATATAGTCCAGACCTAGCACCATTAGACTACCACCTGTTCAGATCAATGGCTCATTTCCTTCGTGGAAAAACATTTAACAACTTAAATGAAGTTGAAAATGAGGTTCATGAGTTCTTTGATTCAAAACCCAAAGAGTGGTACCATCAAGGAATTCTACAGTTGGCTTCCAGATGGCGCCAAACCATATAGCACAATGGTTTATATTATGATTATTAAAAACCTTGAAAGTAGAAGAAAAATAAATTTTGAATTTTACCTATAAAACGGTCATTTTTTCTGACTCACCCCATTAGTAAAAGATAGCCGTATAGTGGAACCTCACTAATCCGACACATAAAGGGCCAAGGGTACGTTCGGAATGGCCAAAAAGTTAGATTAACTAAATATTACAATGAAACACATGTTTTTCAAAGTTATTATTTTATTGCAGTAACAAAATTTTCTTTCAGGGATAAAATACCTCTTTTCACAAATTAACCCTAAAATACATAACGGAATTTTGTTTTAAAACCCACAAGTACTAAAAATTTGATAATACCTAGAGCAAAAGACATTTAATAATAGATTAGTACTATTTGGAGATAAATAATAGTAATAGGTTTGATTCTCAGTTATTTCAACATATTGCCAGGTTGGGCCAGTTTACAATAATCAGACTGCCAACAACCCAAGAAAAAAAATTAAATAAATCCATTATTTTATTGTTAAATTATTTAAAATACATACCTAACGTCTTATACATGAATGCATAAAACAGGCAGAGAAAGACAGGTATCAGATACTGCAGGGCGACAACACACATGTAATAAAAAACAGCAGCTATCTGTAATAATAAAAATTATTAGAATATTTTGCTAAATCAAAGCTGGAGGAATATATGTGCTAGGCTAGAAGGGGGAATGTCCAGTTACCATAGTACCGAATAAATTGCAAATGAAAATTACAAAGTCTATGTTCTTCCTCATTGGGAACGAGTTCTTAAACTCCAAAACATGTGACAATCCTCTTTCTAGTCTCCATGAGAACACCCTCAGTGATAGTAAATGGGACAAGCTAACAGCTGGCAATGAAATCTGTTTCAATTTCATTGGACATTCCCCTTCTAGTATAACACCCTTCGAATACAGAACATATTTTGATAATTTACAAATATAGACTATACTTTTTTCTGAAGCTCCTTATTCGTAATCCTTCCAGCTTCTCTCTTCATTTCAGCGACTCTCATATAAGCTATGTTCAAATAGGCTTGAAGGTATTGAGGGATCAGGATTATTCGCAATAATGATGTAACTACTAACAGCCATAGCCTCATCGTCTCAAATGAGTCTTCACTCAGTCTATAAAAACAAAATGAAAACTAAAAGTGATAGAGCGAGTGATATAAAAAAAAAAATAATAAAGAAAAAGAATATGATAAAATTACTTACAAAGGTGCTTCCATACCAGAAAAGACCCGCTGAGTAAGGTAATGCCTGGAAAGTGGTGTGACCCACAGAAGAACTAATATGAATGGTGAAGCAAAGGAAATATTTAGAGCTATTTTCAACAGTATTCTGCTTTCACAATATCTGAAAATAAAACAGATAAAAACAGAAAATAAAATATTAATAGTAGTTGATAGTGGACTAATACAGTTTTCAACTAATCATCTTACCGAAGGGAGTCCCAATGCATTCTTGCAAGTCTCAATCCAGGAAAAGTAAAAAATGAGCCAATGAGAGCACACCAAACAGCAACGATAAATTTCAAAAACAACTTTGAAGCAGGTCCTCTAAGGAAAATAAGAGTAAAAATTGTTAAATTGATACTAAATGTAAATAAATTAAAACTATATCAACTTATGATTAAGTATTAAAAGAAAGCTTTAAATCTTTTAACAAAAAAATAAATACAAGAGACAAGGCAAGGCTCCACACCTCGTTGGTCACTCGCAATAAATTATAAGCTCTGTATAGGACTTTTTGCCCCATACTCCGTATTCACCAGGCCTAGCTACCATTCGTATTCTGACTACCATTTATTCCGGTCCCTGCAGAACTTCCAAAACGAACAGGACATAAAAAACAACTTGGATCATTTTTTGACAATAACCTCCAGAAGTTCTATGAACATGGCATTATATGCAAATGGTCAAAAGATGGGAACAAGTTAGACCTAATATTAAAGGTGAATTTATTGAAGATTAAAATAAATGTTATGTCTATTCAACGAAGAGTTTTATTTCACCCTCAAAAACCAAACAGATTTTTTTGCCAACCTAATGGATCGAATATATTTTATATTCATTATAGAAATATGTGTTTATTTATCATCACCCAAATAAATGTTTATTATACTCTTATAAATGTTATTTATAAGAATTAAAAAAATTAGGTTTAAACCTTGCATTTAAAATAGATAAACCATTGTCATCATACTTCCCTTCACCGAAAGACAAAATAGACCCTTTCCAAAAAAGCGGCATATACAAATTAAAATGTGATGACTGTGAAGCAAAATACACGGGAAAAACCGTAAGATCGGTAAATCAAAGAGTAAACGAACATATAAGAGCATACACTAATAAGACCCAAAATTCCAATTTCGCTATCCATCTAAATGAAAATAACCACAAATTTAATAAAGACTCGGGAGTAAAAATATTACATCAAGTAGAAAATAGCCTAAAATTAAATACTTTTGAATCACTAGAAATAATAAAATCGTTTAAAAACGATCCAGATTTTTGTTTAAATGATCAGATTAACATATCCAATAGCCCCATTTTAAATTTGTTTCCCATAGGAACGGAAAAATCCAATGAGTCATAAGGGAAACCCCATTGTAAATCTAAAACTTATCCTACCTGCCCTCTTTTACTTCTCACAAATTCAGTGTTTTAGTTACCTCGAAGGTGAGTGCCTATGCTTGATTTCTTGTCTTATCTTTTTAAAAAACTTAAGTATATATAATCTATGTAACATAGTACTGATGTGTAGAAAAATTTTTGTATGATTTAGAACTGAAGATGAATGTTTAGCATTCGAAACTAGTTTTCAAATAAAATAATCACAATAGAAGTGGCACTTAATTCATCAATCCTAATTACTTATAAATGTTGCGTATGTCCCAGGCAAGTTCCAGATCTAAGAGGCAATCCATGGCAGAAAATTTGCTGCTTAAAGATGGACTAGAGTAAATACTAAAAAGTCAGAAGTCCATTGTCTTACCCAGATTATATGTCTGTTTTAATTATATTCATTATCATACATACTACTCAATTAAGTCATGTTAAAGATGCAATAAAACAACTGAATATCTTATCAGCCTCAACAAATAATTCAAAATAGGAGCAAAACAAACAGCCATATTTATTAAAAAAATAATTACTAGTATACAATTAAAAAGTACTTACTCAGAATTAAGTCCATTTTTTTCTAAAAAGGCATGAGCGCTAGCATTAAAACTGTTGTAGGCTGTCTCTAAACCGGACTCAAGAGTTCTTTCATCAACAAGGAGAATAGCCATCGCTACAATAAGGTAGCTGAAAAAGGTCACAATGACCGTCGACCTTTCTCCGATTGATTCATCAGCTTTGAAATACTCCAACGTCAAATAAAGAAGCATCTTCCTAAGTATTAGTTAAGGTTATCTATTGTATATTATTGTTTGAAAAATATTATTATAGTTCAGTTCTATTCAATTACCATACTACTTGTCATGGATTGATAACCCTCTTAAAAAACTAATATTATTCTCATTACAACAATTAATAATTTTTTGAAGGCTAAAAATTATGGATTTTTTTTGCTTTATATCTTTATTCACACCTTTGTAATACAATACAGACAATTAGAAAGAAAATGGTGCGAAAGGCATGAGAGGGAGGAGAACACAGCGGCACCTCCAGTCTAGAAGTTTATTTTCTTTATTTTAGTCTAGGTCTCTCATTCAGGTCCTTTTTAGCCTTCTCTGAGTATTGTCAGGAATATGTATTGTGGCCATGTCATTTATAAGTGTATTAGGATGTCCATGTAATTTTCCGTAGAACCTTTGTAGCAGGTTCTTATTTGTTCGCTAACTGTTGGCATGCGTAGGACAGTATGTAAAGTTATGTTGCTTATGTACCAGGGTGCTTTTGTGATTGTCTTGAATGGTTTTACTTGGAAGATCTGGAGTTAATAGGTGCCTTTTTAACTGTTCTATATATCTACAAAGCATATGACCAAATAGTTTTCAGTATTTTTTTTTTTTAATTTTATTTATTAGATTGAGTTAATCAATGAAAACAATGAACCATTCTTATTTTAATAAGAATTTTTTAGTTGACTGTTAAGAAATATAAGAAAATGGTTGAGATGCAGACAGGAAAAAGATAAACATGTCCAAATTAAAAAACTTTTTATTGAGCGCTGACGTTCAGACCTCCCTCTTCTTTAGGGCGACTGAACCTGTCAGGAGAGGAGACAATTGATGATAATGATTTTACAGTTATTTATCGTCAACTTTCCTGACTGGACCGATTTCCCTGAAGACCTGCAAGGATGTTCAAAATTACAGCACTCTATAAAAAGTATTTTAACTTGGATGTCTTTTTTCTTTTTCCTAATTGCATCCCTGACCATTTTCATCTTTCTTTCTAATTATCTTATAAAAATATTAAAGTTCTTGCCAAAGATTGTAGTCGACTTTTACATTAGAGAACGAGCATTGAGGAACTGATTTAAGGTTTCCACAGTCCATATTGCCTTTCAGCCCTAAATTTCAATGCACCAAGTCAATAAAATTTTCATCTAACTTTGACTTTTATGATTGAAATAACATTATATGACTAGGAAATAAGTAGATAATAATAGAGTTAATTAAACAATCTTATAAAGGATAAAAATAAAAAAAATTTAATTAAAAAAGGATACATTGATGATAAAATAACCAAGAAACACCACAGCATACTCAAATTGAACTCATCAACAAGTGGGAAAAAATATGTATAAATCTGTAAAATATAAAGAAATAATCATCACAATATATCATGTTAATAATACGAATCTCTAAATAATAACTATAGAAATTACCTCTGAAACAAGATAGACCAGAAATGAATAAAATGAAAAATCAAGTAGCCATTGATACTCTGTGTAGTACCTTAAGTGTACTACATCAAGAAATGATACTTTTGCACTTTCCAACTACAAGAAAGAATATTGATATTAAAAAAAAGATGTTCATAATTAAAATTGTAAAAAGAACCTTAGATAAGAAAGAACCTGAAAATCTAGGTTTCTAGGAACATGGAATGTTGAACTGGACGATACCCCATTTTCATGGTACTTTCGATCTTTTTTGCCTTTCTGCTTTTCTTTAATTACACCTGCTAAGCTCCTCAGTTCGTCATCAGTCGGATAAAGATAACGGATAAGCCTAAAAAGGAGATTAAAAAAAAGGCTTTAGTATATCATTAGGTATGAAGGCGATATAAAAAAATGAATTATATTCATTGGAAAACTATACACATCCAGAAATATGGTATTAAAATCTTTATTGGTTGATGCTCCACAAATTTAAGAATTAATCATCCATTCCATATTATAAATGACTGAATTAAATCTAAAATAAAATATTTTACTATCGCCAGCTTAGCGCTGAAAACCAGCTTCCTAAGAAGACAGTTAAGCGAGAAAATTTCAAACTCATAAAAGACATAGAGAAATAACTGTTATGAAAATTAATCCTGAATTAAAATGTCCTATTGTTTACGGTGTAAATTCATTATTAAAAAATAAATAAAATAATAAGTAAATTTAAAAAAAAAAAAGGGTAAGTTCAAACTAGGTAAAAGAGGTAATGTGAAAAATTTTGAGTAAAAACTCAATTTCTCTCTGACTGGGAAAAACAATAGAACATAAATATCTCAATCCTTTTTTTTTTTTTTTTTTTTTTTTATTGGCACTACGTCCCAAGTTGAGACTTGGCCTGCTCCAACATCGACCGCCAGTTTTCCCGATCAAGTGCTTTCGGGTACCAAGCAGAATCCTGGCATCAGTAGCTACGGAATCTTCCCATCTAAGCTTCGGACGACCAACTCTTCTTGTTCCGTACACCCGCTCACCTAACACCCTCTTTGGAATTTCTTCATGGTTCATCCTTATTACGTGACCGGCCCATCGTAATCTGGCTAGTTTAATGACATGCACAATATCAACATCCTTATAAAGGTCCTTTAGCTCATTATTTGTCCTTCCTCGCCAGGTTTGATTAATGCATACTGGTCCGAATATTCTTCGGAGAATTTTCCTCTCAAACCTCAGGAGTGACAATTCGGTTGCTTTTGTCATTGTCCACATTTCTGAGCCATAGGTAAGGACTGGGCGGATCAGCGTCTTATAAATTCTAAGCTTTGCAGCCCTGGACAGAGCTTTGCTTCGGAGATATTTTTGTAGTGAGAAATAGCATCGATTTGCTGAGAATATGCGTCTGTTTATTTCTTCTGCGATCCTATTTTGGGAATTGACTTGGGCCCCTAGGTACACAAATTCTCGTACCTTCTGGAATTTGTGAATCCCTATTTCGACATTTCCTTCTTGCTCCTGTTGTTGGTTTGATGTAGTCATATACTTTGTCTTCTCGTTGTTCACTGTGAGTCCCATTCTTGCAGTCGAGTGCTTCGAATGATGTAGCTACATCTCTCCATGTTCTACTCATAAGGTCTAAATCGTCGGCATATCCAAGAAGCTGAACAGATCTATTCAACAAGGTCCCTACTACCTGTATTCCTGAATTTCTCACAGCCTTTTCTAAGGCTATATTAAAAACAAGGCAAGCCAGGCCATCACCCTGCCTGACACCAGTCTCTGTAGTGAACCCTCTAGACAAATCTCCACCAACTTTAACATAAGAGATATTGTTCTCCATTGTCATTTTTACTAGTCGAACAAGTTTATGGGGTATATTCATTTCTAACATGGCTATATAAGCTTCCTGACGATTTATGGAGTCATAGGCCTGTTGGAAGTCTATGAAGACATGGTGCGTGGGAATCTGGTATTCTGCCGTCTTCTCCAGTAGTATCCGGAGGGTAAAGATCTGGTCAGAGGTTGACCTTCCCCTTCGGAATCCAGCTTGGTATTTTCCAATTTCCTTTTCAGCAAGAGGTAGTAGTCTGCCGTATAAGATAGTTGAAAGGATCTTGTAGGCGCATGGAAGTAGGGATATGCCTCGGTAGTTGCAACAGTCCAGTGCGTTACCTTTTTTATATATAGGGCAAATAATCGTTTTCTTCCATTCCATGGGCAGTCTTTCTTCTTTTTCCATATTTCACTTAATAGTTTCTGTAGTAGCTTAATCAATTCACTACCACCATGCTTTATGAGCTCTGCAGGAATTTCATCACAACCAGGCGCTTTATGATTTTTTAATTTATCTATAGCTTCCAGTACTTCTTCTTCATCAGGTGGCTCAATAAAGTCCTCATTGCTAGTTGCTTCCTGTAAGTCCCATCTCTCTTGTGGTTTTCCATTTCTATTGAGAAGATGGCTAAAATAATCAGCCCATCTATCCTTGATCTCCTGCTTGTTGGTAATCAGGCTTCCATCTTCCGCTTTACAGGCTTGACTATGAGGATTAAAGGGCTTTCGTCCCATGTTTACCTTTTGAAAGAAGTTTCTGCTATTCTTTTCACTAAAAGACTGTTCTACCTCTTCTAGCAGTTTATTTTCCCAATGTCTTTTCTTCCTTCTATGAGTATGCTTTTCTTCTCTTCTGGCTAGTCTATAATCATCCACCGATCTACGTGTATGTCTTCTTTGTACCATGGTCTTTAGTTTATTGATGTCAAATCTAGTTGTTCCACACCCATGCTGCATTTTAGTGTTTGAGATTCTACTTCTTATTTTACTAACAATTAGGTAGTGGTCCGAATCGGCATTTGCCCCTCGATATGCTCTGACATCCAGTAGAGAAGATCTGTGTCTGGCACTCATGAGGATATGGTCTATCTGGGATGTTGTTACTTGTCCAAGGGGTCCAAACTTCCGCCATGTTCCCAAGTGAATTGATTTATGAGGGAAACATGTACCCCCAACAATTAGGTTCTTCGATGCTGCAAAATCCACAAGTCGTTTTCCATTCTGATTACAGACTTCATGCAGACTAAATTGGCCAATAGTAGGTTGGTATATCCTTTCCTTACCAACCTGGGCATTGAAATCACCGACCACAATCTTGACATCGTACCGAGGACATTCATTGTAGATCCTTTCCAATTGATCGTAGAATTCATCCTTAAGATCATCTTCTGATACTTCTGTTGGAGCATGAACACATATTAAGCTATAGTTGTGGAACTTTCCTTTTATCCGTAGTGTGCATAGCCTAGGGTTAATTGGTTTAAATCCTATTACGAGTTGTGACATCTTCTTCCCAACAATAAATCCTGTGCCAAAAGTATGCAGGCGGTCATCACAGCTGTAATAGACGGTATATGTTCCTTTCTTGAAGGTACTCTGCCCTGTCCACCTGATTTCCTGAATGGCAGCTATGTCTATGGAGTAGTTGTCAAGAGTGTTAAGAAGCACTTGAAGTGCTCCAGGTCTATAAAGTGATAAAATATTCCACGAGGCAAGTGTGAAGTCCGTTTGACGTTTGCTGTGTTGTTTCCTGAATTCCAGTCTGGCTAATCTTTGTGTTGCTTTCGTGATAAATAAAATTTAGGGAGAGTGGGTTTATCAGACCCACGTCCCCCGATTCAGGTGGAGGGGCTGCCTCCTAAACCTCCTGACCGGTTCCCCTTCCGGGGCGGCTTCCTAGGAAAGGAGACCCTAGGGTATGTACTGTTAGTGTCCTATGTCTATAGTGTAGGGGTGTTGTAGTGTGCTGATTTAGTGCACTGTATGTGTGTCAGTGTGCTGTTCCCCCAACCTGGAGGGCCAGTGGCTGACTGCAGTCCAAAGACCGGGCGATGGGATCGCCACCTCCCTATGCCTATCTCAATCCTTACTCTACTGATTTTCCCAATTTACATTTTAGAATTAAAAGGATCAAATTACTTAAATTAATAATCAAATTAAATTAACAATCAGTGAATATTTGAAATAAACAAAGTTGAGAGAAAATAGCGGTTCCAAATGACTTTTTTTATTCAAAGCAATATAGCTCCTAAACGGTAGGTCCTAGTGACAGATGTATAACAAACGATATTTTTCACTAAATTTCTAATAAAAAAAATGTCATCAAAGTTTTGATCCTAGCAACGTCAACTGAGCATGTCAAAAAAGCTCTAACACATAAAAAATTTAGGCAATAAGTAACTTTTTTCATTTAAACCAATAAATCTACTAATCGGTAGGTCCTAGCAAAAAATGATATGTAACAAAAAATATTCTTTAAATTTCTGAGAAAGGAACTATTATCAAATTTTCGATTCATTCAAGCAACACCAACAGAGCTAGGGCGTGTCAAAAAAGCCCCAAAATTTAACATATTTAGGCAAACATGACTTTTTTTGTTCAAAGCAATATAGCTCCTAAAGAGTAGGCCCTAGAGACAAATAATATATAACAAAAAATATACTCCGTTAAATTTCTGATCAGGAAAGAGTCATAATTAATGTTATGAAGAAAATATAAAAATCTATTATTAATATAAAAATAACATAATATATAAAAATATAATATCTTGCCCCTTGTCACATAGATACACAAAATAAATAATAAACCATTATCACAATATTTAAAAACTTTTCATTCATTCAGCAAGCTTTTTTTGACCATCTCCTATCAAGTGATTCTTCATTCTACAAGAACAGTACATTATCTCATTGAAGTATACTCTACCTTGCTAAAAATAATGGCCGTATGTATAGAAGATGGTTGATTTTTTAATAATTTTTATTAAATCTAAACCATATAGAATTAGTATAACACATTTACCTTTACTGATATTCTTTTTAACAGAAGTTAAATAAATAAAAATAAAATAGAATGATGAGAGCCCCTATATATGATTGGAAATATCTATATTTTTGGTGAAGTTTATTATTTGAGAGTAAATTTGGATGTTCGCCTAATGCTGAACTAAGTGTGTGAGGAATTCCAAAGTTGGCCAATTCTCCTCTGTATCCAGAACAGTCTTCAAATATATGGTTTAAAGATAGTACTGTTTAGCAGTGCTGATATTTAGGTGACATTTCTTTGGTCATAAGATAGCTGTGTGTGAGACAGCAGTGTCCAAGTGGAAGTCGAGTGATGACTACTTCCTCTCTTCTTGAAAGCATTGGATTTGAGATTCATCATTTTAATAATGGTTAAATCAGTCTTAGTTAATTAAATATTTGTTTGTTCCACAAAATTTGCAAATTATGAAAATACAAGGCCATTATAACAGAAAAGTTATCTAGAAAAATTAAATAACAGGTAGTGAATCTACTATTTACAGAATGTTTTTTTAAATTTAGTCAGAAAGTAATATTAATGGGTTTCATCAGTGTAAGCAGGTTTAGAAGGTGAATTTTATTGGTCTATTCATCTCTGGAAATAATAATTATTTGCACCATTATAAAGGGAGTTATAATAGCTAGTTAAAATACAATATACAGCTTACAAGATTTCCTGCAGAAAACTCAAAATGGTTAATAACTCGTGTTTGCTCTTAATATTTATTTCTAAGTTATGGATGAAATCTAAATACAATATAAAATAGGGTAAAGGCAGTATACTAATTTCATACGGTTTCAGTTTCATAAAAATTATAACAAAATTGACCATCTTAATACAATACAATACAATACATAAAGCTGTTTGATTACTTTAAGCAAGATAGATATTACTTCAATAAGATAATGTAAGGTTTATTTAGCATGAGGAATCACTTGATTGGAGATGGTTGAAAAATATTTGAAATGGATATTAAGATAAATGTATTTCATGTTATACTTTTGATATTTTTTTTTGCTTGCACCAAAAATTGCATTGAATCACGCAATCACGATTACTGGCATTAAATAAATAAATACAAACAAAATTTTACAATAGATTTTAGAAAAAAGAATAACTTTCATCATATTTCTCAATCTTTGTGTATGTACTCTTTCAATTGTACACACACATTCTGTATACACTTATACAACAAATACATTTAAATAAACATATATCATAAGAAGAAACATTATTATCACAACAAAATCAAACTATAAACTAATAGTTAAGATTAACACCCCACCCTGTGGAACATATTAAGCCTCTTGCAAGAGAATAATGCTTTCCTATCTTCTGTATTACACTGACCATCACCAGTGTTATCACCAATTGAGCACCTAGCAAAGCCTGAAACAGAATCCAACATGATTATAATGTGAATTTGATTTTCAATCATATTTGGTTAAATAAAGTTAGATCTCTTAATTTTGAAATGAATACTTCACCAATCAAACAAACAACATTAACTGATACATCTATGAAACACTAAGAGTAGATTGAATACAGTAAAGATCCTTTAGTTATCTTGTAAAGTTAATATAGGTGTTACTACTTCCTTTTAGAGCCTTGTACAAATAAATATTTTTATGATGGTAATCATTTGTATTCTGTTAAGAATGTAACTCATTTTAAGCCTTTAATTCTATTCTACAAGGAAACATGTTACAATATCCAGTCAAATAACTTTTTACTATCGAATACTACATTTAAGAACAAGTCATCACAAGAATGCGAAGATATTTTGAGTGCATATAAATGCCATAAACCATAACAAATATCCGAAATTCATTTCGCTGTTTTAATTAATAGTAAATTTCTGAATAACGTGACAAGGATTCCTTTGCAGTAGTTCACTCAATCAATGGTAAATAGTTTCAGAGGAAAGTATTTATGCAATGCAAAGCAGAGCCTCGTATAAATTGCTCTATCCAGAGGTAACTTACCATGATCAAGTTAAAATTAGAAATAGGTCAGCTAAGAGCAGTCATTTAAAATGGTTTTATTAAGCTTTAAACGGCAATTATTATCCGGTTCGTTTTGGAAGGATATCTTCACTCAGAGAGCCTAAAGCAAAGAGGTAGAAATACTGAGAAGGTAATGGCCTCAACAAGTAGAAGCAATTACTGGCAGAATTGAAACGTTACGACGGCATTCGTCGTATTTTAAAATTCAATAATTTTCTTTAATAGAAAATTGTTAATACATTTTCATTTTATTATTTTAAAAATGTACAGGTTGGCAGATGTGGATATACACAAAGCCAAAATAAATAAATAAAATAAAAATGTAGAGGTTATAAACCAGTTCTTAGAAGTTCAAAAATATGTACCTAAAAATTGGATGTATCTAGAAATTATTACTTATTATTAGAGATTACAAATTCCGTTATGTACATTTTTCAGATTTCGGATTTTTTGCAGGTTTCGTTTTAAAATTAAATTCCACGACTAATGTAAAAACCCCGAATACGCCAAATCAGCTCGGTTCAGGTTTTGACGAAACAATTTTGTGATTTCAGAGCATCAAAGCACATTTTGCATTTAACGTCATTTGCAGTAAGTGCTAAAATGCACATATACTCGTATAAAAACAATTTGTATTCTTCCTACTTTCCTTGAAAAGATCGCTCTAGGACCTAGACCTAAGTAAAATTCTAAAAATTACCCCCCAAAACTGTAATTGTGGGCCTTCCCTAAAAAAAAACACTCAAACAAATTTTTAGTGAGGGTCAAATGAAATCAGACTTTATAATTCCATCATTAGGCAACATTATTTTCCGCATATTTTAGTACTAGCATCCCCCATCGCCCGCCCCCATAAGTAAATAAATTGGATAATTATAACTAATAATTGAATTTTTATTTATTTATCGATACCAATCTTGTAGTGTGCAATTAATAAGCTTTATTTCCTAAATGATATTTTCAGGCATAGCTGTAATTTTTAACCTAGTTAAAATTGCACTGATTAGGCGTTTGAAGGTTAAATAAAATAATAATTAGACATCCAATTTTTAGTTTCGATCTATGAGGTGGTAATCCTGGACTGAAACTCTTACAGGTAATAGACTGCATTATCAGTGCTTGCAACAAAAGACCCATGAATCATATTTTTACACAGAATATCAAAAAGCAATGGATCGACATTTTGATTTGGTATTAATTTTTATTTATCAGAAATGATTCTATTCATTTCATCTAAAGTATATGATAGTGTGGCAAATCATTGTGACATTGTGACGTTTATGCCACTCAAATTTCAGTATTGCTAAACCTTCCTTTAATATGAAAATGATGTAGTTAAAATTTGGTACAGATGAGTTTAGTAGTTTTACCATTGAAAACTATATTGCGGAATAGTGAAAACCACATAACGTTCGATTATAAAACTTCATTGCGATCCACATGTCACACCACATATATAAATCTTTTTTAATTATTTAATTGAATATAAGTAAAGTTAATTATAAATTTCACATAACACCGTACGGGTGTAGTTCCGCAGACGCCCCCATTTTCAAATGCCTATTTCTTCCATGTCACTCCAACAAAACATAAAACAAATTAGTGCTATTTAATTTACATTTGACAAATTTTTGTTTAATATTAAACTCATTGAAGTGTTTTAAGTTATCCTGTAGAAAATATTATGTTAAAAAAGTTGGGGTCGTCTGCGGAACTATTTACCAAAGGAAAAAGTTCCGTAGTCGCCCCCGGGGAAAAAATATTATTTACAAGTTTGGATTTTAATTAAATATAATATGACTATTTTCATATAATTTTCAAATGCCTATTTCTTCCATGTCACTCCAACAAAACATAAATCAAATTAGTGCTATTTAATCTACATTTAACCAATTTTCTTCTCATACGTAATTATTTATAGTGAATACAATTATTATGTTGAAAACAGGGGCGGATCAGGCCACCGGGATACCGGGAAATCGCCCGGTGGGCCGGACAGGAAAAGGGCCGGTGGGGCCGGGAAAGAAAGGGGAAAAAGTAAATACTTACGTTTTATCGGTTATAGGAAAACTAAATCCTTAAAAAAAAAACTCCACTGGAAACCTGAGGTCCTATTTGGCCCCCTAAAAAGCGAAACTTCTTGACGTGCATTGTCTAAGTCAGAGATGAGCAAACTTTTTAAGGGGAGGGCTGGATGAAATAGAAAAACATCTAGGCGGACCGGATGAAATAGAAAAATATCTAGGCGGGCCGAAACAATTGGACAAAACAAAGTTTTACAACTAATAAACTTTATTTTTGACTTTATCTCATTACACTCAACTTATATGGTACAACGGTAGAAGATTCAGAACGCAACGAGATGAAAACAATAATTCTATTCTAGCTTTGCAAAAAATAAATTTTGTCTTATGTGTAATTGTGTGTGACCATGTCGCGGTCCGGATTGACTAGCCCGAAGGGCCGCACTTTCCCCGCGGGCCGTAGTTTGCCCATCACTGGTCTAAGTAAACACTGCTTCGTATCAAATTTTGCAGAATATAGAAAGTTTCTTAAAATCATTCCATCATTTTGGTAAAATTATAATAAAATTGTTGTTTGAATTAAATTGTATGCTTTAGCATTATTTTCATCCTTTCGACGCCCTCATGAAATGAGAGTGAGTATGTTTAGAATTGAAGTTCATATTGTGAACAGGGTTATCTTTTGTGGATGTGATGGGGGGAAGGGGAGGGTTTGGCTCCTGAGGGCCGGTCAAGAGCATTTGCCCGGTGGGCCGAAAATTCCCGATCCGCCCCTGGTTGAAAATATTAATTTAAAAAAGTTGGGGGCGTCTGCGGAACTATTTACCAAGGGAAGAGGTTCCGTAGACGCCCCCAGCCCATTGCTACGTAAAAAGATGTAAAAATATTATCGTAGGTTACAACTAAAATTCAATATTTTTGTTTATTGCGTCACCGATTTTATCTCTAATCTCGAACCCGCTATATAAACAAAATAATCATTGTGACTCTTAATATCACTGTGGCAAGAAAATATAATCGAGGAAGGATTGTGGACGGGAGTTGGATTCTGGGGATGATAGAACGGGATGGGCAAAAGAAGTTCCGGATGAAAATTTGCCCCCACAATAAGCGTGACGCTGCAACTTTGCTACCTCTATGCTAAAAAATGTCAAACCGGGAAGCACTATCATTACAGACGAATGGAAAATCTACACACAGCTTGCAAATATGGGACAAGCCCACCAGACAATGAAACAGCTTGCATTTTATAGATCCTAATCCATTTTCCCACACTCAAAACATAGAATCACCATGGAGATCAGTTAAGCGAGGAATTCCCAAAATGTATATTCACACTCGTGTGGATATCTTTGGAGACGAGCTGCTAGAGACTCTAATAAAGATGTGTTCAATGAATTATTATATTTAATTAAAATCCAAACTTGTAAATAATATTTTTTCCCCGGGGGCGTCTACGGAACTTTTTCCCTTGGAAAATAGTTCCGCAGACGCCCCCAACTTTTTTAACATAATATTTTCTATAGGATAACTTAAAACACTTCAATGAGTTTAATATTAAACAAAAATTTGTCAAATGTAGATTAAATAGCACTAATTAGAATTATGTTTTAGTGGAGTGACATGGAAGAAATAGGCATTTGAAAATGTGGGCGTCTGCGGAACTACACCCCACCGTACCTTTGTAACCTCCCATGTAGAATGGCCCTCACCACTTATCAGTAGATTTTCAAACTTCAATGTTATCCACGTATTAACAATTTTTTATGGCAATATAATTCAAAATCTTTAAATTTTATTATTGCTAAAAATTCCTAGAAGTATAAAGATGATTTAGTTAAAATTTGGTAGAGATTGGTTCAATAGTTTTCCTGATTGATGATCACAAACGGAAAATGGCTTGTCCTTTCACATATTAATATAGATATTGCTCTTATTTCTTGCATTAAATGAAACAGTTATAATGTGCATAGACAAAAATGGATTACAAAAAAATTGGAAAATTTTCACCTATCTAGTTCTTGGAACAAGGCCCACAAAAATAATAATAAGAATTTTCATATCAATTAAAAAATATCTTGTTATTGATCGATTTCCATTGACTGTCCTTCTCCAAGAGACAAAGAAACTCCTGGGCTCATTTTCAATAGATATCGGTCTGATAACAAATATTTTTTTAATTTAAAACAATCCTCTACTGTGAAGAGCGTGTTAAAATGGTGTTAGTTCCTAAAGCATTAAAAACATTTATATTAACAAAGAACTCATTCCGATTAAGAAATAATTGTTTTTGGTGTTTTGCTAGTTTGAAATAAGTATTTTGAACTATCACCTGCAACGTTTCTATCGGACTTTAGGAGTTCTATAACTGTATAGAAATAATCAAAGAGTATTCGGATGATGCATGTTCTATATGGAACTATACTGGTTCATAATAAATGCTTCTAATTTAGTCATCCCTAAATCCCGGGGTTTTGTCTGGGGCAAATTGGGTTAAGGAGTGTCCTTCCATCTTTGTAACCAATCTGTTCCAATGTTGAAGTATGTCGGTTTTTCCTTTCTTTATAATGAAAGTCATCGGCACGGCTGATTATTATATGAGAAGTGAAAAATGTTTTTTTAAGCTGAATAATTAGCTTAACGTTATAAGTCAAATTCGTTCTTTTGTTTGTTGGTCATGTATAGTAAGGTTCGTAATTACGTCAATGAGTATGCATTTTGATGTCGCGAGTTTATTGTTTATTTACACTAATACATATGAGCAGTTACGTCTCATTTTATATTTCTCATATTAGTGATTTTACATACAAATTTAGGCTTTTCTGTTTACGTTAATCATCCCAATGGCGTACAAGACAACTATTATTAAAACATTTATTTTTATTCTTCCCTTAATACAGAATGCTATTTTAACACACACTTAAAAAATAATCATGATGTACTATATAAATACATATGCATAAAATAAGAAAATGAATCTCAGATAGAAGAAAATTCTGAGACGACTTATAAGTTTCTATTAACTTCAAATAAAAAGAAACAATACATTGAAAACTAAGGTTAAAATTGATAACTCAACTAAAAAAATGTTTATTATAGTAAAGAACCAGATCTAGGTAGCATGTGTAAGATATGTTTTCCAGGTATAACCTCATATATGGTTTCCTTGTGTATTCGTTTTCGTCATGGAGTTATAGACAAGTGAAGGGGGCTTGCCTCTCAATAGCCAGGACAGGCAACCATTTTGGTGTGAACCGTATTATCAGTATATTAACCTCTTATCAGTTCAAATTTTGGTTTCCTAGGCTTTATACTGCTGTCATTTTATTTTAGTGATTTATTTACTTTAGTGATTTACTTATTTTATTTATTATGAACCCTTTCAATTGCCCTAGGCTATATAGAATGCAAGTCGCCAGTTGGGCATAGTGGGCGTGGCTGGTCATGTTTTGGTCTCACCTCTCACGGAACAATATACGGGAAGGGCCTCTCCATAGTACTATAACTCCATGGTTTTCGTTTTAATAAAGTGTTCTGTTGTTGTGTTATTAAAATGTGCCTTATTATTCGACCCATTGTCACAGTATTTATAAATTGATTAAAATAACAAGGAGATTAATGTTTTAAAAGTGCAGCCATATTAATTTAGCTGTTAATTATTATTTAATAACAGGCACTTTTGTTGATTGGTACATACATTTTTGCACTACAAACTATTGAATCGTGCAACAAAAACTTCAAAACGTGCAAAAACGTACAATAAAAAAAATCTAAACTTGCGAAATGGTGTACTAAATAAAATGATTTTCATTTTTTGTTAGTACCAAGTAGGCAAAAAATGAAGTAAAATATTGAATTAATTTTGTATTAATAAAATTAAATAAAAAACACTCTTAGGAACAATCATTATTTACGGTTTAAAAAAGCATAAACAGTAACACAAAACATAATACATAATTCTATTAATTACCATCAAGTAGATACATAATATTATGTTTTAAAAGAATATATTTTAAATCCATCTTTTGAGCTATAAAATATAAAAACAATAGAAACATTCTTTAGGACAAGAATCAATTAATTAGACGATATAAACAATTCAATAAGACAAAAACAAAATAAAGAAATCAATTTTGTTCAATAAAATTTACTACAATGTACATTTCTAAATTATTTTTCTGTTAAATTATACCTCCTGTCATTGAGGATATGTTATATAGGAGAAAAAGCTCTTTCTACATCAATTCTCGTAATTGGGCATAATTATAGGAACTTAAAATGTTTGGTGCCACATCTACATCTGTACGCTTACCATTTAAAACTTAAAGTTAAATGTTTGTAAAATTTTAAAGCCAAGATATTTTTCAAATTCGGTTTATTTTATTCCACTTGTTTTCTAAAACGTATAGTGTTTGTTTATATTGAAAGTGATTAATTTTAATATTTTATCCGCTTTGTTGACTTTTTTTTTTTTTTAAATAACAGACAAATTAAAAAATAAAACCTTAAAACGTGCAATTTCATGCAGGAGAACCTTATAACGTGCAATTTCGTGCATTAACGTCAAAACGTGCAATTTCGTGCAACATAAAACTAGTATCGAAATAACGTGGTTTTCATGATTCGAATTTCTATCCAAGATTTAATGAATTTGAAGTTAGAAAAAAAAAAGATGCAATTGCACGAAAATCCGGTCTTTAGTGATCACTAACCGCGAAAACTACCGAACCAATATCTACTAAATTTTAGCCTCATCATCTTTATTGGTCCAGGATGGTTAAGCGAAAATAAAATATACTGATTTACCAATAATTCGTGATTAAAAAAGTGATAATTAGTGGAGATTGCAAATCGACCGATAGGTGGCAATCGCAATTCTGCATGAAAGGTTACAAAGGTATAGTGTTATATTCAGCTTGACATTGATAATTGCTTATTTTCAGTTAAATTGTTATTAAAAAAGCTATAAATATTTTATGTGACATAAAGTGGTGATCCCAATGAAGTTTAAAAGTCGACCGACACGTTACTAGTGCCACTCTACAACATATTTTGCAATGGTAAAACAACAGAACCTATCTTCACCAAATTTCAACTACATCATCTTCATAGTTCTAAAAATGCTTACAATAATAAAGATTACAATAATAATAGTACTAATTTAACCTTTCCAAATAAAAACGGGACTTAGACAAGGAGACGGCCTCTCCCCAACATTGTTCAACGTTGTATTGGATAAAATAATGAAAGAACTATGGAAAGTCAATAATACGGGTGCGATTATAGGGACCAAGAACAACCATGTCAAAGTAAGATGCCTTGCCAACGCAGACGATCTTGCCCTTTTAGCGGAAACGGAAGAAGAAGCGATCGAACAAATAAACATCCTGACAGAAATTTCGGAAAAAAACAGGTCTGCATATCTCTTACGAAAAAACAGAACTAATGACTACTGACCCAGACTCCAAAAAAAAAAATCAGTGGAAACCAAATACGGAACAATAAAAGCAACAAACAAATCTAAGTACCTAGGCGAGACTATATGTAGCAACGGTTCGGAAAAAGAAAGTATAAAGGAAAGAATAACTAAACTACAGAAACAATCGTTTACATAAAAAAAAAACCTGTCCACAAAAGCAAAAATAAGACACTACAACACAGTCGTTAAACCTGTGATTTTATACGGGACAGAAACCACTTGCATTCCTAGTCTGGAAGAACTACTAAGGATTGAACGGAGAATTCTGAGAAGGATCTTTGGCCCTAAAAAGACTCAAGAAGGATACAGGCTTAGACCCAACCGGGAAATCTATAAAGATACAAAGGACATAGAAACGGAAATCCTATGGACATATGATAAGAATGGTTCCGGAAACACTAAATAAGCAAATATTTCAGAAAATCCGTGGATATAAAAGCTCAGGAGGATATATGAAACAGATGAAAGAAGAAACGGAAAGATTAGGTATAACGGACCAGGACTGTCAGGACAGAGAAAGATATAGAAACAGACATAAGGAATTGAAGGTTATTGTGGGCAGAAGAAGTTCAAAAAAGGGAGTGGCGTGGACAGAAGAAAGAAAAAAGAGACACGGAGAAATAATGAAAGAAAAATGGAAGGAAAGAAAAAACAAGAGAGGAGCCAAAAATTGATATTGGCGTGATCTCCAACGCCGTATCGTGAAAAAAAAAAAATAGTACAAATTTAAATGTACAGTGTTGATTGCCAGAAACGATTATTTATTTGTACCGAATAACATTATTACTAATAATTATTATTTTTATTAGTTATAAGCACTGATAGTGCAGTTTATTATCCGCAAGAGTTTCTACATAGTCTCCTTCCATATGGATTACCAACTCTAAACAATTATTATTAATAATGTAACAATAAATACTACAATTAATTATTTCAGAATGTTAATTATTTCTATGATGTGATTGTGACAGTGGAGTTGGTACAAGCATTCAATCATTGTAAATGGAGAGCAAAGATAAAGTCGATACATTTTAAATTGAATTACTTTTCTTGGGTCTTTTGCACTTGTTCCCCGCATTTCATTTTGAGTTTATTATCATATGTTTAGGTTACAAGTAACCCAAATGTAATAACATGTCAATGAGAGATCGTTTGATTGTTCCTATTATTAAATAATTAAATTTAAAAAAAAAAATTTAATTATTTATCTAAATTTTTTATCAAGTGTTATTTGATGTAAAATACCTTTTTCCTGGAGAAATTCTATTGCTTTTTCTTTTGTATTTATTCGACGAATTAAATCGAACAAAAACATGTCGCGTATAATAATACAAGAAATGATATCACGGAATATTACGATGAAACGGATAACATATGAGGTGGGTAATGTTGCTAAGCAATCATATGTTTAATTATAGTCTGACAAGTTATAATATTAACTCTTAATAAAATATTTAAATAAATAATTTTTTTTTTGTAATGTTTTTGTTTTTTATTTAATTATTTATTAATAGGAACAATCAAACAATCTCTCATTGACATGTTATTACGTTTGGGAAGGTTACTCGTAACTAAAACTTATGATAACAAACTCAAAATGAAATGCGGGGAACAAGTGCAAAAGACCCCTTTCCTCACTCCCTCAAACAAAATAAATATTAAAGTTTTACAAAATAATGTAAACAAAATGCACTCTAAACATCATCTAAATGCTTATGAAGCACATAATTCCAGAACAAATATTAGACGTAGTTTTTCTCCAAGAATCTCATTCATGCGATAAATTTTATCACAGGCTATAAAATTTTATAGTTTTTCAACTATTTGATAACCCATAAGCAGGTATAGTTAACCGTAATCTAGACGGCTCTGGGAAAAACAAGTTTCCAATACAGATAGAGTCGTAATGGAGGCTATAAAATTGATAATGATAAAATGTTATTACCAGTTGATATTTCAATATCAATAAAGATATAAATATCGATTTATATAAAGTTAATGAATTCGTCGATTCTTTGAAATGTTATCGGTATCTAAAGGATATCGAGGGAAAAGTAATATAAATTTAAAGAAAGCTAATACACAAGCCATTGGACGTATAAAGAACTTGGAAATATCTCATGAAACTAACCTCATCGACTATAATTTTATTTTTGATGATGGTTGTATTGTTGACTGTGAGTTTTTACTAAGGAGATGAATTTGTCAGGGGTGCAGTCAAGGTTTGGATAAACACAGCCAGTTTTTAAATGAAAAACTTATATTTTGGCGTGCCAACGTTTCGACCTGCCTTGCAGGTCTTCATAAATAATATAATAATAATAAAAATAATTTAAAAATGAAAAAGAAATAAGAAAAAAATCTGTAGTTAATTAGATAATTGAATACAAAATAGTAGTAAAGTCTAGTCGAAGATACAGTTGTAATAGAGTAATTAATTGAATAATATAAATTTAAAATTTTGTAAACTAATACAACAATACAAACTAATGTAAACATTTTATTAACAGATGTTTTTTATTAGGAATTAAAAAAAGGTATAAGGGATCTATATGAAAAGGAAAATGGTAAGATAGAAAGGTAAGCAAAATAATAAAGTTGGCATAACAATAAACGAAGGAAAAGGTTGGGAAAATATGAGAAATTAAAATAAATGGACTTACTGAAGTAAACATGAAGATGAAGGCTTGACTAACAATGACTGTTAAAAAATAAAATCAGGGAAAAGGAGGGGGGATAATGACTTGAATTAAGGGTGGCAGTGGCTAATATAATGTTACGGGCCACTGGGGGTATGACTAATCAAATCACAATTTAAATACTAAACACTAATTTATTTACTACTTAATAAATACAAATAGGTCCCTTAAGCTACTTAATCTAATAACAATTATACTTAGATCTAATTACACTAATATGTATATTACACAATACTTATCTTTAATATCTTAACACTAGATGTTACAATTGTACATAAGAATCTATTACACTGACACACAGAGACTGTTACTACACTCACTGACACTGTTAATCACTGTCACTAACTCACAGACTGAACTGTCACTGACACTTGACTGGTTGGTCGTTACTTGATCACTGACACATGGATACTGCCTCAGGATATCACAGACTCCTGACTGACACTTGCCCGACCGATCACTCACTGACCACTGTCACCTCAATACTGACTCCTAGGCTGGAAGTCGGCCTATTTAAAGCGCCGCCGAACATTCTAGATCTGGCCAGAATACAGATCTAGGGCCTTCTGGGGCGCCGTGACCCTTCCAGGCCATTTGCCGCCCTTTTCGGCTACCTGCTCGCCCATGCCCACGGCACCACCAAATCTAGGCCACCCTGGCGGCCTTTCCAGCTACCTGCCCCCGGGCCGCCCAGGGTACCCTCAACCTCACCAGACCGTAACAATAACATATGAAACACATATAAAAACCGAACTATATTTTTTTAATTTTTATTTAGAAGGCGTGGAAGATGTTAAATTTTAAATTTTATTAACATCTGTTAATAAAATTGTTACATTAGTTTGTATTGTTGTATTAGTTTACAAAATTTTAAATTTATATTATTCAATTTAAATAATTTAATTACTCTATTACAACTGTATCTTCGACTAGACTTTACTACTATTTTGTATTCAATTATCTAATTAACTACAGATTTTTTTTCTTGTTTCTTTTTCATTTTTAAATTATTTTTATTATTTATTTATTTATTTTTTTAATGTTAGTATCATCTTGGTCACATCTAATTTTTGTTATTTAGCTCTGATGAAGACCTGCAAGGCAGGTCGAAACGTTGGCACGCCAAAATATAAGTTTTTCATTTAAAAACTGGCTGTGTTTATCCAACCTTGACAAATTCATCTCCTTATAATTTTATTTTCTTCAAAATAAAAAATAGTAGAGGAAAAGGTGTAAAAACGGGCACTGGTGTAATTACGGTCACTCCTCCCTTTTATGTCCAGTTAATAAAGGAATATAGAGAGCGTTTTCTGTAATCAAAGGTTTTTATTCGGAAACATGTTCAGGGTAGTTAGAATGTAAACATACTCTGGCGTTTTAGAGCCTGGGAACAGGAAGGAGAGGCGCAGAAGGTCCCTTTTTTGGTTTTGCGCTCATATCTGGAAAACGTTGTGTCGTTTGAAAACATGACTATACTAACTTAAAGTTAATTAAATCCTCTACAACTTTTATTCTATACACATTTCTATATTTCATACCGTTTCCGAGATATACGCTTGGCAAATATAAAGGACTTTAGTATGTTAGTTTTACCAAGAAAAGTTAAAATTTATGTAACTTTTGACAGGTTGAACATAAATTGGCATATACAGGGTGTTCAATATTTGATGGCCAACCCCTTTTTTCCCCACAGTTTTTTAAATTTTGAAACAAAACTCTCAGGGTCTTAACTGTGTCAAATAAAGTTTCTTTTCAGGTTATAGTCTGCTCTCCAACCTTCTCCTGCGACCCTAACTTTGGAATTCTCAATGGGATGTGGTATTTTTTATGACAGGTTTCGATCGAAAATCAAAGTTTGAATCGATTTTATACTGGTGAACTTTTTTATCCGGGGCACCGTTTCGACGCAAATCGCGACAAATCATTTAAAGAAAAGAAGCAATCTAAAACTGATATTGCAAAAATAAAATAAACTTCGAACAAAAATATGAAATTAAGGCCTTCCCGCCACTGGTACGACGCGTTCCAATGTTTAAGTCGGTATCCCTGGCTATGTTTAATTTCTTATTTTTGTTTAAAGTTTATTTTATTTTTGCAACACCAGTTTTAGATTGCTCATTTTCTTAAAATGATTTTTTGCTATTTGCGGCGAAACGGTGCCCCGGATAAAAAAAAATTCACCGGTATAAAATCGATTTAAAATTTGATTTTCTATCGAAATCCATCGCAAAAAAATACCACATCTAATTCTGAATTCCAAAGTTAGGGTCGCTGGAAAAGAACTGGAGAAGGTTTGAGAGCAGACTATGTCCTAAAAAGAAACTTTATTAGACACTGTTAAGACCCTGAGAGTTTCTTTTCAAAATTTCAAAAACTGTGGAAAAATAAGGGGGTAGCTTTCGAATACTGAACACCCTGTGAATATCTGTATTTTGAAGAAAATTTAACCGTATATAATATTATGTATGAAGGCTTTTGTCGTAGGATGAACGTTTTATAAGATATGAGGGGATACGGTTTAACCGAAAACGTGCGGTGAAAATATTTTTCATAACTGTTCACATTTTCCAAGCGTATATCACGGATACGGTACACAATATGACAACAAAAGTGTATATAATAAAAGTTGTAGAAAATTTAATTAGCATTAATTTAGTAAATAGTCATGTTTTTCATACGTACTGTTTTCGAGATATAAGCGCAAAACCAAAAAAAGGGACCCCCCTCTTCTTGTTCCCAGGACTGAAAACTCCAGGACTGAAAACTCCAGGACTTTTAGTTTTTTTTACTTTCTAACATGTTTCTAAAGAAAAACCTTGCATTACAGAAAACACACTCTACACCCCATTTCAGGCTTTCATTGACTGGACGGTTTAAGGAAGATATTGAAGACTGGCGGCGAGGACTGTCTATGGAGCCATTTGCTAATATAAGATAGTAGTGAGCAGTTGGAACCATTCATTCAACTGGTTTGGATGCATCTTGAGTTATGGTGTAAATTCGTGTTCATTCTGGACTGTAAACTTTTGAAACACATATGAAATCGTTATCGTTTCATGTTGTGTTTATTTAAAAATAATTTCACAATGATACCTGGAAAGCGAAGATTTTAAGCTACTTTTTGAAGCGCAACTTTAGTTGCACATTTTTAGGCTACATGTCATAGTGGTCATCTTTCTAAGGTGGAGTTAGTGTAAATAGTGACACACTTTCTTGGTGTAAATATAGACCTTCATTTCCCCGGGAACTTCGACATATCTCTTGTTATGGATCATAACTTGCATCTTTTGTGATGGAAAGTTCTCAAAAGACACTCGGGGAGAGGTGTGTGTAAAAAGTTCCCAAATGTGGGAACTTTGATCTTGCTGTGGTTGAAAGAGCCAGTTATGATTGCCATTTTTGTAAATAATTTGTTTTTCTTTAATAAATAAACTGTCTACCGTAAGTGGAACGAGAGCCCACCTAGTAAGCTGAAAACCATCAAAAAATCAGTCAAATCATGGACCACATCCGTTCGATCCAATCGTAGAGAGGAAGTAGTCTTGTGCAGACCTTAATATAGGTCACACTAACCTTACACACTCCCATCTAATAAACAAGCAGCCACCGCCAAAATGCCAATACTGCGGTGTTAGTCATAATATTCATCACTGTTAGTCATATATTCCAAGAATGTCCATACTATATAATGCAGCTAAAAGATCTAGGACTTGCACCCGGCATATTTTAAATTCTTGATGATAGTTAAAAAATTTTTAAAACTCTGTTCACCTTTTTAAAAGCACAAAATTTACATAATTAAATATAGATCCATCACAAAAATTAGAATTTAAGTGAAAAAAAAAATTGCTAAAAGTTTATAAAAATCCACAGACGTTTATGACCTTTGTAGTTTTACGCCTATAAACAATAAAAAACAACAACTGTTTTACCGTTAAATTGTTTTATAATATTTTTAGTGACTTTTTTTTAAAGAGATTTTTACACCTCAATTTTTCTGGTAGTATTTTGAAAGTTTTTGTAAATTGGGAGGCGCGGTAGCCCAGTGCGTGAGGCGCTTGACTACTATGCTCCTATGTCCGAGTTCGAGTCCGACTGAAGGCAGATAATTTATATTCTGTTACTTGAGACGTGGATCGAATTCGAGGTCGAGAGACCCTCCTGGGGCAAACCCAGCCTCTTAAAAAGTGGGTACCCTTAATCGGGGGAAAACCTGGCGGCTGAGGGTGAATTCTGGCCAAATCATCTCCTTTCACAACCGTTGGCCTAATAACAGTACATCCTTGCCTAAGTACTGAACCCAAAACCCTTCATCGGTACATGTTAAATCTGCACCATTTGGGAAAAACTAGATAAGTGCATTTTTGTCCACAAGATAAATATTTTGAGCAACCAATATTGGAGTCCTACTCATCGTGTATAAGTAGGTAAGTTGTAATGGCGATGGTATCCTTTTATACCACTGACATTACAACTTGCCTATTTTTACAAGATGTATTGGACACTAATATGGGTTGTGAAAAGTATTTATCTTATTGTGGACAAAAATCAACTTATCTAGTTATTCCCAAAAAGTACAGAAATATACTCGTTCAAGAAAAATGGAGTTCATTTTTCGATTTTTTTTCTACATCTTTAAACCCAAAACGGCAATTTTTTTAGAATGACCCATAACCATTTTTAAATGTATTTAGTCAGTTTTTAGTGTTGGTGCTCTTTACATGTCCTTCAAAGACGCAGAGGTACGACATGACAAGGCGCATGCCCTCTCCCCTCGAGAACGCTGGAGTTGCCGTACCAACCTCCGGCTCAGTCACCGACCGGCGCTCTTCGAGTCCTCTGGTGTCATGTGATTCCTGTCCAGTGGCACATCCATCACTAGCGAGTACTAACTAGGCTGCCAACATGAAGCACGTCATTATCTTATATGGTAATTTTACTATGTACTAACACTACCTCCTGTCCTCTCAGTACGAATAAAATAAATATTTAAATTTTTTATAAATATAAATATATATATATATATATATATATATATATATATATATATATATATATATATATATATATATATATGTATATCTATCCATTAATTCCCTCAATAAAATTTTATTTAAACTGAGAAAACAAAAGCTGTAGAATCTTTTTAATCCGATAGAGAATAATAGAATATAAGACTACAGATATATTATTTTTTACCGCGGAAAATATGACTATAGTATGATTTATTTTCTATTAGGATTGATGTATACCTCAATTGACTTATTTTCAGTAAATATTATTGTTTTTCTAAGCCCAGTTATTCTAAAGGACAGATATATTAAATTATTCGATTGATAAATGTGACATTTAACTAGAAAAAATGAACATTTTACCTAATAAATTAACCATATTTCCAATAAAATTATTCTTACTAGTATTTTCTTGTTTTTAAATCAAGTATTTTTTCCGCTATGTAACCTTATTAATTACCCTTTAAGGAGGAATAAATAAAACCGAAAAGTAATGTAGGCTAAACAAAACAGTCATTGACACCCTATCTTAAAAATTATAAAACAAATATTTAGCCAAATAAATCATAAAATTCCTTTTAAATCCTACAACTCAACTGTGTAAAAGTACTTTCAATTCTGTCCGTATTCTAAACGATATCCTTAGGGTGTCAATAACTGATTTTACATTTTTTATTGTAAAAATCTTATAAAATAAATTCCAGAAATAATGCTTAGTGTTAACTTTCTTCCTTAGCTTAAGGTGTAGGAGTTAAGAAAAAATCACTGCGAATTTCAACTGTATTGGACTATTCTTTCTATAATTTTAATATGGATATTTTCCAATATTTCCTCAAGAGTGTCAATAACTCTCTGATTTACCATATAATACTATCTTAATTATTTTATGTTATATTGGGTTGTTTCACATGAAATATCCGATTTTATAATATTTGAAATACATAGAGGATTTTGCGAGTCTCTGTTGTTGAAAAAGCTCGATACATGGGTACCTCACGATCTCACTGAGCGACAGCAATTGAAACGAGACCTGCGTTTCGTTGCTTGCTAGGCAAAAAACCGACCCTTTCCTTGAAAGAATAATAACTTGCGACGAAAAATGGTTTGCTTATGACAATCAGCGTCGGTCAGGGCAGTGGTTAGACATCGACGAAAGCCCAGGACAAATGCCAAAACCAAATTTTCACCCGAAAAAATTGATGGTTACAGTATGATGGTCCATGGCTGGAATCATACATTATTCCTTTTTGTTTAGAGGTGAGACCATTACCTCTACAACCTACTGCAATGAAATTGGCCAAATGCACGAAAAATTATTGAAAAAACAACCTGGATTGGTAAATCGGAAGGGCCCTATACTCCTACACGACAATGCTAGACCCCACGTTTCAAAACTTACCGTGCATAAATTGAAAGAGCTGGGGTACGAAGTTCTTACGCACCCACCATATTCTCCCGACTTGTCTCCAACAGATTATCACCTTTTCAGGAATTTAGACAACTTCTGCAGAGGAAAAATTTTTGCAAATGATGATGAAATCAAAAGTGCGTTTTCAGATTTTGTTTCACTTCAAAGCTCAGAGTTTTTCAAATCCGGGATAAAAAAGTTGTCACGTTGGGAAAAATGTGTAGAAAAAGAAGGTAAATACTTCGAATAAAATTATATTGTTTTCATATTGTATTTTTACTAAAATCCCTATACCTTGAAAACGGACATTTCATGTGAAACAACCCAATATTTCATTTACTGAAAACCTTTTTTTCTTTTCGTAGAAATACGTATAATGTCTATATTTATATATTTAAATAATCGAAAATGGTAGTTTTTCTATGCAGTAACACCACCCCCTATTCTCTCAGGGGATAAATTAAATATTTTATAATTTAACAAATAAATTATATATTTTCATTAAAGGAATAAAAAAGTATATATCCATAAAATATATATCCATCATTTATAAAATTTTATCTAAACTGTGAAAACAAAAGCTGTGGAATTCTTCTAATCCGATGTAGAATGGTATAAAATAATTTTACAGATGTTATCTTATTTTTTAATCAGAAAATGTGACTATACTATGACTTATTTTCAGTAAATGTTATTGCTTTTCAAAGAAAAATTAATCTAGAGGTCAGATATATTTAACTATTCTGTATATAAATGTAACATTTTACTTAATAAATTAACCATATTTCCAATAAAATTATTCTTACTAGTATTTTCTTGTTTTTAAATCAAGTATTTTTCCCGCTAATTCTTTACGCTTTAGGGAGGAAGAAAAACTACTAAAAGAAATGTACAATACTATCTTCATTATTTTATGTAAAATTTCATTTACTGAAAACTTTTTTTTTTTTTTTTCCGTTAAGATATGTTTGTTTGTTTATTTCATTTAACGTCACTTTATGCTGCTATGGCTAATCGGACGATGCTACGGTGGGAGTCCTAAATTTTGCCTATCCAGGTATAATTAGGATAGGGATCTTTAACGAGTACCTGACATCGCACAGGCTCGGGACCCCCATTTTACGTCCCTTCCGAAGGACGGCATAGCTAAGGATTTTTTACTCCCTTTAAAAAATCCTAAGGTCATCTGCCGGGCTGCGAACCCGCGATCTTGGGTTTAGTAGGTTGCTATGCTAACCACTACACCACAGGTGACCCCAACGTTAACATATGTATAGTGATCCTTTAAGGAAGAATGAATAAAAACGAAAAGTAATGTAGGCTAAACCAGACAGTCATTGATACCCTCTCGTAAAAATTAGAAAAAAAATATTTAGCAAAAAAAAACAACAAAAAATCATAAAATTCCTTTTAAATCCTAGCTTAAGGTGTTGGAATAAAGGAAATATCACATTTCAACATTATTGGACTTTTCTTTTTATAATTTTGTTGTGAACCTTTTCGAATATTTTCTTAAGGTGTCAATAACTTTCTGATTTACCATATAATACTATCTTAACTATTTTATGTAATATTTCATTTACTGAAACCTATTTTTTTCATAGAAATATGTATAATGACTATATTTATACATTCCTGTGAAAAAATATAAACTCAAGACAAAAAAAACTTCTTCAAGTCATTTTAAGTCTTTAATTTTGGAATCTGAGTAACAAAATATATTATTAATTGTATAGAGTGAATGATTAATTACAATTTTAATAAATAATTTCATCATATGGTTAGAATTAGGTACAACTGGGGCAAAATAACAAAGTACACCTGTGAAAAAGTATAAACTCAAAACTTTAATGTCTCTTTAATGGGTAAATTCGTTTCAATAATGAGAACTTCCACCATGTTTTTTAATCACCTCCAACAGTCTTTTAGGAACACTTCTTACCAAATTAAGTAAAGTGCTCTCTGGTATGTTTTCCCAAGCTTGTGTGATCCTTTCCTTGAGCTCATCAATGTTTTGGATTTCTGGTTTCTGAGGGTCGTAGACTTCTCTAGACATGATTCCCCACAAGTTTTCAATGGGATTGAGATCTGGACTAAGAGCTGGCCAATCCAAAACATTGAGTCTGAAATCTTCAAACCATTGTCTTGTTGAGCGTGCTGTATGAATTGGCGCATTATCTTGTTGAAAAATGGGATCTTCTTCTTCTAACATTGTAATAAACGGCAAAAGGAACTCTTCTAAAACATTTTGGTACCTGACAGCATTCATTTTGCCAGCAATGAATGCAACTTGAGACTTTCCCTTTTCATTAAATGCAGCCCAGACCATTATTCCTCCACCCCAATGTGTTCTTCGTGATAATTTTTTTTTTCTTTTCTAAGGTCATGCCAGTAGTAATTAAATCCATCTGGGCCATCAATGTTAAATTTTTTTTTCATCACTAAAAATAACTCTTGACCATTTATTGCTGTCTTGGATATGTATTTCTGCAAACTGCAATCGTCGCTGCAAATGATGTTTTTTAAGCTGTGGTTTTCTCATAATTTTACGATATTTGAAGAACTTGGATTCAGCTAACCACTTCCTCACCAAACTAGCATCACATCCCAAGTTGAATCGCCTCACAATCTGTGCAGAGGAAGCTCCTGTTTTCGAAATTTCTCTCAAAACTGCCCGTTTCACCTGCTTAGAAATTTTTGGAGGTCTTCCACTTCTTTTTTCCGTAATTTTCAGAGCCGCACTTTAAAAAGTTTTTGACTACTTCCTGGGAGCGGTTTATCTCATGAGCAATTTGCCTCTGGGTCATCCCAGCTCTCCCTAAGTCCATTATTCGTTGCTGCTCAATTTCCGTGAGTTGTGACCCCCGCGGCATTATTAAAAAAAAATTAATTACTAAATGAAGCTTTATGGTATCAAAGATGAACACTCTTTAACAGCAGGAATAAAACTGAAGTGATATTTTAATCCTTAATACTCCAGTCAATAGAAAACAAACATTGAGTTTATACTTATTCACAACATAAATAAGATTTGTTTACAAAATCTGTTGATTGTAAATTATCAAATAGATCAATGTCCACTTAAGCTTCACACCAATCTAATAAGATAAATACTAGTCTAAAAACATAATTGTGTAATGCATTTACTTTTAAATTTCATAAATACATTATTTTTATAAGTTGAGTTTATATTTTTTCATAGGACTGTATATTTAAATCATCGTAAATGGTAGTTTTTCTATGCAGTAACACCACCCCCTATCCTCTCAGCACGAATAAAATAATTATTTAAAATAAATTATAGATTTTCATTAAAGGAATAAAAAAATATACTCGTATATCCATAAACCTCCTCTATAAAATTTTATTTAATCTGTGAAGATGAAAGCTGTAGAATATTTTATTTTATATCCGATGTAGAATCATATAAAATAATTCTACAAATATTATATTATTACTATTCCGTAAAATGTGACTATTAAATGACTTATTTTCAGTAAATGTCGTTGCTTTAACAAGCCCAGTTAATCTACAAATGAGGCGTGGAGATGCAAAAGGGGGTAAATCAACATTTTATCTTTATTAATTTTTTTAGTTAGCGTCCTCAATAAGGTGGTAAATCGTCCACACTTCAAAGTTTGGGTTGAGTGTATCTTTATGTGTCTTTCGAAGTCATCATGGGTTCAAACTTTGAATGGTGGACGAATTACCACCTTATTGAGGACGCTAACTAGAAAAATTAATAAAGATAAATTGTGGATTTACCCCCTTTTGCATCTCCACGCCTCAAATCGAATATATTAAGATATTCAATAGATAAATGTAACATTTTACCTAATAAACTAACCATATTTAAAAACAAAATCATTCTTACAAGTATTTTTTTCCCCGCTATGTAACCTTCTTCTTTACGCTTTAAAGAGGAATTAAAAAAAAAGAAAAAAAAAAAGTTATGTGTACTACTAGCTTAATTATTTTATGTAATATTTCATATAATTAAAAGCTTTTTTCCTTAACAATACAGTGACTATATTTGACTAACGTAAATGGCAATTTTACTATGTAGTAACACAAGCACGAATAAAAGGTACATTTAATATCAATAACATATTTTCATTAAAGGAACACAAAAAGAAAAAAATATATCCGTAAATCGAATTTTAAAAAAAATTATCTAAACTGTGAAAACAAAAATTGTAAACTGTTTTTAAACTGTCGATCATCATCATCATTGAATATAATATTGATTTTGTACAGTATTAGTCTAGTACTATTGCGCTGAATTGCTTTTGGCATAATTTATATTATTTATCAGATAAGACACATTATTTTTCCAGATAATTTATATTCCTCAGCTTTGATTATTGTATTTTATTTCATTGAGTTGTTGTTTAATTTCCTCTATTTTTGTTTTCGTAACCTATCTTAAATTCTAACCTCAAGATATAATTTGTTTTTTGTGTGATATTTTAAAATATGTAACAATACTTTTATATTGTAATTTGAATTTTGTTTAAATTCCTAATTTAATTTTCATTATATTTTCCTTGCTTTTATCATATTTCTTAATTATATATACGGTATGCTAGGTAGCCATCAGGGGCGGATCGGTGGGCCGGACAGGAAAAGGGCCAGTGGGGCCGGGAAAGAAAGGGAAAAAGTAAATATTTACGTTTTATCGGTTATAGGAAAACTAAATCCTTATAAAAAAAAACTCCACTCGAGACTTGAGGCCCTATTTGGCCCCCTAAAAAGCGAAATTTCTTGACATTTAAGGGGTGGGCCAGATGAAACAAAAAACCTCTAGGCAGGCCGAAAAAATTGGACAAAACAAAGTTTCACAACTAATAAACTTTATCTCATTACACTCAACTTATATGGTACAACGGTAGAAGATCCAGAACGCAACGAGAAGAAAACAATAATTCTATTCTAGCTTTGCAGAAAATAAATTTAGTCTTATGTATAATTGTGTGTGACCATCACTGGTCTAAGTAAACACTACTTCGTATCAAGTTTTGTAGAATATAGAAAGTTTCTTAAAATCATTTCATCATTTTGGTAAAATTATAATAAAATTGTTGTTTGAATTGTAATTTATATAAAATTGTATGCTTTAGCATTTTTTACAACCTTTCGACGCCATCATAAGAGCGAGTATGTTTAGAATTGCAGTTCATATTGTGAACAAGGTTATCTTTTGTGGATGTGATGGGGGGAGGGGAGTGTTTGGCCCCTGAGGGCAGGCCAAGAGCATTTGCCCGGTGGGCCGAAAATTCCCGATCCGCCCCTGGTAGCCATTAATTGTTCATTGTAATTATTCTTAAGGGGCAAAGTCTCCAGAATAAAATTTATTTTCATTCATTCATTCATCATCTTTTACAGTTATATTATGAATGTAATAATAATAATAGCCTTTTATTATGCCCATAACTCAACAAATAAACCTTAAATTCAAATAATTACAATAAAAAAAAACCACAAACTGATACGTAGAACAATAGGAGCGTTCAGAACCAGTCCCATATCAAGCTTGCTGTGTGATGCTGAAGAATGGCCTCTAGAGCTCCATAGGCACTACTTACTATTAAAATTCTTAGGGCGCCTTAAGTCGAGCAAAGATTTTTTCGAATTAAGTAAATATAAAATACCTCCCCGATTTTCTACTTATCCACTTCTATCAGACCTATTCCAGATTCCAAATATCTACTTAGCTCATCCCTATTCTATGCCCCCATGGAAAACAATTAATGCATGCTTTGACTTCTCACTTTTCTCATACAATAAAATTACTTATCCGCAAGATTCCATACAAAACCTTTTTTATGAGTCTAAATCAAAATATAAAAATTTCCTTTTTGTTTATACTGATGCCTCCAAGAAAAACAAAGATAGAGGTTGCGCGGTAACATTTTCCGAAACGACAGTTAGATATTGCCTTCCTGAACTATACTCGGTTTTCTCGAGTGAATTATTTGCTATCCAATTAGCGCTTGATATAGTTAAATTTTTAGATAGCAACAAAATAGTAATTTGTACGGACTCTTTTTCGGCTTTAAAAACCTTACAAAACTCACACCATTCTAACAATCCAATTTCACACACAATAATAAAACAGCTACTCACAATTAATAAACTAATACACTTTCTTTGGGTACCCAGTCATGTTGGAATACATGGAAATGAATTGGCTGATGCAGCTGCTAAAGAGGCGAGAAATATGTTTCCGGTACCTAACTTACCAATTGTCCTCAGCGACTATCAAATATATATTCAACATAATTCAAGTGTAAGGCTGCATGGATTTATTATTGGAACAGGATTCCGGATAGTAACAAACTTAAAATGATTTGCCCTAATGGTCAACCATGGCCACTGCTAAACGGCTCTAGGAGGGAACAAGTGGTGATGACTAGGCTGCGCATCGGACACACAAGACTCACACACCAACACCTACTTCAAGGTACTTCACAGCCCATGTGCTCAAGGTGCCAAGTTCCTCTATCAGTAGAGCACATATTTAGTAATTGCAGTCTACACCCTACAGCTGGAACACCCATCTTCAACAAAGACCTGGGTACAATGTTCAAAAACTATCAACCAGATGTTCTGAAGTTCCTCAAGAATTGCAGAATCTTTAATACCATTTAGATAAACAAGAAATCAGAATTTGGTGCCTCTGGCCATGTTGCAGTACACGGCACCTTAAAATAAAATAAATAAAAATAAAAATACAATAAAAAATGAAGAGGGAAGCCGGGTTCGAGGTAGGTATACTAAAGGAAGAATATAAATAAACATATACATATATGATGTGATTGTACTACAAGTTATCTTTATTAAATCATTTAACAACTCCTAGCCAAATCAATTTACTGTTCAGAAAGATTAATATTTTCCCAGACCTCACCTTTCTACTCCAATCCGTAGCAAATATACGATAAATCAGAGACTTATTCCAGAAAACCACGCTTTTTAATATAAAAGCTGTAATATCTCCATTTTGTTTAAATATTCTTCAAACTATAACCACATTTTAGCAGATTTAGCATTAAATTTCCAATAAGAATAGAGTACATGTAACCTTGAATTTTGTAAGCAATACAAAAACCAACGATATACATGGATAGGTAGAAACGCATTCCCCTGTAAAAACATCTGCCCATGAAATTCACCTCAAAAAGTGGTATTCTTCAATATTATCTGCATTCAGAAGCTAACTACAAAATTGAGGTCTATGTTCATTATCATTGGGTTTTAAACCTTACATTGAAAATCTAATAATATAAATCCCAAATAAATAAATGTAATAGCATACGATCCTTTGATGTGGTGCCGTTTTATTGACAGTTTTCCTTTATTTTCTATTAAACAATAATTTTTTTCTTTGCTTTTTATTCCAATGAAGAGTTTATTATGTTTACAATGCACATTTCCATTAAGGGATAGTCATAATGTTTTATTTACACAAGTAACTGATTTGAATCCCAAATGAGAACACCATGTTTTTTTCGGGTTTGAAAGTAAATTTCTCAATAAAATCAAAACAGAATCATTACTTTTAACTGATCATTCGAAAGCAGATTAAATTTGCAAGTTATTGTGAGATTTGCAGTTTTGTAAATAATTTTTTCGAAAAACGGTGAGCTTTAAAGTATTATAAGACATTGTAACTTCCCTAAATAAGGTAAAGATCAAGCTGTTCTTTAGGTCACCAGTTTGTAAAATTCAAGGTTACAGGTACTCAAATTTCCAATAAGAGTAGAGTACATATAACCTTGAATTTTGAAAGCAATACAAAAACCAAGGATATACATGGATAGGTAGAAACGCCTTCCCCTGTAAAAACAAACTCATCTGCCCATAAAATTCACCTCAAAAAGTGGTATTCTTCAACATTATCTGCATTCAGAAGCTAACGGCAAAATTGAAGTCTATATTTAGTATCATTGGGTTTTAAACCTTACATTGAAAATCTAATAAAATAAATCCTAAATAATAATAATACATAAATAAATGTAATAGCATACGATCCTTTGATCTGGTGTCGCTTTATTGACGGTTTTCCTTTATTTTCTATTAAACAATAATTTTTTTCTTTCCTTTTTATTCTAATGAAGAGTTTATTACGTTTACAATGCACATTACCATTAAGGGATTGTCATATTTTATTTACACAAGTAACTGATTTGTATCCCAAATGAGAACACCATGTTTTTTCGGTTTTGAAAGTAAATTTCTCGATAAAATCAAAACAGAATCATTACTTTTAACTGATCATTCGAAAGCAGATTAAATCTGCAAGTTTTTGTGGGATTTGCAGTTTTGTAAATAATTTTTTCGAAAAACGGTGAGCTTTAAAGTATTATAAGACATTGTAACTTCCCTAAATAAGGTGAAGATCGAGCTGTTCTTTAGGTCATAAGTTTATAAAATTCAAGGTTACAGGTACTCAGCAATTATAGAAAATTTAATGCTAAATCCGAAAATGTGGCCAAAGTTTGAAAAATATTTAAGCAAAATGGAGATATTATAGCTTTTAAGATAAAGAACGCGGTTTCCTCAAAATAGTCTTTGATTTATCGTATATCTGCAACGGATTGGAATAGAAAGGTGAGGTCTGCGGCATTTTTCTACATTTTTGATCTAGTTTCTCCCATTTTTTTTTTTTTTACACTAAGAGGTACTAGGTATAGAATATTTATCTGAAAAAATAAACATTTTACCAGATATAATTATCATACTTCCAACCAGAATGGTATATCTTTTCTTTTTTTTAATTAAAAAGCTTTTAACTATTATCTTATCATATACTTTAAGGTGTAAGAAGGAATTAGAAACAAACCACGATAAATAATGTACAATACTTTCTCAATTATTCTGTTACATTTATTTTACTGAAAACGTTTTTTGATCATAAATGTATAGTGACTAAATTTCTGTATTTATATATCATCTTAACCTCTGTGAGTAGGTTGGTCCTCTGCATCATAGGTATTTAAATATAAATGTGCTAACGAACATCATTATCATCGTATACAGTTCATTTTTAAAATTAACATTAATTTTACCAAATAAATAAACCAAATTTCCAAGAAAATCATTTTAACTTGTATTTTTATATTTTAAATCAAACATTTTCACGCTATGTTACCTTATTTTTACGATACTAGTTTAGTTTTGTACCAAATAAAAAAATAAAATAAATCAGAATTGAAATTCCTTATACGACCAAAGACAAACTAAATTTCTTCCTGATTGGGAAAAAATATATATCATTTACATCACTCGTATTGGAAAATAGATACTTTCCATAACAGCTGACAGCAAGGAAAGTAGGCCTTTACACATCTCAAAATTTAGAGCAAGGTAAAACAACAAACATATGATTTTACACGTCTAGCCGGGAAAGTTTTCGCAGCTAGCAGTGTTTACTGTTACCAACACGAGGTTCGCTAGCGTTTCTTTTAGTTTAAAATTTAATTTTACATTGTTAGTGTGCGAAAATGGCCTTTAGCATCCCTCAAAAATTAATTAAAGAAGTTGAAGGAATAACTGATTCGTTATTGCCCGGGAAATCTCGTAATAGATACGAAGAAGAATTTAATAAGTTTTGTGAGTGGTGCTATAGTGAAAGTGTTAACCCTAACCATGTTAATGATGAAGTGATGTTAGTATACCTATCAACTTTATCGAAAAAAATTAAAGCCTCTTCTTTATGGAGGAAATTTTCCATGTTAAAATCGTGTTTAAAAATAAAGAAAAATTTGGATGTTTGTTGACCTAAATAAAAAAACATTAACTGATGGGTTAAACATTACCAACAACCAAAACTGTACAATTAATATTAACCTGACCCTATAAAAATGAAGTGTTTTTTATTAATATATAAACTTACTCCTTTTTATAAATGTATTTTGAATTATTACATTTCAGTTATTAAACGTAATTATATTAAATTAAACTTGTCTACGGTTATTTCTCTAAATCAGCTGTTACAAATAATCATTAAAACGGAAAACAATCATTTAGTGTAATAATATGAATTATTAAAATCTTAATATGTAGATTCACGAGGTAAAAACTGCGTTAAGCGTTTTTGCCTCGTGATGAAAAGTATCGTACATTACTCGTACCGAAAGTGATTTTACGATGCTCGATCGAATTAACGGGCTCGGCTTCGCCTCGCCAGTCAAACACGGTCTCGCAACGTAAAATGCCACTTTCGGTACTAGTAATGTAATATACTATTATAAGTCTATCTATAATCTACTGTTTTCCCAATTTATATTTTAATATTAAAAGGTTCAAATTACTTAAATTAATAATTATATTAATTGAAAAATTAATCATTTTTCAAAATAAACTAACAAGGGGACGTTTTGAGTTGTAACGCAAAGATTTAAATGCCGATTTTTGTCTGGGTAGTAGGGACCTATAATAGTGCAAAACTAGAGTTATAGCCGCCAATGGGCATTAGGAGCCGAGAAAAAAAATAATATGAAAATCCCGTTTTATTTTTTTTATCAGCTCTCACTCAAGATGGAGAAATGATTCTTTCACATTAAATTGTATTTTTGTATGATATTTAAAATCAAAATACCGTCGTTATGCTCCAGACACGATCCGGCTTTAGGGTGCTCAAAAACTCAAAAAAATTGACGAAATTCCAAGGGAATCCGCTGTAAATCAGTGGAAAATTTTTTTCATTAACAACTGACCTCAAATCTCGATTAACGCACCATAAAACCCTTATGTATGAAAGTTTATAAAAATAAAAAAATATTGATTTTTTACCCCTTTTGAGGAGATTAAAATTTTGAAGTTGAGATTTCATCAACAATTTCTAACGGCCATAACAACTGTTGTCTTCAACCGATTACAATAGTAATAGCATAACGAAAGTTTTTTTTTTTTTTTTTTTTTTTTTCAAATATGATACAAAACTACAATTTAATGTGAAAGAATCATTCCTCTATCTTGAGTGAGAGCTGAGAAAAAAATAAATAAAACGTGATTTTCATATTTTATTTTTTTTCTTCCGCTCATACCTCAGTGATAGAACTTTTAAATTTAATCATAAATTTTCCTATTCCTCTCTCTTTACCCAATCTGCAGGTGTTCCTCAAGGAAGTATCCTAGGTCCAATCCTCTACACGGTGTATACAGCTGACATCCCGACAAATCCTAGCACCATCCTCACCACGTATGCTGATGACACTTGTGTGTTATCAGTAAACAATGATCCCTTTATTGCCACCCAAACACTCCAATCCCATATCAAAAACCTTCAAGAATGGTGTCGAAAATGGAGGATATAAATCGAAAATAAATCCAAATAAATGCCATCTAATAACCTCTACCCTTCGTCGTAAACCTACGACTTCCTGTCCTACGATATCCTTTAATGATGTCCTACTAATCCCCGTTGAACAGATCCGCAACCTAGGACTCCACTTGGACAAATGTCTTACGTGGAATCCACATACTAGACTAAAACGACAAGAAACTGCCCGTCGTTTTCAACTGCTGCAACATTTACTTGACATACGTTCAAACCTTCCAATCAATTAAAAAAGATTCATATACATAACAGTAATTAGACTAATTTGGACATACGAAGTTGAGCTTTGGGGCTCCACTAAACCATCCAATTCATCTCGTATCCAATCATTTCAATCCAAAATCCTAAATGCTCCTTACTTCGTCGATAACAAACTTATCCACAAATATCTTAATATATCTTACGTTTCTGACTTAGCTCAAACCAGATATCTATCCTTTCACAACCATTCAAATCCATTAGTGTCACAACTTGCTTCTCAATCCATTCCAGATAACCCTCCGAGGCGCCTGAAAAGAAGATGACCTCGAGACCTTCTAATATAGTACCTCATTATATAGAACCTGTAGAAGTGCTACCAGGTAGTTGCTTTAAAAACAAGTGACGTGTCATTTTTATCATTATCATCATATTTACTAGATGTATTATATTTTTATATTGTAACAGTCAGTTGTAAATTTCAATAAATAAATTTTTTAAAAAATTAAAAAGTTTTCTGGGCTCTAAATGCTCATTGGCGGCTATAACTCTAGTTGTGCACTATTATAGGCCCCTACTACCCACACTAAAATCGACATTCAAATCTTTGCGTTACAACTCAAAACGTCCCCTGGTAAATAGCGAGAATGTAACGGCTTCAGGGAGAACAGAGGACTTGTCAATACTAACCAATACAGCTCCTAAACCAGAGTTCCCCAAACTTTTTTGTGTCGTAGACCCCTTGCCATGTTTTTTCGTATTGGGTAGACCCCCTACTTACCTCATATTGATTTCCTGTAAATTTCTAACTGTAGTGAAGTTTAGTGTTAAAAACTTAAAGTAAAAACACATGTTAATTTATAAATTTATTAATTGAATTTAAATTAAAACTACTCAAAATAAAATTTCGAATCTGTTATGTTAAATATACGTAACATTAAATAAACATAAAATAAACTATAAATAAAATAACATAAGCAATAAGTCAATATTTTTAGTGAGAAGGATGAACCTGATGCTTTAATAATAAATTATTAACATTTGGCGTCAATTTTGTAAGGGTTAATCTTAAATCTCCTCGGCTAATGATGTCCAGTCTGTTTCTTTTTTTCGTTAGGAGATTGGTAACAGCGCTGAACCCCCTTTCCACTAGGTATGACGATGGAAAGGAAATTAAAAATTTCCTCGCTATATTCCATAATACGGGATAAACTGAACCTTAAGTTCTTCGTTTGTACTTACTTCAGTCAGTTCCTCTTGTCCTAATGTGTATGTTCTGATATTATAAGATAGTATGATGTAAGTAAATAGGTACTATCAGTGTATGTGTTGAGATCCACTATCGTGGACCCCCATTTTCATTTCATGGACCCCCAATTTTTTTTTCTCTGGCGTAGACCCCTTGCAGGTTGTCATAGACCCCTAGGGGTCGATATAGACCACTTTGGGAATCACTAGCTCCTAAACGGTTGGTCCTACCGACAAAAGCTATATAGCAAAAAATATTTTCTATTTAATTTTGGACAAGACAGCTACCGTTAAATTTTCGATTCCTCCAACAGAGCTAGAGCTTTTTAAAATTTTACATTTTTGAAGGTGAAAAAAAAACGTTACATATTTGATGGTGAAAAACCGTTACATATTTGATGATAAACGTTACAACGTGTCTTTTTTTATTCAGATCAATATAGCTCCTAAACAGTAGGTTCTAGCGAAAAATTTTATATAAAAAGACATTTTTTCGATCAAATTTCTGACCAGAAAACTACAGTCAAATGTTTGATCAAAGCAACACCAACAGAACAAGGGCGTGTCAAAAAAGTCCCAATATTTAAAAAATTTAGACAGACGTAACTTTTTTAATTCAAAGTAACATAGCTCCTAAACAGTAGGTTCTAGCGACAAATTTTATATAAAAAAAATTATACTCTCGATTAAATTTCTGAAAAAGAAACTTTCGTCAAATTTACAATCAGAGCTAGAGGGAGTCAAAATGTTACATTTTTTAATGTATAAAAAATTCTAGGACTAAAATTCTTCTTTCAATTTTTAATAGCGAATCTAAATTTTTTATAGCTGATGTTTCTGTCTCATAAGAGATCAATGGTTTTTAATAATTCATTATATATGTTTCATTCAAGGAGATTAATATCTAGTTATTATATTAAAAAGGCATAACTCCTTATTTGCTTTATTCATTTACTACATGTTTCGGAGCTTGTCATGTTGCTCCATCTTCAGGTTCTACAATCATTATGTTATGCTATTTTACAATTCTTCACTATATTAATACATCACTTAACATTTTTGGTTTTTATTACCTTACACTGTGATATTCTCACTGGTCATCTCATCTATTTAAACTGGCAATTGCCCAGTGGTGTCAGTGTAGATGAGATGACCAGTGAGAATATCACAGTGTAAGAACCTGAAGATGGAGCAACATGACAAGCTCCGAAACATGTAGTAAATGAATAAAGCAAATGAGGAGTTATGCCTTTTTAATATAATAACTAATAATTCATTATTATAACTAGAGACCGGATTTTTGTGCAGTAAAAAATCAAAAAATGTGCAGTAAAAAACTCAAAACATGCAAAATCGTGCAGTAAAAAACTCAAAATATGCAAAACCTTGCAGTAAAAAATTCAAAACGTGAATTTAAAAAACTGAATACATGCAGCAATCCATTTTTTTACACAAATATGCAAAGCTTAACCAGCCCTGAATAAACTTAAGGACATTTCGACAAATGTTTCGTTTTAATGTTAATTCAATCTAAAATACGACGTTTCGTGAAAATTTACGACATTATAAATTTCAAAATATTTCTCAGTAAAATTCTGTCACTTAATAAAATGTTCTTTAGCAAAGAAAAGGAACGTTCTACATCTGTGGACGTAACAGGTCAATTTTTGTAGCATGCGATTGTGGATGGATTGAAATTATTAGCTTCTATTTCGTTTCCTAAACGATACAATAACTTAATTTGTTTTAACGAATGTAGTTTTCTCAAGTATTTACTTAAATTTTGAAAATAAACATCTTCCCTTTTCATTTTCAATTCGTTTTAAGCTTTCTCCGTGAGTTTCAAACAAATATCAGCTCTGTATATTCATTGGTCCATTGTTTCAATTTTGTAGAAACACTGGCGGACGTTTTGGCATTTTCTAAGTTGATAGTTTAAAATCTTGTTAACAACTAGCCCTTTGTGCTAAATCAGAAGTGGGAATGAAATGGGAACCGGGAAGTAAAATTTGCTTAGGAAACATCTTAATTCCAGGAAGAACGTCAATCCTCAATGTTTGCTTTAATCCTCAAAGCCCAATTCAATACGATCGTTTAAAAGATGTAGATCACAAATAAATTTGATTTAAGCGACTTTTTACTTTCAATTTAAAACTAATTAACCTATTTAATATAAATAATTGTTATAAATCTTTCCTAATAATCGTAAGTATAATTTTCAAAAAATAAATGGTTAGCTCAATAAAATCAGATAAATTTGGTTCAATTGTGCAATTTCGTGCAGTAAAACCCGAATTCGTGCAATTAAGCTCAAAAAGTCAAATTTGTGCAATTTCGTGCAAAATAAAATTTAAGAATAAGAATCCTTATTATATAAATGAAATAACTACTTGGGTTAGAGAGCGCTAAATCAAAGCGAACTAAATGTGCAATAACACAGAAATCCGGTCTCTAATTATAACGTTTCGATTTCATATTTATGTCTTAATTTTTTATGTACACATATTCATTAAAAATATTAGTCTTTCAAAAAGTATTTTTCGATTTACAAATGCTTTCTTATATAAGCAATTGAAGGCTATTATTTCACTATGATACGTAAATTTATCTATGTACCTCACTTTTCCAAGTTAGGTTTCCACGTGTTTATTAGTAATTAGTTAATCTTTGATATTGTTTATATATTTTTTTTAGCGACCATGGTGGTCTGCGCACACACAAGCTTCACACCACAAGAAGTTATGGTGGACGTTACGAACGATTTTGGAGTATGTATATTGCAGGTAAGTCGCTTTTAGTATTATTTCTATGCACAGAACATCAATTTAAAGAACGATCAACATTAAAATAGAATTAAATACTTCAATGCTTTCTCACGAGGATTTTTCTGTAATCAATTTTTTGAGAGCAGGATATATAGTAATACGGATTCATTGAAAATCCTTTATTGTTTAGAATAATATTCTCACAATTAATTAATACTTTAATCCTCAATTTTTTAAGATAGTTGTTACGTTATAAATATTTACTTGAATGACTAATAATATTACAGTACTACAAAGGAAATTGTGGTTTGCATTCTATGTTAAATTTTATATGAAAAACAATAATCAGTTGCATGTTTAAATATGTATATTCACATTTTCAATTATGAGAAAACTATAAATATAAATGCAGGTATGTAGGTACTAATAAAAAGTTTCAACATTTGGGCGTTCAGCTATACTATACCGCAAGACACATTACTTAACATTGCCATCCATGAATTATTTCTTAATTTTTTATTTGTAGCTTGTATAAATAAAATGAAAAATAGTTCGTATGTACTTTTTTTTAAAAAGCTTAATATCGGTTAAAAAAAACAATTATATTAATGTAAGAAAAGTTAGCCTAATAACAAATACATTGAAAATGATATTTAGATTACAATTTTTTTTTTTTTTAAATTAATTTATTGAAATTTACAACTGTACAAGTATACATCAAGTAAATGTGTTAAAAAAAAAAGTTTACAATAACATGCCTAAACTTGAGAAGAACTACTCATCAGTAGCACTTAAGTAAAAAAAAAAATGAAAAACAAAATCTAGACAAGAAGATCTCTGGGCCATCTTCTTTTCAGACGCCTCGGAGGATTATCGGGAATTGAGTGGGAAGCAAGTTGAGAAACTAGGGGATTTGAGTGGTTATGGAGCTTACTATGAAAGGATTGGTATCTGGTTTGGGCTAAATCAGCAACATATGGAACATTAAGATCTTTATGGATAGGTTTATTGGTGACAAAGTAAGGAGCATTGAGGATTTTTTGAAGGATTTTGGATTGTAAGGATTGGATACGGGAAGAATTGGATGCTTTAGTAGAGCCCCAAGCTCAACTCCGTAGGTCCATATAGGTCTAATCACAGTCAAGTAAATGAGTCTTTTGAAATTAATTGGGAGCTTTGAAAGATTACAAAATTAAATTAAACCCTTATTTAAATTAATTTGTAATTTAATTTTGTTTATCTATAACTAGACTAGAATACTATTGTATGCAACTGGAGTATTTCTGGAAGTTGGTCAAGCTTTTGACAGAGTCTGGCACCAAGGGCTTTTCTTTAAAACTAAAGACGATACTCCCACCGACCTACTATCTTATTCTACAGTCCTTTCTTTCTGATAGATCTTTCTCTGTCCGTCAAGGCTCAGAGCTTTCTTCTATTAAGTTGGCGTCAGCAGGAGTGCCACAAGGATCAGTGCTGATCTGTGTCTATATCATATACACACACGACATTCCAATTAGCTCTGACATTCTTACAGCGACATATGCAGACGACACAGCAATTTTAACAACAGATAAAAATCCGAATCATGCTTAACTGACTCTACAGCATCACTTGTCAAAATTACATGACTGGCTTAATATTTGGAAAGTACAAATAAATTACGACAAATCGCAACACATTACATTTACACTTCGACTTGAAACATGCCCACCAGTTTTTCTTGACAACACACCGATTCCTCAAACAGACACTGTACACTACCTTGGTCTTACATTTGACCGAAGAATGACATGGGGTCCACATATAAAGAAAAAAAGTAAAACGCTTAACCAAAGACTAAGACTTTTATATTCACTCCTCTCCAAACGTTCAACTCTACAACTTAAACAAAAAATTAACACTTATACTTACTTACTGAAACCTATTTGGACATACGCTTCTCAGATATACGGGACAGCTAAAAAGACACATATCAACAAACTCCAAATCTTCCAGGCAAAAACATTCAGGACAATTACAAAAGCCCCATGGTACGTAAGCAACATAACTTTACATACTGACCTACGCATAGCAACAGTTAAAGAACAAATACATACCTACTACAAACGATTCGACGAAAAACTACATGGACATCCTAATACAAATAATAAACAACATGGCCACAACATATATTCCCAACAACACACAGGAGAAGACTAAAAAGGAGCTGGATGAGAGACCTCCTTGACTAAAATAATAAAATGAAATAAAGACTGGAGGTGCCGCTGGGTTCTGCTCCCTCTCATGCCTTTCAAGCCATTTAAATTCGTACCGCAAATTCACTGGTTGTCAAATTTTATTTGACAGGTGTGAATAAATATATTAAGTCAAAAAAAAAAAAAAAAAAAAAAAAAAAAAAAAAAAAAAAAAAAAAAAAAAAAAAAAAAAAAAAAAAAAAAAAAAAAAAAAAAAAAAAAAAAAAAAAAAAAAAAAAAAAAAAGATTATTAAGAATAATAAAAATTATTGAAAAGAAGAATTAAATAAATTGAAAATAATATATTTTTTTAATTTGTTTGTTTTTTGATTTGGTTTGATGTACTCTTGTACTTCAACTAGGGCAGGATGGACAGGTTATCCTACAGTGACCTTATCCATTGAAGTGTAAGGTGGGAACGTCAAGCTTAATTCTGTGGAACCGCCACGAAATAATTTTTAACCCGCTCAGGTGGGACTCGAATCCAAGACCGAAGGAGTACCGAGTGCGTTGAGACCCTCGCCCATCGGATCACTAAAATAATATTTGGATTACAGATTAATTTAAATTATGGATTAAATCTTCCAAAAAAAAAAAAAAAAAAAAAAATGGAAAATGGAAAAATGTATTTTATATCATAAACAATAAATTACAACACGACATAAAGAATAAGTCATCTTCATCACTTTGTTCCACAATTACGAACCTACATAAAATCAGACTCATGGACTGACTTCTACACTTTCATGAATTTGAAATAAGAGATTCATTTTTATGTCTTTGTGACTTCACATAAGAACAAAATATACACCACCTCATATATGAATGCAGACTACTCACTGACTACAGAACTATACTACAGGCAAAAACAGTACAGGAACTAGGACATTGGATTGGTGGATGGACAATATTTGATAATGATGTTTGACGACCTGAAAATATTTTTAAAAAATTCTATTAAAAAAATTGCAGATATCAATATGAACTGCCTTTGATATCTCCTTAACTTATACATATATTATTCTAATGTTTATGTTGTAATAACTTTGTTGCTTAGTTTTGAGTAATTCTGTTATCTTCTCTTTCTTTCTTTATGTTATTTATTTATTTTTTTTGTATCTAACTTGCAATACAAAATTATAATCAAAACAAATATCATAAATAGTGCATGTACATTATACACGTATGGTGTGTACAGGAATAAATAAAATTCCTTCCAATAGGGTTACCGCTGGAAGGAAAACACTAAAAAAAAAAAAAAAAAAATACAAAAAAGTTGGTAGAAAATATTTTTATAAAATATTAATTAATAATAGCTTTATTAACTATTATGTTCGCATATAGGTCAATTTGAGTTATTTATTCAGAAAATAGAGGCTTTTCAGTAGACGGTACTAGATAGTTAATATGTGAATATGAAAAAAAAATTATTAAAAGGCTAGACAATATTATTAATCAATTATTAAATTTCATATTTAAATAAGTCTTAATTTAATTATTCTATGCTGAAAAATATAACTATTAAGAGTTGAATTGTAAATATTAATAAAGAAAAAATCTATTCCGATTTATAATTTTATGTTAAAAAACATGTTTTTTTAATATTCATTCATCCATGGTATATTTTTTTCATAACAGATTTATGTTTATTGTTCGTTTTTTAATTCTTATGGTTTAATTTTTATTTAATGTTTCTCATTTTTTGGGCAGAAATGACTAGAACCTAATCAATATTCTTAACAAATTTTTCGTATTTTAGTATTGACTTCAAGTTCCCCAGAACTTGTTATAACTTGGCTAGAATATTATAGTCTGGATAAATAATTTAACCCTTCAGTGCTCACGTCGGGTCAATGTGACCCGGCGAGATTTTTTTCCCAAAAATGACGAGCTTTTTCGCCTTTTTGAAGGCGCTAATTACTTCCTAATCCTCTATTAATCACCCCACTTTCATTTAGTAGTGTTTAGGATTCCATACCATTCACATGCTTTTGGAAATCAACATTTTGACCCGACGTGAGTGCATATGTAATTATTTTTTCATTTATTGAATTTTTTATTTCCTATTTTTATTTATATCTGCCAGTTTCTGGAATATGGTACGAATTATTTTTACTACCGACGAAGAGATAAGGGAGGAGCTGGAACGTCAGAATAGTGAGGAACCTCTTGATGAGTATCTTGAATCCGACGATTGAGCTGAGGAAGACATCGACGATGAGGAGAAAAGCGACTACGACACGGTCTCAGAAATAGAAATAGAGCCTGGAGAAGATTTCGAATACGCAATTCCCTTTGAGTACTTCAAATCCAAAGATGGAAAAAACCAAATGGGCAAAACAGCAAACTGTTTCCACGAGAACTCGCCAGTCAAATTTAGTTACAAGGCTTCCAGGCCCACGGACTAATTTTCAATCTACTGGCAATGAACTTGAAGCATTTTCATTCTTTTTTTTTTTTCTTTCTTTTTTAGTTACCGCAATAACATCGGGATAATTTCTTACAAGGGGACGTTTGCAGTTGTAACTCACAGATTTCAATGCCGATTTTTGAGTGGGTAGTAGGGACCTATAATAGTGCAAAACTAGAGTTATAGCCACCGATGGGCATTAGGAACCGATAAAAAAAATTAAATATGAAAATCACGTTTTATTTTTTTTCTCAGCTCTCAGTCAAGATAGAGAAATGGTTCTTTCAAGTTTAATTGAAGTTATGTAAGGTATTTGATATAAAAATACTTTCGTTATGCTCAAGACACCACCCGGCTTTAGGGTGCTCAAAAACTCTTAAAAAATGAGAAAATTCCAAGGAAATCCGCTGTAAATCAGTGGAAACTTTTTTTTATGAAAAACTGACCTCAAATATCGATTTAACAACCAATAAAACCCTTATATGTGAAATTTTATCAAAATCAAAAAATGTTGATTTTTTACCCCTTTCGAGGAGGTTAAAATTTTGAAGTTGAGATTTCATCAACATTTTCTACCGGCCATAACAACTGCTGTGTTCAACTGATTGCAATAGTAATAGCATCACTAGAATTAGCATACATTCTGCTTTTTATTCATGCCTATAATATTGGATTTACTCCCGATTTTAGTGGACAAAAACTGATGTGAATGAAAAAATCCAAGATCAGCTATAACTTGAGATATTTCAATAAGGGGAAATCCTGCGACCTCCGGATTTGGGCTAAACTATGCAGTTTTAAGGCTTCTAGATGACCAAAATTTTTTCTTAATCAGTTGCGAAATATGTGAGATAGCGCAAATTATTTACATTTTTTTCAGAAATTGACAGCCTCTAGCCTTCTAAAATCCTACAAAATTTTAAAGGTAAAAAAAAATTATTTTTGATTTCGACAAAATTACGTTTCTACATGTTTTTTGAGATGAGGAATCTGAAAATAATATCAGTTTTTAGTTACAAAATTTTAACACCTATATTATCTATATAAGACTCTCTCACCTATATTATATAAATAAGACTGATATAAAATGATCTTTTTCTATTATTATTTTAGTTTGTACACAATAAATTTCAAATAAGACCATTTAAAAAATATATACATTTTTTTAAACCGAAACCTGATATTAATTTTAGATTATTCATCAATCTTAGGATTTCTATGCAATTTGAAATAAAAATATGTCATTATAAAACGTTTTATATATTTAATATAGGTGAGGAAAATTTTGTAACTAAAAACTGATATTATTTTCAGATTCCTCATCTCAAAAAACATGTAGAAACTTAATTTTGTCGAAATCAAAAATAATTTTTTTTTACCTTTAAAATTTTGTAGGATTTTAGAAGGCTAGGGGGCTGTCAATTTCTGAAAAAAATGTAAATAATTTGCGCTATCTCACATATTTCGCAACTGATTAAGACAAAATTTTAAGGTCATCTAGAAGCCTTAAAACTGCATAGTTTAGCCCAAATCCGGAGGTCGCAGGATTTCCCCTTATTGAAATATCTCAAGTTATAGCTGATCTTGGATTTTTTCATTCACATCAGTTTTTGTCCACTAAAATCGGGAGTAAATCCAATGTTATAGGCATGGATAAAAAGCAGAATGTATGCTAATTCTAGTGATGCTATTACTATTGCAATCAATTGAACACAGCAGTTGTTATGGCCGGTAGAAAATGTTGATGAAATCTCAACTTCAAAATTTTAACCTCCTCGAAAGGGGTAAAAAATCAATATTTTTTTATTTTGATAAAATTTCACATATGATGGTTTTATGGGTTGTTTAATCGATATTTGAGGTCAGTTTTTCATAAAAAAAAGTTTCCACTGATTTACAGCGGATTTCCTTGGAATTTTCTCATTTTTTAAGAGTTTTTGAGCACCCTAAAGCCGGGTGGGGTCTTGAGCATAACGAAAGTATTTTTATATCAAATACCTTACATAACTTCAATTAAACTTGAAAGAATCATTACTCTATCTTGACTGAGAGCTGAAAAAAAAAATAAAACGTGATTTTCATATTTAATTTTTTTTATCGGTTCCTAATGCCCATCGGTGGCTATTACTCTAGTTTTGCACTATTATAGGTCCCTACTAGCCACACACAAATCGGCATTCAAATCTGTAAGTTACAACTGCAAACGTCCACTTGTTAGTTTGTTAGTATAAAAAGTCATTTCGAAGTACATATTTAGTTTCTCACATAGAAGGAAAGTGCAATTTTTTTCTGGTATTTTTTACATTGTTCCAATAAATATTAAGTATTTTAATTATATTTATAATTCCTGACTCTGTTTATTGTTTCAAAGACATAATATTTTACATTGATTGGGGCGGTTTTTAAAAAAATATGATAATTTGAAGTTGGCAGTTTTATGGAACCCATGGATTTACACAGATTTTGAAAATATTAAAAAATGTGATTTTGGAATTTTTCTGTTTCACCATTTTTTTTGTATTCAATGAACAAAGGTTTCTCCTAACTAAAAACGAAATTTCCTAATATATTTCATATAAAAAATACTTTAAATAATTATTATAAATTCTCGGGTCATATTGACCCGAGGTAAGCTTTACTGTCCCAGAGAACAAGGTGAGTACACAAGGGTTAATATAGATCATTTAAGATAATAAAAATTGTTGAAAAGAAGAAAATAGTAGAAGAAAGCTCTAGCGATTAAAGAATTCCAGCAGTTGTACTAATTCCAGACTAGGAGGTCAATGCCGTGTTAACCGAGACACATCAAACCAGTTTCTGATGACAGAATCACTTAGCTCCCAGATTTTTTGTGCATCTTGAAGATGCCTTGTAAATCACATTTTTATTTAATGGAACGAAGAAAAAGAAAAAAAAACAAAACAGAATTATCATTTTTTAATGAAACCTTAGATTATTTACGTTAATACTCTCAATGAACTCCAACATAACCTAAACGGAAAATTTTATGAATTTTATACGAAACCAGCATCCCCGTCGCGCCTTCACCCGCCCTCATAAGTAAAGATTATAGACTAAAAATTAAAGTTTTATTTGTTTATCGATAAGATTCTTGTATTTTATTATGTGGTTTCAGCATTATTTCTTCAAAGATTTTTTCACGCATAGCAGTAATTATTAATCTAGTTATAATTGCACTGATTAGGTGGTTGAAGATTACGTAAAAGCATCATTAGACATAAAATTTTTAATTTTAATGTATGAATTGGTAATCAAGATGGATAAAGACTATAAAAAAAACTCTTGTGGAAAATAAACTGCATTATCAGTGCTTACGACAAAAGGCCCGTGGATCATATTTTTTCACACAATATAAAAAAGCAGAGGACCGACATTTTGATTTAATAATAATTTGTATTCGGCAGAAATAACTTTATTTATTTGATCTGGTTGGATGTTGATTTCGAACTATAAAAGTATATGACAGTGTGGCAAACCTCAGTCCTGCCTCTCAACATTATGCATTTAAATGTTAGTTATTGTAAATTTTACCACTGCAAAACCTTCCTAGAATTATAAAAATTATTTATTTAGATGTCGGTACAGATAGGTTCAGTTTACCATTGTAAACTCTATTGTGGAATGGCGCTATACACAATCGGTCGATTTTCATCATCATCCCACGTCGAGGCTTCGCCCTCTCTCATAAGTGAAGATCTTAGATAATTTTAACTAATAATTGATTTTCTGTTTATCGATAAAAATCTTGTATTAAAGTTAGCAATTGAAAATTATATTTTTGATGATATTTTCACGCATAGCAGTCATTATTAACTTGGTTAAATTTAGATTGATTAGGTATTTGAAGATAACATAAAGCATAATTAGACATCCAATTTTCAATTTTAATATATGAGTTGGTAATCCAGATGGACAGAGACTATTAAGAAACTGCATTATCAGTGCTCACAACTAAAGGTTCAAAGTTCATATTTTTACACACAATATTAAACAGCTGAGGATCGGCATTTTGATTTGTAATAATTTTCATTCGACAGAAATAATTTTATTGATTTGATCTGGTTGGATCTTAATCTCTAACCATAAAAGTCTGTGCTAGTGTGGCAAAACCAGTTTCTAACACTCAACATTGTACATTTAAATTTTTATCGTTGCTAAACCTAGAACTATGAAAATGATGTAGCTAAAATTTGGTATATTTCACTCCATATAGCTGTTAATAACAATTTAATTGAAAAAAAGGAAATTTTATTATCAATGTCCAGCTCTATGTAACACTACCTTTTAACCTTTCATGTAGATGGCAATTGCCGCCATTTTTGAACTTCACTGTTATCCACTTATTAAAGAATTAGTTGAAAATCATTAGATTTTACTATTGCTAAACCATCCTATAAAGATGATGTAGTCAAAATTTAGTAGAGATTGGTTCAGTAGTTTTTGGCGGTTAGTGAACACAAACGAAAAATTGCTTGTCCTTTTATATAATAGTATAACCTTATACCGCCATATGTTAGAATCGTATGGAGCTAACAGATAATTGTGACTTATAGATAATATACGAATAATATTGCGACTATAAATTAAGATATAAGCTATCCTATCTTTTTTGTTGGATCAAACTGCACACGGTGTGCAAATTTGATTAAAATCGGTTCAGTAGTTTAGGTGTCAGCCTGCCCTAAGACAGCGATACGTAATTTATATATATTAAGACTAGCATTCCCGTCGCGGCTTCGCCCGCCCTCATAACTAAAGATAATTTCAACTAAAAATTAAAGTTTTATTTGTTTATCGATAAGATTCTTGTATTTTAGCATGTGGTTGAGCATTATTTCTTCAATGATTTTTTCACGCATAGCAGTAATTATTAATCTAGTTATAATTGCACTGATTAGGTGGTTGAAGATTACGTAAAAGCATCATTAGACATAAAATTTTTAATTTTAATGTATGAATTGGTAATCAAGATGATAAAGACTATAAAAAAAACTCTTGTGGAAAATAAACTGCATTATCAGTGCTTACGACAAAAGGCCCGTGGATCATATTTTTACACACGATATAAAAAAAAGCAGAGGATCGACATTTTGATTTAGTAATAATTTGTATTCGGCAGAAATAACTTTATTGATTTGATCTGGTTGGATGTTGATTTCGAACTATAAAAGTATATGACAGTGTGGCAAACCTCGGTCCTGCCTCTCAAAACTGTACATTTAAATTTTAGTTATTCTAAATTTTACCATTGCAAAACCTTCCTAGAATTATAAAAATTATTTATTTAGATGTCGGTACAGATAGGTTCAGTTTACCATTGTTAACTCTATTGTGGAATGGCTCTATACACAATCGGTCGATTTTCAAGCTTCACTGGGATCCACATATCGCACACCATATTTTAATCTTTTTTAATAATTTTCTTGATAGTTTAATAAGTAAATTTTATCATCAATTTCAAGCTGTTTTGTAACCTCTCGTGTAGAATAGCACTCCCCACCTATCGGTCAATTTTCATACTGCACTGTTGTCCACATATTAACCTTTTTTAATAAAATATAAATTAAAAATCAGTAGATTTTAATATTGCTAAACCTTCTTAGAACTATGAAAATGATGTAGTTAATATTTAGTACAGATTGGTTCAGTAATATTCGCGGTTAGTGATCACAAACGAAAAATGGCTTGTCCTTTTATATAATAGTATAAGTTATTATTATAGTAAATTTTCTAATTGTAAATCTTTCAAGAACTATGAAGATGATGTAGTTAAAATTTGGTTCATATAGGTTCATTAGTTTTACTAAAATGCTATTGTCGCTTGCCACTTATTCGATTTTTAAATTTCACTGGAATCCACACGTCACACCACATATTTATAGCTTTTTGGATAACAAATTAATTTAATTTAGTAATTTTATTATCAATTTCTAGCTATAATTAACACTGGATCATTGTAACCTCTCTTGAATGGCGCTCGCTTTACTACCCACTACATATTTATCGCTTTATAAACAGTAATTTAAGAGAAAATATGTAAATTTTATTATTGCTAAACCTTCCTTGACCTGTGAAGATGATGTAGTTATATTTGGTACAGAATAGTTCTATAGTTTTCGCGGTTAGTGATCACGAACGGAAATGGCTTCTCCTTTTATATATAACTTCATCATCCCCCGTCGAGGAATTTTAACTAATAATTGATTTTCAACCGACTTCAAAAAAGAGGAGGTTCTCAACTCGTCTGTATTTTTTTTTTTTTTTTTTTTTTTTTTTTTTTTTTTTTTTGTGTGTATGTTACGCGATTACTCCGTCAATTCTGGATCAATTTTGATGAATCTTTTTTAGATTGGTAGGGCATACTTCAGAGGTGGTCCCATAAAAAATATTTTGAAATCAACGAAGCACTTTTTAAGAAAAATCAAAATAACATTTAATAAAATCACTTATTAACTGTTGTTTTTTTTTATTTTTCTTAAAAAGTCCTGCATTGATTAAAAATATTTTATATGGTACTACCTCTGAAGTATGCCCTACCGATCTAAAAAAGAATCATCAAAATTGATTCAGAATTGATGGAGTAATCGCGTAACATACAAAACAAAATTTTAAAAAATACAGATGAGTTGAGAACCTTCGTCAATTCTTAATCAATTTTGATGATTCTTTTTTAGGCCAGTAGGGCATACTTCAGAGGTAGTCCCATCAAAAATATTTTGAAATTAATGCAGCACTTTTTAAGAAAAATCAAAATAACAGTTAATGAAAATCACTGTTATATAACCTTACATTTTAAACATATTTATGATTATGAAGCAATTTCAATTATACAGACAACTCTCGATCGATGTGTCAAACTTCAGTTTGACACTTAAGTTGAACAAAATCTATGTACTAAATACATTACTTGTAAATTTCACGTCAATAAATCTATTTCAGGCAAAGTAAGTTGAACTGAAAATAGGGGTCAAAAGACACTCACCACTAAAAAGTGAAAAATAAAAATAATTTTTAGAAAAAAAACAAAACCGACTTCAAGATTAAACCTACATATATAGAACTAAAAAGTAAAAAATAATATTTTAGTTGCTTCGAAACAAAGAGAATTAAATGACAATCAACGAAAATATCGATACTTATATACCTATTCACAATTAATGATCAGTTATTTTTGGAGTCGGTGCCAGCCAAGGAGGGCACTTCAATCCTGCCTGCATTTGCAACAAACTTTTGAATGGCACGAAACAGCGTGTGGCGGTGATGAAATAGTGAGCAATCTTTACAATTACCTATTCTTTTTTATTTTTTTTTTTTGGCACCGACTCCAAAAATAACTTATCATTAATTGCGAATAAGTATATAAGTATCGATAATTTCGTTGATTGTCATTTAATTCTCTTTGTTTCGAAGCAACTAAAATATTATTTTTTACTTTTTAGTTCTATATATGTAGGTTTAATCTTGAAGTCGGTTTTGTTTTTTTTTTTCTAAAAATTATTTTTTTTGTTTATCGATAAAAATCTTGTATTAAAGTGAGCAATTGAAAATTATATTTTTGATAATATTTTCACGCATAGCAGCCATTATTAACTTGGTTAAATTTAGATTTATTAGGTATTTGAAGATAACATAAAGCATAATTAGACATCCAATTTTCAATTTTAATATATGAGTTGGTAATCCAGATGGACAGAGACTATACGAAACTGCGGTATAAGAAACTGCATTATCAGTGCTTAGAACTAAAGGTTCAAAATTCATATTTTTACACACAATATTAAACAGCTGAGGATCGGCATTTTGATTTTTAATAATTTTCATTCGACAGAAATAATTTTATTGATTTGATCTGGTTGGATTTTAATTTCTAACCATAAAAGTATGTGGTAGTGTGGCAAAACCCGTTTCTAACACTCAACATTGTACATTTAAATTTTCATTGTTGCTAAACCTAGAACTATGAACATGATGTAGTTAAAATTTGGTATATTTCACTCCATATAGCTGTTTTTATAACAATTTAATTGAAAATAAGTAAATTTTATTATCAATGTTCACCTCTATGTAACACTGTACCTTTTAACCTTTCATGTAGATGGCAATTGCCGCCATTTTTGAACTTCACTGTTATCCACTTATTATTCATTTTTCAATAAAGAATTAGTTGAAAATCATTAGATTTTACTATTTCTAAACCATTCTATAAAGATGATGTAGTCAAAATTTGGTAGAGATTGGTTCAGTAGTTTTTGGCGGTTAGTGAACACAAACGAAAAATTGCTTGTCCTTTAATATAATAGTATAACCTTATACCGCCATATGTTAGAATCGTATAGAGCTAACTGATAATTGTGACTTACAGATAATACACAAATAATATTGCGACTATAAATTAAGATATAAGGTATCCTATCTTTTTTGTTGGATCAAACTGCACACGGTATGCAAATTTGATTAAAATCGGTTCAGTAGTTTAGGTGTTAGCCGGCCCCTAGGCGGCGACACGTAATTTATATATATTAAGATTATTGATGTGACGAAATTGGCGTGAACAGCCGTTGCTAGGCAACCGTAGACTCGCCTAGATCTTTCAGCACCTCGTTGCTATGCAACTGGTTTTTAATATAACAGCAAGTAAAGTTCTTCAGAAACTTCTTCAGTTAAGTCGAGTAGTGTGTGAAATGATCAAGCAGTTGTTCTAGTTAGTTCTAGTGTTGGTTGGTCTGTTCTATCTCTACCTAATTGTTAGTCTGCAATATTTAGTTGCTAATAAATCTTTTACAGTGAGTTACACTTATAAATATTTGTATTGTAACATTTACAAATTTATTAGTGTAAAAAATGGAAGTAGATCAGCATGAAAAATAAACAATGTAGCTCAAGCTCTATTATTTATTTTCAAATAAGGCCTATTGTACCAGAACCGAAATTTTCGACAACCAACCATCATGCGATAACGAAATCCTTAGAATCATTTGTAAATTGATTGCGATGTTTAGTATTTTTTCTTCTTCATTTGAAGCACTTATTGACAATTTTTCATAAAGTATTTTTTACATCTGGAGAAAAGCTACCTCTTTATGTTATTGATTTATAACAAGTGATAAATATTAATTTATGAACCCTTTATTGTTAACAGGTAATTTACCAATATCGTTGACTATTTCTGGTAGGGTGGATATAAGAACTGTTAACAAAAGCTTGCTCCCCCCCCCCTCTTTTCAAATGATTGCAACTCCAATAAGACTGACTTATTGTTAGGAATATGTACCTCGAAATTATTAGTACGATCATCAGTAGTTAGAAGTTAAATAATTGCAATTACCAACTATATTTTGTAGTTAATAGTTAAGATCATCTAACTACATTTTTTAACTTGTAGTTGGAAAAGTTTATCTACTAACTACTAGTTACAAAAAATGTAGTTGCTTACTGTTAACTACCAACTACATTCTTAGTTAGTATTTGTAACTACAATCAAACCAAAGTAGTAGTAGTTGGTAGATAATAGTTATAACTACTTTTTGCCCAACTCTGAAGTGAACTAACTAGAGTAGGAACGGCAGTTTTTAACATTAAGTTTATCATTCTTAAAATTATGATTATTTTATTTTATGTAAGTTATATGTTGTTTTAATAAATATGATGATGAAAGATTTTGGAAAGGAAACAGACATTTTGGAAAGAATAACATAAACTGAAGAAACAAAATTCATATTTTTTTAAAATTTATTTTTGGGGCTCCACAAAATCTTATATTCTTCTCGTGTCCAATCCGTACAATCCCAAATCCTGACGTAAAATCGTTAATTCTCCTTATCATGTTGCAAATAAACTTATCTATAAACATCGTAATATTTATTTATTTCGATTAACGTCACTTTATGCTGCTATGGCTAATCGGACGATGCTACGGTGGGAGTCCTAAATTTTGCCTATCCAGGTATAATTCTTTAACGACCACATCGCACAGGCTCGGGACCTCCATTTTATCCCAAGGACGGCATCCTGATTTTTTACGTTTAAAAAATCCTAAGGTTATCTGCCGGGCTGCGAACCCGCGATCTTGGGTTTAGTAGGTTTCTATGCTAACCACTACACCACAGGTGACCCTAAAGATCGTAATGTTCCATATGTTGCTGATTTAGGTCAGACCAGATACCTATCACTTCATAGTAAACTCAATAACCAACTCAAATCCACTAGTCTCCCAACTCGCTTCGTGCTCGATTCCTGATAATTATTCGAGGTGTCTGAAAAGAAGATGGCCTCGGGACCTGCCTAATATTAGAAATTAGAGACCTAATAGAGACCTAATATTAGAAATTGTTATTTAAGTGCTACTGATGAGTAGTTATTTTCAAGTTTTATCATGTTATTGTAATAGTATGTAACAACATATTTATTTGATGTACATATTTTGTACAGTTGTAAGTTTCAATAAATTAATGTAATAAAAAAAAAAAAAAAAGTTTCAAGATCCATTGCTTTTACGTACAAGACTTAAAAGACAAGAAACTGCTCCTCGTTTCCGACTACTATAACATTTACTAGATACGAGTATAATGTTCGAAGCTCCCAACAAAGACTTATTTACATGACAGTAATTAGACCAGGTTAACGACTGGAAGGTCCAGATACCTACGGTCATTGTAATCGTATTCAACACACTTGTTGTATTTATTGTATATAGTTGTCAAGATCAATAAATAATTAAAAAATACATATATTTACTTTAGCGAGAAGTAAAACAAGTACCGCCAGACGTTTTGTTCATTTTGTGAACCAAAATGAAGATTTTACCTCGTCACATTTTCGATGCGACTCTTGAGATAACCGCTATACATTCCCAAATATTTGTTCAAATGGTTCAATATTTTAGGAAAAGAGGGTGTGAAAATTTTACTTCTATCAACAACGACCACGACTGAAAGGCATTTAAAGTATCGTTGAAGATTTACACTGACATGTAATATTTCTTTCTTATCTTAGTGGATAAGGCACTTGACTTCCGTCTCACTGTCCCGAGGTCGAGTCTGGTCGTAAGCAGAAAATTTATATTTAGATATTTCAGTCGCGGATTTAGTTAGAGATCGGAAGACTCTCCTGGGGCTAATGTAGCCTCTATATAAGTGGGTGCCCCTAATTCGGGGAATTTTTTTCAGGCGGTTGAGTGTGATTACGGCCAAATCCTCCTTTCACAACCATTTGCCTGCTAACAGTAAACACACTTAAGTGCCCAACCCTTTATAGGTTGTAGAGATAAAGGCTTTTTTAATTATCATTATTATTTTTTTTAAATTTTGTAAATATTATTTATTTTTATTATAGTTCATATTTTGGATAATAAAAGCTAAACGAATATAAGGTTACGGTCGGGTTAAGAGGAGGCAGCAAACTGCCTTGACCAGCGCTACACCGACCAGTTCGATCCTTACGCTTCACTTCGAGTTTACATTTATCGATAGCTCTTTCCTATAACCTCACATGTAAACAATCACTTCTACAGTTTCAACTTGGATTGTTTTGTTTAGTCTGTTATATTGATATTTAGTCTTCTTAAATGTAAATAAGTGAAACAGAAGTTAACAAAATGAGTTTGATAAAGGATTAAGTGTTTTATCAATTCATGTTTTCTTATTTCCTCTTATCTAATGTGTAAAAGTGTTACAAAACTTAAGAACATTAATTTGTACATGGATTTGGTGTTTTATATATTTTTATTTGTTGTATCAATTTAAGTGATAAAATTTCAGTATGCTTATTTTGTGAATGCATTCTTTGTCATCCATAATACTTATTGCCCTAAAGTGAGACAGATTGTATAATTATTTCAATAAAACATATCGATCTAAAAATAAATCTGAGAAAGTATATCATAGGTTTCATATTTTCTTATTTCTACTTCCCTTGAGAAAATATAGCAGAAATTAACATCATCACTTTCAACTAGGATTCTGTCTTATATTATATAATGGCTTATAACATGGAGAATAGACAATGTGAAAATAATGACAGATTAAGAGGTAAATGACACATTACTATATAATTGTAAAACTGTTGGTATAATGTTATAGATTAAATTGTTTTAAAAAAAAATTAGAAGCCTGATGATGGAGCATTGTCTCCGAAACATGTAGCTACAAATGTTAAATAAATAGGAGTTATGTGAAATAAATACTTAAGGATTCTGTCTTTTAAATATTTATAATTTGTTATTTACACTTCCCTCACATCACAAAGTTTATCAAGAATTAATATTACTGGTGGTTTAGTATTATATTATTTTAATTAATTCAAAATTGATTTAGTTTCTTATATTTTGACATTTTCTTATTTCCACTTCATTATTTTCTTATTTCTCATATTAATACCATAAGGTAAACAGAAGTTAATATTACTTTGAACAGGGATTTAAAGTTTCTCCGTAAATAAATGAGAATAACCTTTCCCCTCGAAAAGTAGCGGCTAAAACACCGAAATAAATCGGAAGAAGGTAAGAATCGATAAAAGGTATTCTCGGCGGGCGTAGGAGCTGCCTCCTCTTAACCCGACCGTTACCGAATATAACTATACGAATTTTAATGGTTAATTACATATCAAAAATAAAGCCCCCCTACTTCTGATAGCTAAAGAAAGAATAATATTGAACATGTTTTAGGAGTTCATCAAGGCCTCCTTGATTGTCGGTGCTCATGTTTTCTATTTTTTTTTTTTTTTTTTTTTTTTTTTTTTTTGCTCACCTGTGATTCATTTGCCTCATTGAAAATTTTTCAAATTAACTAGCTTAAACAATCGACTCTAAAAAAAATCAGACAACGATAAAATACTTATACTTACGAGGTGTGATCAAAAAGTTCCAGGACTTTTTATATACTATGGGAATGCAATGTCTCACAGCGATGCGGTTGGCAGCATTGTATTGCCTGACTCAACAGGAACACAGCTGTGTTTGCAGATCAATCATAACATCACTGAAAGTAACATTAGCACAGTTTGTTTGAGGTTAGTTTTATAGAGTTTGGATATTTTATGAAAATTAATGTGAAAGAAGAGCAACGTGTTTGTGTGAAACTGAACAAAACGTTTTCTGAAACCTTTTTGATGTTACAAGAGGCTTTTGGTGAAGAATGTCTAAGTCGATCATGCTGCCATCAGTGGTTCAAGTGGTTTAAAGATGGCCTTTTTGTGTAAAAAACGCAATGACTGTCATTCCTCAGCCCCCCTGCTCACCTGACCTGGCTCCAGCCGACTTTTTTCTTTTCCCGAAGCTCAAGAGACACCTGAAAGGACGATTTCAAACAGTTGACGAAATTAAAGAAAAAACAACGGAGCTGCTAAACACCTTTACAAAAGAAGAGTTTTCTGGGGCCTTTGATCAGTGGAAACACCGGTGGGAAAAGTGTGTAGCTTCCCAAGGGAGTACTTCGAAGGAGACAAATTTGAATAACCTGTATGTTGTATGAATAAATGTATAAAAATTCAGTCCTGGAACTTTTTGATCACACCTCGTACTTACTCAAACCTTTATGGACCTATGCATCACAAATATTTGGGACAGCAAAAAAGACTCACATTCAAAAATTACAAAGTTTTCAGTCTAAGGTTTTAAGAATCATAAGACGCTCACCCTGGTACGTCAGTAACAGATAATTGCTTACAGACTTGAACATACCCACTGTACAGGACCATATTCACACTTCATACAAACGATTTAATGACAAACTTCCAGGGCACTACAACAAACTAATACAAAACCTGGCGACTTTGGATATGCCAGAGAGAGCGCGACGAAGGCTGAAGAGGAGCTGATTAAGAGATCTTCTAAGATAAATCTTTTTAAAAAAGTAAGACTACAGTAGGTACCGTTGGATGTTGAATTCCCTCATGGTCTGACATGCCAATTTTTTAAAGAATTTCTCGTATTTCATCCGCTCATTGTCACGAATTGAGTGACAGGTGTGGATATAATAAATAAAGAGAAAAAAAAAAACTAGCTTAATCCTGCTAACGGTCCATGCCCTTATGTTCTTTATTTTATCAGCTTACCTGTATGATTTTAAATTATTTTTATTAATTTAAAGTTGAGAAAAAATAGAGTTTTCATAGGTGACTTTTTTCATTCAAACCAATAGAAATAGAAAATAAACTTTAATCTGGGACGATGTCCCCTAAGAATAATATAATGTACATAAATAAATACAATGAGTCAAGCTTTCATAAGATGAAATAAAATAAATTAACAATCTGGTTAATTATTTACAATTTTACAAATAAAGAACAAGAACAGACACAGATGAAATAAAAATTACAAAAATCCAATAATTGTAGGAGAAAAAATAAAAACCTATTTACATCTTCTGAATGCTTTTTTTTTTTTCTTTTTTTTTTTTTCTTTTTTTTTTTTTTTTTTTTTTTTTTTTTTTTTTTTAGTGAGGTTTTGCTAGTCAGTATCATTCTGGAGGGAAAGGAGGTATTGAAAGAGAAGGGATTTATTTATTTTATTTTAAGGTGCCGTGTACTGCAACATGGCCAGAGGCACCAAATTCCGATTTCTTGTTCATCTAAATGGTATTAAAGATTCTGCAATTCCTGAGGAACTTCAGAACATCTGGTTAATAGTTTTTCAAGATTGTACCCTTGTCTTTGTTGAAGATGGGTGTTCCAGCTGTAGGGTGTAGACTGCAATTACTAAATATGTGCTCTACTGATAGAGGAACATGGCACCTTGAGCACATGGGCTGTGAAGTACCTTGAAGTAGGTGTTGGTGTGTGAGTCTTGTGTGCCCGATGCGCAGCCTAGTCATCACCACTTGTTCCCTCCTAGAGCCGTTTAGCAGTGGCCATGGTTGACCATTAGGACAAATCATTTTAAGTTTGTTACTATCCGGAATCCTGTTCCAATAATAAATCCACGCAGCCTTGCACTTCTGTTGAATATATATTTGATAGTCGCTGAGGACAATTGGTAAGTTGGGTACCGGAAACATATTTCTCACCTCTTTAGCAGCTGCATCAGCCAATTCATTTCCATGTATTCCAACATGACTGGGTACCCAAAGAAAGTGTATTAGTTTATTAATTGTGAGTAGCTGTTTTATTATTGTGTGTGAAATTGGATTGTTGGAATGGTGTGAGTTTTGTAAGTTTTTTAAAGCCGAAAAAGAGACTGTACAAGGAATTTAAATGTGGGCAGAGATGGAGCATTACGGATATTACAGGGTAGTGAATTCCATTAGGAAGTAGCACGGCAAATGAAGGAGTGGTCAAATGATGTACTCCTATTGGAAGAAGTATACAGGTCAGAGGAGCGAGATCTTTTAGTTCGGGAGGAGACCGAGGATCTGAACTGGAAGATGTTATAGATGTAGGAGGGATTCCGAGAATTAATGGTTTAATAGAGGAAGGAGGCTAGGAAGTAATTTCAGCGGGATGAAGGATAAAGCCATTTTAACTCTGTATATAGATAATGTTACGGTCAATTTTGATACTTATAAATATTTACACCTCACACTGTTGCCTTAAGCCCAGTGGAGACGGCAAGGGTCGACTTATAATAGGCTCGGACGCCACGCTATTTTTTTCTTACAAGGAAAATAGCGAAAACTAAATAGTAAATACTAAATAAATAGTACAAAAAAAAGGACTTATCCTAGTAGCATAAGTCAAAAACTTCACAAATCAATAAAATACCTTTTTCATGAAACAATTAAATTTTTTTATTCAAATTTACAACCTTACTCTCTTTTTATCTATTTTACAACTCATAAATAAAAAAAAATGTTAGGTTCTTTTTATGTTATCTTAGTTTATTTTACTTTATTTATTTATTTTTTTAAATAATCTGTATCAATGTGATGTGTGGGAGGCTTTTGGAACCCTAAAGATAAACCTAACGAAACAGTTCATTAGTCTCCTTAGTTTACTCTCGAGTTCCGCCGTCAACCCACCATATACAACACAGCTGTAGTCAAAATGGGGTAGGATAAGGGAAGAAACCAAGAGTTGACGAGTAGGTTTCGGAAGGGAGTCCTGGGAAGAATGGAATAGTTTAAGGATGGATATAACTCGTGGAGAAATTCGGGAGATATGGGGTTTCCTTGAAAGGGTTTGGTCGAAGGCAATACCAAGGTTTTTAACTGTGGAGTGGAATTGAATAGGTTGGGAGTTGTACAATACAGCTCCTAAACGGTAGGTCCTAGAGGCAAATGTTATATAACAAAAAATATTCTCCATTTCGATTGCTATCGATAGTTGCTTCCTTTTTTTTCCAAAGTTATTCAATAAAGAATTTCAACTAATTTAATTAAATTCCATTATGCACTTACTATTTAAAATTTGCAGGATTATAAATTAGATATAGATTATATCATAAATATGAGAGAAAAAAAAACAACTAATTTATATGAATTTTAAAAAAGTATTTACAATTTCTATGGTTACAATAATAATGAACAAATCATATCTTCAGAAAAGATAAATAACAAATTAGTTAATTTCAAGAGTCAAGTGTGCTCCTTAAGCAACATATTTCCCGAACGAAAAACTAGAATTTCTGCTTTCCTTTGGCTTAACCTTTGAGAGAACCCTAGAGCTCTAGGAATTCCGAATTAAATTTTTAAAAAACTCGACACTGGACAAAGCCAAATAAGCATAATTCCGAGAGTTTCAAAAACTTGAGGGTAAAAAAGATCTATCGATAGTCGACACTATCGATAGTGACCATCGACAGACATGACCTATCGATATATCGATAGTAACTATCGACTATCGCCCAACCCTAGTTCCATTTTAAAACTTTGCTTTAAAATTAAAGTTAACTTCGATATGTTATACGGACGGCATTAATAGAAGGGATCCAATCCTCATTGAAAATCATAAATAGTTTGGTTCTTTTTATTGAAATAGAAACGTCTATTATTCCATTAAAATACCTGAACCAAGAGATGACTCTTTTCTGTTAAAAATAGTAAGGACTAATACTGTCAAAAACCACTTCTAACTCATTTTTGCATATTTTGTGAATTGGTTCCCTTCTGCTAAATACCGTCCATATATAAATGTTAACTGTTATTTTGAACTACGAAATGAATCTAGACCTTCTCACTCGGGCTAGAATAGGTTAATAACCTGTAAGATACCCCGTTATTCTTGTACTATTTACAAAAAAATATGCGTATTTTAAACATTTTATTCGCCAGTTCTCTGGTTGTACCAGGTATGCAAGTTTAAAATGTCGTTTATTTCTTAAAATATATACACAGTAATTTAAAAAAAAGTATTATATATTTTATTCAAAGTACTGACCCTCGCTTTCTACACATTTTGTCCATCTCTCGGGCAATATATGGATACCATTCCAAAAGAATGCTTCATCTTTATTTGAAATCCATTCATCGAGCCATTTTCGTACGTTTTCGAAATTGTTGAAGTGTTGCTCCGCCAATGAGTGTCCCATCGATGAGAAGAGGTGATAATCAGAAGGCGCCAGGTCAGGTGAATACGGCGGGTGGGGTAGGAGTTCCCAACCAAGCGAAGAAATCGTTTCCTTAGTCAATCTGGCTGAATGTGCAGGAGCGTTATCATGCTGAAGAATGACTTTGGCGTGCCTGTGAGCCCATTCTGGGCGTTTTTCGATCAATGTGTGACTCAAATTGATCATTTGTTGTCGGTAGCGCTCGGTATTGACTGTTTCGCCGGGTTTGAGAAGCTCGTAGTAGACTACTCCCTTCTGATCCCACCACACACACAGCATTGTCTTCTTCCCAAAACGATCCGGTATTGCACTCGATGTGGATGGTTGTCCTGGCGTTACCCATGATTTTTTTCGTTTGGGATTCTGAAAATAAATCCATTTTTCATCGCCAGTTACAACTCGATGCAAAAAACCCTTTCTTTAGTGGCGTAAAAGCAGCATTTCGCACACAGTTTTTCGTTTTTTTTTTCCATCTGTCGTTCGTCCAATTCATGTGGAACCCATTTTCCAACCTTTTGAATCTTTCCCATAGCTCTCAGGCGATCGGAAATGGCTTGCCTAGTGACATTCAACTGTTCTGCCATCATTTGTTGGGTTTGGGTATTGTCTTCGTCTAATAAAGATTGTAATTCGAAGTCCTCAAACTTTTTTGGTCGATTTTCTCGTTTTTGATCAGTAACATCAAAATCCCCACGTTTGAAACTTTGAAACCAACGTTCACATGTCCTGACGGTTTGAGCAACATCGCCATAAGTCTCCACAAGAATTCGATGACATTCAGATGCCTTTTTCTTTGATTAAATAAGAAAATCATGACATGCCGCAAATGCTCTTTATTTGGCTTAAAATTAGACATTTTTAACACTAAAGAAAGGTATGATACGTCCACGTAAACGACTTAAAAAAAAACAACTGACTTTTGTAAACAAATGACTAACAAACAAAATAGCGTTTAGAGATAAGCAAATCCTTCAATAGGCTAAGAGCGCATTCTATTGGAATTAAAACGACATTTTAAACTTGCATACCTGGTATTTATGAAACTAAAACAAAAGATAACGTATTACTGTGTGATTCATTCTTTCTTGATGACGCAACTGCCTACAAATTTGAATAATGACCATTTTCTCTTTATTCAAGAATTTTTATTCAGTTATCAGATAATTTATTCGAAGTGCATTTGAAATTATTTGTAATGTATAAATTAGAGATAATAATTGTTGTACTGTGAAAATTGTATTAAATATCCAATTTTTTACTTGTTGTAAAGCCAAATGATCTTTAACTGTAGCGAGACTTCATGAAGATGGTGCGATTTCCACTATTCCGAACAAAGAAACTAGTTCGGTTTCAAACGTAATTACATCTGTCAGTTTCTGCGGATGAACTCCGCCAGTGACCAGAGACAAAGAAGGACGATGCTCCTATAAATAGCTATAATATTGCCATTATCAGACCGAGTACACGATCCCCTGGGAACTCCTTCCTGGTAATAAAATGTTATAATTCCTCAAGATAGCTATCGGACGAGAAAATGATCGAAGGAGGGTAGCGAATAATTGGCGGGAATGTAATTCTTCTGCGTGCGGCGTTGATGGGAGGATCCTTATCTAGCCGGCCTTGGAGGATCACTGAACCGCGTTGTCCGCCACTGCCTCCGAGATATTGTTTAACTAGTCTTATATAAGGCTGGGACCGTTTGAGATGTGATCGGAAAAATAATAAGCATTTATAATATGTCTCTTCAGGTACGCATGATGGTATAGAAGGATCAATACAATTAGGATTGATAAACTGGACGATCGGTAAATCAAAGAGTAAAAGAACATATAAGAGCATGCACTAATAAGACCCAAAATTCTAATTTCGCTATCCATCTAAATGAAAATAACCACAAATTTAATAAAGACTCGGGAGTAAAAATATTACATCAAGTAGAAAATAGCCTAAAATTAAATACTTTTGAATCACTAGAAATAATAAAACCGTTTAAAACCGATTCAGTTTTTTGTTTAAATGATCAGAATAACTTATCCAACAGACCCATTTTAAATTTGTTTCTCATAGGAACGGAAAAATCCAATGAGTCATGAGGGAAACCCCATTGTAAATCAAAAATCTAACCTACCTGCCCCCCCCCTTTTACTTCTCACGAATTCAGTGTTTTAGTTACCTCGAAGGTGAGTGCCCATGTTTGATTTCTTGTCTTATCTTTTTAAAAACTTCAGTATATATAATCTATTTAACATAGTACTGATGTGTTGAAAAAATTTTGTATGTTTTAGAACTGAAGATGAATGTTTAGCATTCGAAACTAGTTTTCTAATAAAATAATCTCAATAGAAGTGGCAATTAATTCATCAATCCTAATTTTATAATAAGTATTTTTTTTTTTTTAAATTTAAAGTACAAATAAATTCTAAACATCATTATTTCCTACTTATGAATGAGGCTCCTTAGTGTTTCAAGATGTCAGAGAAGATGTATTGAGTTCAACCTCTGCATATACCTACCAAAAAAAGAACACATATGAAACTACAAAAAATAGGTTCAAAAAAGCTCCAAGGCTGTACTTATGAAATTCAGAGGCCAAAAGTGTGCCATTTTATCTAATAAGTTTAGGACACTAACTAGGCTCAGATCTGCAAGAATCCGACGATAATTGACGGCCCAAGCATTCCCTCCCGACAAATTAGTTGTCGTCCTTTTGAAAATTGTTTTCATTTTTAAAAGGATATTCTCACTTCCTGTTGAATCCTTTTTCGAAGACAATTTTTTTTTATAGCTATTTATTTCAATTTACAACTTCTTCTTCTTCTTCTTCTGCGATCTTCCCTTAGATGGCCAGGTCGGGGGTCAAGATGAGGAATTCAGTGGTCCTCTTAAGGTCCTCCAGGTCACCATGGAGCTTGGTCCGCACATCGATTGGAGAGGGCCATATCAGCTTCCTTTGCTCAGAATAGAGCCAGCAGGTCTGAAGGATGTGCTCAGTATTTTGTTCACCCTCTCCGCACTCGCAAAGGGGGCCGGATCCAATATGAAGCTTTTTGAACAGGTGAGCTCTGAGCCTGTTGTGTTCCGTTCGCAATCGGAAGATGAGTACCTGCTCTTTTCGAGTGAGTTCGTAGATTGCATCTCCAGGATCGTGATGTGGATGTCTCCCAATTCATCGCTGGCTGACTGCGGCTTTGTTGAGCGTTTTTACTTCCTCGAGACTGAGGGTACATTCGAACTGCCCATTCAAAGCTCCTTCCTTGGCCAGCTGGTCCGCCCTCTCGTTTTCAGTGAGTCCGTAGTGTCCTGGAATCCACTGCAGGATGACCTTTTTGTAGATAGCCATCAAGCATTCGAGTTCCTTGGAGAGATTTTTCAGGCCCGTGCCCCACTTCGATCTAAGAGATTGCAACACTGATGCTGCATCAGTAAGGAATACTATTTTTGAGTTCTTTGGTCTCTTAAGTATCCTAAGTATTCTCGATGCCTCACATATGGCTTCCTGCTCAGCTGGATAATTTGATGAAGCAAAGCCAGTCGGAACAGCCTTCTCGATTATGTTTCCTACAGGAAATTGTATATGGATACCGGCGCCACCATTTGTTGTTGCATTTGTGGCCGATCCATCAGTATATATGCGGGTCCACTGGTCTTTTGGGTACTCATTATTTATGTGCTGAAGGGAAAGAAACCTCATTTGCTCTTCGGATGAGTTCTCCTTGCTTGCGATACAAGGGATTGTCAGAACTATTAGAGGTTTCGGAGCCTCAAGCCATGGAGGGTTGTCTTCTGCCGCTGTAGACTTTTCGGAGATCCGCCGCTTTCCATCGATTTCCGAAAGTAACCTTGCCGTAATGTGCATACTGCTTTCTCGCTTTAATCGATTTACAACTGTATACCATATAAATAAAATACATCCGGTAAATATGATGACAATGATGTGTAAATGATGATGGTAAAAATGACGTGTCAATTGCTTGCAAAACAACTACTCATTGGTAGCACTTATAAAGGTTCTATATTATGAAGTACTATATAAGCAGGTCCCGAGGCCATCTTCTTTTCCACGCCTCGGAGGGTTATCTGGAATTGAGTGGGAAGCAAGTTGTGATACTAATGGATTTGAATGGTTAAGGAGTTTGCTATGAAAGGAGAGGTATCTGGTTTGAGCTAAGTTAGAAACATAAAAATATTATGATCTTTGTGGATAAGTTTGTTTGTGCAAAAGTAAGGAGCATTGAGGGTTTTTCTAAGGATTGGATACGAAATTAATTGGATGGCTCAGTGGAGCATCGAAGCTTAACTCCATATGTCCAAATTGGTCTAATTACTATTATGTAAATGAGTCTTTTGTAACTAATCGGAAGGTACGAACGTTTGTCAAATAAATGTTGAAGGAGTCGGAAACGACGTGAGTTTCTTGTCGTTTGAGTCTTGTTTTTGTTGATTTTTAAATTGGCGGAAGGATATTCCGCTTACGTTGTCCTTTAGTCCGTCATTGTTGTCTTTTTTGAAAATTAAATTGATTATTAAATTTAATTAATAAAGGAATCTCTCTCTCTTTCAGCTTAATATTTAACTATTTTAATATTGTGTTCAAATATATTTATTTCATAAAATTGAAAGGTGAAATTCAAATAGTTATAGGTTTTAAATTCTGGATCTGACGATTTTTAACAGCCGAAAGGCATCCTTGGTCACTCTCCTTCCCGATAAATTAGTTTTCATCCTGAAGGATACTATTTCGAGATCTTCCAGGGTTTATATTTAGTTTTATTAATACATCTATTACTGATATATTTCAGTCGTATACGGCCCAGATAGTGTGTCATTGGCATAGTTGCTTCCTTTTCCTGCCACAAATGGGAAACGCTGCTAGTATATATATAATAAATAAAAAAAAATTAAAAAACTTCTCTTACCAAAATTAATAAGCTTCATGTCCTCAAGATGTTATTTTGTATAAATTTTCTGCTTCTGCAGATTTATTATTTATTCTCAATTTCACTGTCAAAATAAATCGGGCTAACGGAATTGAGATAATTAAAAAAATAATAGTATTAAAATATATATAGTGGCCTAATTGCTGGATTGGGTTCGAATATAAAATACAGTGGAACCTCGCTTATCCGAACGTATTTTTGCTAGGTGTTCGGATAAGCAAAAAATTCGAAAAAGTCATAAAAAATGTTCATGGAAGTAAAAAAGAAATTAATGAAATTAAAAAAAAAACAACGTTATTTCAGGTTTTTCAAAAATAACGCCTGGTTCCTAAAAAATGATGCTAGATAGATTTTTTTGCCTTCAGATTCGAATTAAGTACACTTTTTTTTTTTTTTTTTTTTTGCAGAACTGTTTTATCATTCTAGTTATGGATTTTTTTACAATATATATTTACATTAATTACAATCTGTTAGCTTTTAATACAAGACACTCATATGTAACAAAAGAAACTGAATTTAAAGCCTTTATTTCGATGTTCTTCATATCTTTATGAGTTAATTATTTATAAAAATAACAATTCACTCTTATCATTCACAGCTGTTTATTACGACTTCTAATAGGCATTATGGGTAACGTAAAAAAAGTCAACTCATATATTAATGAAGTGTTTTTTTTTTTTTTTACATACACATGAAGTATAAAATATACAGAAACATGAAAATCATGGAAGCCTTGAATGAAACTGAAAAACTAATGTGATTTGATAAGAATCTCAGGATAGCCATTGAATAGACATTATGTCATGGTTTAAACATCATTTTTTAAAAATTAAATCACATTTAAAATATAATATCATTACATCATTTTTCTAAAATGTTAAATTATGATAATGACAGTTAATTGTAATAAATTGTATTACAATGACAAATAACCTCGATGCCATTCTCATTCATCGTGAATCAGTTTCCATTTCAGTAATTGGCCGAGCAAAAGGAAGTTGGAATCGTACAACTATCCATCACATTCTGTCAATAAGAAAATTCGTGAAGGCAGTCGATAGCAATCATCTCTAATCGGCAACTTTATTGAAAAGATTCGGGACTTCCATGTCTTCGGTCAATGTCCTATAAGTTTCACTTTCGAGAAATTCAGAATAAAAACCACCAAGACGTTTAATATTCGAGGAACTGATACATTTATCGTCCATTTCACTATTTTCTTCAAGGCGACAATAAATAGTTTAATTATCTTTATACACTTGCTTTATTTCGCTAAATGTCGACTTTATGTAATAGTTTTGAAATTATTATAATTAAAATTAATGCTAATAAAATAAGGCAGTATTATTAAACGACACTTATAGTTATAAATCTACACGGTATGGGTATAAACGCGTAGGATATACTTTCGTTCATACACGCCAAGCCCTTTGAATGGTGATTTTTGTTTATATTTAAAATTATATATGAAACATTACTATTTAAAAAAAATGAAAAATTCATACCTTGATTTATTAAGTAATTTTAGTTTTAACCTAATCAAAATAAATCCAGAAAAATCTCACCTAATAACCATTACCCTACGTCGTAAAACTACACTATCCTTTAATGATATTCCACTAATCCCTGTTAAACAGATCCGCTACCTAGGACTCCACTTGGACAAACGTTTTATTACTTGGAATCAACATACAAGACTAAAACGACAAGAAACTGCCCTTCGTTACAGATTACTTCAACATTTGTTAGACAAGCGTTCAAAGCTCCCAATTAATTACAAAAGACTCATATACATGACTGTGATTAGACCTATTTGGACGTACGGAGTTGAGCTTTGGGGCTGCACTAAACCATCCAATTCATCTCGTATCCAATCCTTAAAATCCAAAATCCTTCGAAAAATCCTCAATGCTCCTTAATTTGTCACCAATAAACTTATCCATAAAGATCTTAATGTTCCATATGTTGCTGATTTAGCCCAAAGCAGATACCTATCCTTTCATAGTAAGCTCCATCACCACTCAAATCCCCTAATTTCTCTACTTGCTTCCCACACCATTCCTGATAATCCTCCTAGGCGTCTGTAAAGAAGATGGCTTTAGGACCTTTTGAAATAGAACTAGTGCTGCCAATGGGTACTTGCTTCCTAAGGAATTGTTATTTTATTATTACATTTACTGTATGTATGTTTTTTTAATGTACAGTTGTAAATTTCAATAAATATATTAGAAAAAAAGTTTTTTTTTTTTTTTCGTATGGAGTTTGTATGGACCGTACTGATCATCGTGTAGACTCGGTTCCCGGCAGAAAATAACCAAAAGATCGTCTGGCTTTCAAATCGTATGTCAGTGTACCCTAATTTTTCTGGTGCTATTTTAAAAGCTTTTTGTAAATCGTCGTTTTTGATATGAAATAATATATGCTAATCATTGTTTTGCCTTCTCGCATTTAAGAAACTTGCAAATACTAGCTACAAACCGGTCCTAATTTATTTACTTTTTTTTTCCGATATAAACTAAATTAATATAACATACAATGTATTTTATTTGGAATCCTTACAATCCAAAATGCTTCGAAAAATCCTCAATGCTCCTTAATTTGTCACCAATAAACTTATCCATAAAGATCTTAATGTTCCATATGTTGCTGATTTAGCCCAAAGCAGATATCTATCCTTTCATAGTAATCTCCATCAACACTCAAATCCCCTAATTTCTCTACTTGCTTCCCACACCATTCCTAATAATTCTCCTAGGCGTCTGTAAAGAAGGCCCAGAGACCTTCTAGTGTAGATTTTTTATCGAAGTGCTACGTTATTGTAAGTTTTGTCACGTTATTGTAATAGTTAACAACACATTTAGTTGATGTACATATTTTGTACAGTTGCATATTTCAATAAATTGATATAATAAAAAAAATAAAGTTTCAAGATGCATTGCTTTTACATAGCAGACTTAAAAGACAAGAAACTGCTCCAAGTTTCCGACAACTCTAAGATTTACTAGACAAACGTTCAAAGCTCCCAACAAAGACTTATTTACATGACAGTAATTATATCAGGTACATGACAGATAAGTCCAGATACCTAAGGAGTTAAGCTTTGGGCTCCACTAAACCTTCCAATTCTTCGTAAAATCCTCAATGCTCCTTACAATTAGGATTGATGAATTATTTGCCACTTCTAAAATAAGTCATAAGGGAATTCCCATAGTAAATTACAAAAATGTTACCTACCTGCACCCTTCCACTTCTCACGAATTCAGTGAGAAGTACATTTCTATTGCAGTTCTCTCTTGGACCTTCTAAGGTGCGTACTTATTTTTGATTTATTGTTTCACATTTTTAAAAGGGTCACCTGTGGTGTAGTGGTTAGCATAGCAACCTACTAAACCCAAGATCGCGGGTTCGCAGCCCGGCAGATGACCCTAGGATTTTTTAAAGGGAGTAAAAAATCCTCAGCTATGCCGTCCTTCGGAAGGGACGTAAAACGGGGGTCCCGAGCCTGTGCGATGTCAGGTACTCGTTAAAGATCCCTATCCTAATTATACCTGGATAGGCAAAATTTAGAACTCCCACCGTAGCATCGTCCGATTAGCCATAGCAGCATAAAGTGACGTTAAACGAAACAAACAAACAAACATTTTTAAAAACTTTTAATCTATACCTACGGAGTTGAGCTTTGGGCTCCACTAAACCTTCCAATTCTTCGTAAAATCCTCAATGCTCCTTACAATTAGGATTGATGAATTATTTGCTACTTCTAAAATAAGTCATATGGGAATTCCCATAGTAAATTACAAAAATTTTACCTACCTGCACCCTTCCACTTCTCACGAATTCAGTGAGAAGTACATTTCTATTGCAGTTCTCTCTTGGACCTTCTAAGGTGCGTACTTATTTTTGATTTATTGTTTCACATTTTTAAAAACTTTTAATCTATACCTACGGAGTTGAGCTTTGGGGCTCCACTAAACCTTCCAATTCTTCAATCCGAAATTCTTCGTAAAATCCTCAATGCTCCTTACAATTAGGTATGATGAATAAATTGTCTATTAGGATTTTTTTATTAGAAAACTAGTTTCGAATGCTAAACATTCATCCTTAGTTTAAAAACATACAAAAATTTTTCAACACATCAGTACTATGTAACATAGATTACATACACTAAAGTTTTTAAAAACGTAAGACAAAAAATCACGAAATTCAGTGAGAAGTACATTTCTATTTCAGTTATCTCTTAGACCTAGGTGCGTACTGATGTTTGATTTAGTCCAAATCAGATACTCGTCCTTTCATAGTAAACTCCATACCCACAAGAAATCCACTATTCTTCCAACTCCCGACAAGAAACTGCCCTTCGTTACAGACAACTTCCACATTTGCTAGACAAACATTCAAAGCTCCTAATTGATTACAAAAGGCAGTGATTAGACCTATTTGGACGTACAAAATTGAGTTTTGAGGCTATACTAAACCATCCAATTCATTTCGTATCCACTCGTTACAATCCGAAATTCTTAGTAAAATCTCCAATGTTTCTTATTTTGTAACTAAAAAACTTACCCACAAAGATCTTAATATAAGGGTTTCATAGCAAACTCCATTACCATTCAAACCCATTAATGTCATGTCCAGCTTCAAATTCCATTCCCGATAATCCTCTGAGACGCCTGAAAAGAATTTGGTTATGAGACCTTTTAATATAGAACTTCTAATGATTAGTTATTGACATGCCATTGTAATCATTTCTCTCAAATTTACTTGTTGTATATATTTGTAGCGGTAGATACTAAGGACAACAAATATTAGTTTTACTAATTATTTTATGCGTTTATCGGACTACTTTTATGTGTTGTCATGGCAACCAGTTTTGTTTATAATGACTGATAATGTTTTAATTGTAACCTCCTCAGTTTTGTTATCATCGCTATGAAATAATGTGTTTTTTTGTTTTGTGTTGTTTGGAACACGTAGTTTTTTTTGTCGAGACCTTCTGATTTACTTACACATAAAAACTAATCATTCTCGAGATATTAATAAATAGATGCATCGTTTACACTTTAGCATTGACCGGAACGTAAACAGTAATTGCGAACTATTTTTCCTAGTTTTTATAGAAGTGATCATGCTGTCGTAAATATGTACGATTATTAGCGATGAATCGAATCTGATCTAATCTGGAATTCAATGGGTAATCATAAAAACCGTGATTTCTTGTAAATAATGGAAGAAAATGATTGATTCAGGCAAATCGTAAACCTCAATGTAATTACTTCTTCAAAATTCAGGATGTTGGCAGCGGTTTATACTTCAATGGAGATAAAGTGTTTTTAAATTGCAATTTGTTTTCAAAGTCATTCAGAAAGGATCACTTCAAATCGCTTGTTTTCCTGCTTTTGATGACACATTTATTCAATAAACATTATGAACTTTTAATATAATTTATTCGTTTTGGTTTTATGTTATTTTTCTGTTGTTGAATTGTATAGTTACATGCCTTTAAGAACATAGTTCCTTTTTAATTGTTGAATAAATGAGTTTAGGAGTAGTGAAGGTTGGTAAGTAGGTGAATCTGTGAAGGTTTATTATTTTATATGTTGAAAGCACAATTTATTTTTTGTACCTTTTGTATCAGGGTTTATCAATATAATTTATTTATAATAAATTTTCCGAAGTTAAAATAGATATAATTACCACGTTAACTGAATGCGCAGAAAAAAGTCAATTTTAGCAATTTTTCAAATATTTTCTTTCTTACTAGAAACAGACCTGAGAAAATCTTATTTAATAAATAAAAACAGGCATTTTTCCATTCTAAAAAAAAAAATTAAATTATTCATTAAAAAGCTAAATTAATATTACTTTAATTAAATCATACCTTTACAAACTTTCGACAGCAATGCTTCCTGGGTACTTTCCTATTTCAATCACTAAAAACCATAATGCCATCCAATCCTATATTCTAGACCTAATTACTCTGCGTTCTTCTATCCACCCCCTGAACACAAGTTCCCAACCTTTTAACCTGTATACATCCTCACATACAATTGCTTTCTTTGAAAAATCTTTTCAATCTCTTCTCGCTTCTTCCCTGACATTTAAACATCATTTATTTTTACACTTCTTAGACAATCAATCTTCCGCAAATATGTTAATAGTTAAGTAAACATTTAGATTTTTTTTATCTTTCCATATATGATTTTATTTTATTTTATATTTATTTTTCAAAAAACAACATGTGCTGTAATTACTGAAGCATTGAATTTGTAAATAATAGGCCAGACAATTGTACCTGCAATTGTCCATGATTATTATTCTTAGGGGACTGTAAGTCCCAGAATAAAGTTTATTTTATTTTATCCATTCTACAATTTCTTTCTTTCATTCAAAAAGCTGTATTATATGTAAGGAGGAAATGCTATATCGGTGGGTAATGTACTAAACTCATAGCCTGGGACCGGAGTTCGAGTCCGGTTGTAGGAAGAAACGTTATCTTCCATTATGATCGGATTGGTGGAGACCTGGGAGTAGGCATAGCTCCTGAATATAAGTAACTATACTATTATATAAAAGAAAAAGCCATTTTTCGTTTGTGACGACTAACCGCGATAACTACTGAACCATTCAGTACCAAATTTTAACTACATCATCTTCGTAGTTCAAGGAAGGTTTAGCAATAATAAAATCTACTGATTTTCAATTACTTTGCTTTAAGAAAAAGCAATATGTCGATAACAGTGAAGTTTAAAAATTGACCAATAGGTGGCGAGCGCTATTCTGCATGAGAGATTACAAAGCTAAGGTGTTAAAAGAGCTTGAAATTGATAGTAAAATTTACTTGTATTTAGTTAAATTATTTTTTAAAAAAAATTAAATATGTGTTGCGACATGTGGATCCCACTGAAATTTGAAAATGTGTGGTTAGCACCATTCCGCAATAGAGTTTACAATTGTAAAACTAATGAACTCACCTGCAACAAATTTTAACTGCACTACCTTCATATGTCGGGGGATATTTAGCAATAATGAAATTTAAATAAACAATGCTTAGTGGCAGAAACAAGGTTCGCCACTCTGTCAAATACTTTTATGTTTAGAAATAAAAATCCAACCGGATGAAATCCATAAAACTATTTATGCTAAATAAAAATGAAATGAAATGAAAATGAAAATGAAATGAAATGAAAAAATAAACTTTATTCTGGGACTTATTGTCCCCTAAGAATAAAAATAATGCACAATTAAGAGTACAATTGTCTGACCAATTATTAACAAATTAGATGTTCCAGTAATTAAAGCATACATTTTTTACAGGAAAAAAAAATAAATTGAATAAAAAATAAAAATAGATAAATATATGAAATAATAATTATAACATAAAATACAATCGTATATATATATATATATATATATATATATATATATATATATATATATATATACATACACACATATACACATATATATATATATGAACGCATAAAAAAAAAAAAAGTATTCATTTGATTATTGACATCTTTGCGGAAGATTGATTGTCTAAAAGGTACTGGAATAGGTTATTTTTAAAGGAGGTTATGGAAGCTGCTTTACGAATAGAAGTGGGTAAGGAATTCCAGAAGGAGGTAGCACGAATGATGAAAGATTTGTCAAAGGAAGCAGTTTTATGTGAGGGTATATATAGGTTAAAAGGTCGGATCTAGTGTTTAGGTGGTGGATAGAAGAACGCAGAGTTAATAAATCAAGAATATAGGGAGGGTTTTTGGTTTTTAGACATTGGAATATGAAAGTACCCAGAAAGTATTGCCGTCGAAATTTAGGAAATAGCCACCCAAGCTCAGAGTATCGGCAAGTAACGTGTGACCGCCTGGGGATCCCGCGACAAAGTAAAAATGATTACTAAATCAAAATGCCGATCCTCAGCTGTTTAATATTGTGTGTAAAAATATGATTAATGGGCCTTAAATTGTAAGCACTGATAATGCAGTTCATTATCCGCAAGAGTTTCTTGATAGTCTGTTGTTTATCTGATTTACCAACTCATACGTTAAAATTATAAATTGGATGAACAATTATGCTTTTAGGTAATCTTCAACTACCTGATCAGTGCAGTTTTAAACCGGTTTAGTATTACTGCTTTGGGTGAGAATATCATTAAAGAAATAAGCATTAAATTGCATGTTACAATAAACGCTTTTTATTGATAAACAAATTAATTATTAGCGATGATTATCCATATAATTGGGCGTAAAAAAAAACAAAAAAAAACCAGAGTTCAAAAGTCTGTAAACATCTTAAAGCTAATAATTCCTTTAGAGCATTCTCTAAGTTTGTTTATTAACACTGGACTTCTTAAAAAAAAAAGCCTCAGTTCAGTTATTTATTTCAGAAACATTACAGTGTCCTACGAAATTCTGGTAATTTTAAGACATTACTGGAAAACAAATTTCACAGCCGCTGAAGCAACTTGTGAAATTATTAAATATGAAGGGAAAGGTGTCCTTGAAGAGCGCACTGCGCGGCGTTGGTTTGAAAAATTTAGAAGTGGAGATACGATGCTGGAAAGGAAGAAGGGCTCCGAGCGGCCATTAATGGAATATTGATGAGGTTCTGAAGGAAGCTGTTGAGTCAGATCCGTCCACAAGTACTCGCGAACTTGCCAGTGAGAGTGGTGTGCCGAAAGATACTGTTAGTCGCCATCTTCTCTCCATGGGGAAGGTGAAAAACACCTCTAGACTGGTCCCTCACGAACTTACTCCTTAACAATCAGCAGAAAAGTTTACAGAACTTCATGGGTTTGAACCCCTGCCTCATCCACCATATAGTCCAGACCTAGCACCTTCGGATTACTACTTGTTTCGATCCATGGCCCATTTTCTTCAAGGGAAAAAACTTAATAATTTTGCGAAGTTGAAAGTGCTGCCCAAGAGTTCTTTGACAGCCATCCCAAGGAATGGTAGCAGCGTGGAATAGAGCATTTGGCTAGCAGATGGGTAATGACGGTAGATAACAATGGACTATACTTTGAGCATTAATGGCATTTTATATTTGTTTCAAAAAGGGTAATTTTTTTTTTTTTATACATCCCATTATAACAAGAGTTGAGCTTTTACCAATACCACTAAATCATTTTAATGACAGGTAGCACATCACACGTTAACAGACTAACACACCACAAAAACAATAATGACTCACACTCATTACTCGTGATAATGTTTAATTGATGATTCCTTTACAATTATGTTGGATAATGACACATCAACCTCGTAAAATCCTTGCCCCAATACGAACACTGACAAAAACAAACGGTTTACCAAACAAAGGCTTGTGCTCTCGTCCCACCTTGATCTAAACGAGGCAATCACCGTCTTCTTTGACTCGCAGTTCCGCCGATTCAAGCTCGCTACAAGTTGCAACTTCCGGGATCAATGCGATTTGTGATCTTGAGGCTCGTCCAATGGCACTCACCGAGTTACGTAATTGAAACGGACAGTGAATTATCTTACCTTGTGAACGTAACTTTGATGCAGTCTTTTTATTGTTTGTCTGGAAGCATCGCCATGATCCTTTGTTATCATTACTTTTCAAGCAGCTTTTAATCCAGTCTATAAACATATTTTAGAGTGCATGAAATATGCGATTATTTTTTCTCGTTAAGTTAAACATCCCTTCGTTAAGTCCCCGCCCCTGGGGGATGAGCTAAAAGTGGGGGAGAAAAGAAAGTCCCATTTTTGTGTTTTTCGATTATATTTAGAAAACGGTGAACTCTAGAAAAATACACTACAATTACAAATTAAAGCTAATAATATTCCTATAACATTGATTCTATACATATTTGTCAAACTTCCAACGGTTTTTGAGAAATACGTTATTTAAAATAGATAATTTACACAAAAATAAATTTTTTTTTTAAACATTTGCTTCTAGTACCTTTCACGATCGTTTCCCAGAAAAAATGTCAGGATCAAAGTTGTAGAAGTATAAATTTCATAAACAGTGGAAACTCGTTATTTCGTCACTCGATAGTTCGTCAGGATTTTTTTTTTTTTTTAAATTGGCAACTATAAATAACTAAATTAAATACGTATGTAATTCATTTTTTCCTCTTCCTACTTATTTAATCTTTAAACCACCTCATTTGGTTTGCCACTAAAAAATAAGCCTATATTTATATGTTTTAAGAATCATTTGATTGAAAAAAACAAACGGAACAAGCCCGGAGTCGATCCCTCCATTGATTGTTGTAACAGATAAAAGGAAGTATGAGTGCAGTTAACGAATTCCCGGAATCAGTTAATACTAGAGGTGAGCAAGTCGATTCATTTAACTCAACGTAGGTGAATCGATTCATTCACTGAAGTGAACCGATTCTTTTTATCGATTCCTCGATTCCTTCACCCCCCCCCATTTTAATTTTGTAACAGAAAAGTAGAAAACATTAATTTAGTCACTATTTTTAGTTCACTTTTAGGTTGATTGAAATGTTTTGTATTTCAAAATTTTAAAAAAGCATTTTGTGATCGTGTTTTAAATATGATTAACTTTTTTATAGTTTACCTACCTTTTGAGGAATTCAGTGATAAAAAACGTATTTTTGAATAATATGATAAATGTATTTTAATTCAATGAATCAACAACCAATCGAAAGAGCGTCGGTAAAATGGCTTGGGTATGGTTGGTAACAAGTAAGTGAACGTGAATCGTAGAAGGGATGAAAATAAGCACAAAAGAATCGTGATGGATAGAAAATAAGCACAAAAGAATCATGTGATGGTGTAGGAAAAAAAGAATGAACGAAACGAACGAACGAATTGTAGAAAAAAAGAATCGTGCTTAAGTAGGAACTGAACGAATCGTAAAAGAAAAGAATCATGGTGGCGCTGCAACAGAAACTGGACGAATGAATGACGTAAAACGAATCGTGATGGCGTAAAAGAATCGTGATGACGTAGGAACTGAACGAATCGTGAAAGAAAAGGATCATGGCGGCGCTGCAACAGAAACTGGACGAATCAAAAAAAAAGAATCGTAAACTGAACGAACGAATCACACTTGTCCAAAGACTCTAGATTCCCCCCCCCTTCCCACTACTCAACTGAACCGCGATTCTTTTTAAGGAATCAAAGGTCGATTCTTTTATTTTACTGAATCGGTTCTATTGAATCGATTCACCGTGCACTCTTCCATCTCTAGTTCATACTGGAAAGCTCTTCCTACAAAAACATAAGCATCTAGCGCAGCAACTTCTGCTGCAGGTTATAAAATGGGCAAAGATAAGCAAGAGGTAAGCAGCTGGTTAAACTTGAATAGTACGGATGTAGAGTTTTAAATTTTAAATGACAATGGAATTATAGAACAAGTGCTGGGTGCTCAAAATGAAGGTAGTGATAAAAGGGTGATGACGATGGCGTTTCTAATTCTTCCATGCAAAGAAGTAGGGGAAATTTTAACTAAGTGCATTGAGTGGTTTCGAGCAGCAATGTGAATCAGACATTCCACACCTGATGGGATGCGACAAGGGCTTAGCTTTTTTTATGTTTTTTGCCATTGTCACTCAAGCCCAGTGTGTATAATGTCCATCTGTTCGTTTTTACATTCAATAAATTGCAAAAAAAAAAATATATATAATTATATATTTTAAAATGTTTTTTTGTTACTTTACCAGCAAAATTCTGTAATTCGTCGTTTCCGTTATTTCGTCACCCCCTCCCACACTCACGACGAATTATCGAGTTTCTACTGTATATGTTTTTGGCATGTGACATACATGTTTAGCAAAATGTGAGGTAAACATTATTCTCTTTTCGAAAATTATCGATTTCTAATAACGTATATCTCGAAAACCATAGAAAGTACGATAAATATGTATAAAAACAATTTTATAGGAAATTTAATTAGTCCTAATTTTGATCCTTATTTTATTTTCCTAGAGTTCACCGTTTTCGAGATATAATCGAAAAACCCAAAAATGTAACTAAGTTCAGCCATCTAACGAAGCTGTGAAGTCAAAAAATAATCGGATATTCCATGAACTCTACAGCCCTCATTTCAGCGCTCATTGGCTGGACTATTAGCGTCTTTTCAGTGGTTTGTTTTCTTGTTCTGTTAACACAATAAGTTGATTAAAAATTTGATGATTTTGGGATAAAACAATGGAGGAATATGTGTAAATTTTCTATTTATATTAACGACTTGCCGAATCGCATCCACTACTCCCAATATCATCTTTATGCTGACGACTTGCAAATATATTTATCCTTTCATCCTTCAAATATGCTAGAGGCGACTTGTAAGCTACAGAAAGACATAGATAGCATTAACCTTTGGGCAGTGGAGAATAAATTAAGTCTAAATCCAGAAAAAACAAAGGCTATTCTTATTGGGTCAAAACCTCACCTAAAAGCTCTTCCCTACTATCCACTGCTTTTCCTAAAAAACCGTCCAATTCATTTCCAAAATTCCATTAAAAATCTGGGAATAACTTTCGATAAACATCTTGCATGGAATAGCCATATCTCTCAAATCACGAGAGAAATCTATTTTTATTCTTAAGCAACTTTCACATTACCGTGATTCATTACCATTAAGTACTCGAAAACTTTTAGTATCATCACTCATTTTTCCTAACTTTGACTATGGATGCGTAGTATATGGAGGACTGTCTGATGAGCTCGAGATGAGATGTAAAAGAGTAATGAACTGTTTTATTAGATTTATTTTCGGGATCTCCAGACGTTCTCACATATCTCACAGGTATTCTGAAATCGGGTGGCTGTACCCCGGTTTTCGACGTCAATACTTCCTGGGTGCTCTCATATTTCAAACCTTGAAAACCAAAAAACCCACCAATATCCATGACCTCCTTACTCTGCGCTCCTCCATTCACCTCTTAAATACTAGAACCCAACCCATCAACCTATACACTCCGGCGCATCGAACTGCATCCTTCGAGAAATCCTTTATTATCCGTGCTTCCTCGTTATGGAATTCATTGCCCATCACAATTCGAAAAAGATCCACTCTTACTTCCTTTAAACATCATTTATTCCTTTACCTCCTTCATTTTCAATCTTCCGAGCTAATGTAAAACGTGAATATTTATGTAATATACATTATAATAGTATACATAAGATGTATCATTTTACAAGATGTCACAGTTATCTTGTAACATATAATTTAATTATTTATCAATTTTTATTACTATCTATTATATAATATTATTAGTAATTATCAAAGCCAGATGATTGTCCTATGTACTGTAATCATATGTTATTCTTAGGGGACAAGTAGTCCCAGAATAAAGTTTATTTTCTTCTTCTTCTTAAATATGGGCACCTTCTTTTGTTTTTTATTTAAAGTTACTCTTAACTTGAAAAATTCTAGATTATTGTCTTTCATTAACAACTATAACAAGTTTCTTAAATGCGAGAAGGCAAAACAATGATTAACATATATTATTTCATTTCAAAAACGACGATTTACAAAAAGCTTTCAAAATAGCACCAGAAAAATTAGGGTACACTGACATACGATTTGAAAGCCAGACGATCTTTTGGTTATTTTCTGCCGGGAACCGAGTCTACACGATGATCAGTACGGTCCATACAAACTCCATACGAAAAAAACCAAAACTTTTTTTCTAATATATTTATTGAAATTTACAACTGTACATTAAAAAAACATACATACAGTAAATGTAATAATAAAATGACAATTCCTTAGGAAGCAAGTACCCATTGGCAGCACTGGTTCTATTTCAAAAGGTCCCAAGGCCATATTCTTTTCAAATGCCTCGGAGGGTTGTCAGGAATAGAATGGGAAGCAAGTTGAGAGACTAGTGGATTTGAATGGTTATGGAGTTTAATATGAAAGGATAGGTATCTGGTTTGGGCTAAATCAACAATATATAGTACATTAAGGTCTTTATGGATAAGTTTATTTGTGACAAACTAAGGATTTTTGGAAGGATTTTGGATTGCAAGGACAGGATACAAGATGAGTTAGATGGTTTAATGGAGCCCCATACTCAATTCCATACTCCAAATAGGTCTGATAACTGTTATGTAAATGAGTCTGTTTTAGAAAATTGGTAGTTTTGTACGTTTGTCTAGTAAATGTTGAAGAAGTCGAAAACGAAGAGCAGTTTCTAAAAAAAATCTTTACCCAATTTTCATCGCTTTCATGTCAATAGTTGTAGTTGTTAGCACAACATAAAATGCCTTAGTTTTATGAAGGTTTTTTGCGACGATTTTTTAAAACATTTTATCAATTTTAGTATTCACAATATTTCTCATCATAGTTTCTCTTCTGTTTTTTTTTCTCTATAAGATGATTCACCATGGAGACTGAATATAAAAAATTCATTCTAGAAACGCCAGTATTTTGAAATGATATTAGCCAGCATTTACTTACTTCAACCGTACTTATTTTTTAACGCATTGAATACATGAAGATGAACATAAAAAAAACCTTATAAAATAATAATAATAATATAAACGATTATAAATTATATTCTCTTAAAAAAAAAAAAAAAAAAAAAAAAAAAAAATGAATAGCGCTAAACAGCAACTTAACCTTAAATTAGGATAACCTTGCGCAAGGTTCTCTCTAAATCTAGATGAAGATCCCTCAATGGTTCCATTAAGTTCTTCACCGTTGTCTTTATTATCTTGACCCTGTAGTGAGTTAGAACATGATTTGTCATTATTGATGTCGAGACCTTCATGAAAGCCATTGCCATTCATAGAAGGTGAGAAAGAAGAATTAAAGATGACGAATGGTTTCAGAAGATCGACTCAAGGTATTCTAATACGGGCGTTCCATGCGAGGGTGATCTGATTTAGAGATCATGAAAGCATTGTATTATACGAATATTAACATATTTTTTATTTAATATGCTGTACATATATTAAAAATAAACCACCATCTTAGTATTAGGTTAGTCCTAGATATAGTTACAGCAAAGACGTGGTTTGCCTAAACCTTCTTATTCATTTAAGTGGCTTTCAATTTTCTTCTAAAACCTTTTCTCTAAATTATGTTGTGTTTATAATACATTTGTATCCAGTTTTGTTTGAACCTCTCACTATTCTTTAGTTCAATTTAAAAATTCTTTAGATTCATTTTCTTTTTTGCTGATAAAGGCGAGAGTATTTGCAATGGACATTGTATAGGGTACACCAGACACCCTTAAGGAAATATCCACACTATAAATCAAGAAAGAATAGTTAAATCCTTCCGAGCTAATGTAAAACATGAATATCTATGTAATATACATTATAATAGTATACATAAGATGTATCCTTTTACAAGATGTCTCAGTTATTTTGTTACACATAATTTAATTATTAACCATTTTTTTTATAATTATCTATTATTATTATTTATAATATTTAATCATCAAAGCCAGATGATTGTCCTATGTGCAGTAATCATATGTTATTCTTAGGGGACAAGTAGCCACAGAATAAAGTTCATTTTCTTCTTCTTCTTCTTCTTCTTAAATAAAGTTAAAATTTGCTGTGCTTTTTCCTAAATTACTATACTTTAACCCGGCGTTGGTCGCTAGGTGAGCATTTCCCTCAGCCATCTAAAAAATATTTAATACGTTTGTCAAAATTTAACTTTCATCGCTGATCCTCATTATAGCTGAGTTTAGAACATTCGCGAACAAGAATATTTGGTTTCTAAGTAAAACGGATGAAGATGGCCAGGATATTGGGAGATTTTTACTGAAAATTGCCATGTCCACACTCCTTAGAATCAGCTTATCTCTGGTGCAGTTTTTTCGTGACATTTTACTGAGCGAGTTTTCTAATTTCTTCCGATTGATTAGTGATTATTTGTGTTCAAGATGAGTTGTGGTTGTAAAATTCTTGAATTGTTGGATAAAAAGCCAGATAAGAAGATAAATTGTAATTAATTAGTTGGTTAATCGTCGTGAATTGAATTTACATTATTTTTCAATATTTTACCTAGGAATCTGAAATTTTTACTATTCAAGATTCTTGTTCGTGGCTGCTCGAGACAATACAAAATAGATCTGGTATAGGTGTGCCCAAGAAATAATAAACGAAAAAAAAAATTGTAAAAAGTGTAATGTTCCAATTCGTAATGAACAAACTAAATATACTTGTAATAATGTATAGAAATAGAAGAAAATGATCTACCAGGTATGCAAGTTTAAAATGTCGTTTTAATTCCAATAGAATGCGCTCTTAGCCTATTGAAGGATTTGCTTATCTCTAAACGCTATTTTGTTTGTTAGTCATTTGTTTACAAAAGTCAGTTGTTTTTAAGTCGTTTACGTGGACGTATCATACCTTTCTTTGGTGTTAAAAATGTCTAATTTTAAGCCAAATAAAGAGCATTTGGGGCATGTCATGATTTTCTTATTTAATCAAAAGAAAAAGGCATCTGAATGTCATCGAATTCTTGTTGAGACTTATGGTGATGTTGCTCCAACCGTCAGGACATGTGAACGTTGGTTTCAAAGTTTCAAACGTGGTGATTTTGATGTTACTGATCAAAAACGAGAAAATCGACCAAAAAAGTTTGAGGACTTCGAATTGCAATCTTTATTAGACGAAGACAATACCCAAACCCAACAAATGATGGCAGAACAGTTGAATGTCACTAGGCAAGCCATTTCCGATCGCCTGAGAGCTATGGGAAAGATTCAAAAGGTTGGAAAATGGGTTCCACATGAATTGGACGAACGACAGATGGAAAAAAAAAAAAAAACGAAAAACTGTGTGCGAAATGCTGCTTTTACGCCACGAAAGAAAGGGTTTTTTGCATCGAGTTGTAACTGGCGATGAAAAATGGATTTATTTTCAGAATCCCAAACGAAAAAAATCATGGGTAACGCCAGGACTACCATTCACATCGAGTGCAAGACCGGATCGTTTTGGGAAGAAGACAATGCTGTGTGTGTGGTGGGATCAGAAGGGAGTAGTCTACTACGAGCTTCTCAAACCCGGCGAAACAGTCAATACCGAGCGCTACCGACAACAAATGATCAATTTGAGTCGCGCATTGATCGAAAAACGCCCAGAATGGGCTCACAGGCACGCCAAAGTCATTCTTCAGCATGATAACGCTCCTGCACATTCAGCCAGATTGACTAAGAAAACGATTTCTTTCTCGCTTGGTTGGGAACTCCTACCCCACCCGCCGTATTCACCTGACCTGGCGCCTTCTGATTATCACCTCTTCTCATCGATGGGACACTCATTGGCGGAGCAACACTTCAACAATTTCGAAAACGTACGAAAATGGCTCGATGAATGGATTTCAAATAAAGATGAAGCATTCTTTTGGAATGGTATCCATATATTGCCCGAGAGATGGACAAAATGTGTAGAAAGCGAGGGTCAGTACTTTGAATAAAATATATTATACTTTTTTTTAAATTACTGTGTATATATTTTAAGAAATAAATGACAATTTAAACTTGCATACCTGGTATCTGATAAAAAACACATTATTATATAAATAGTAAAATATTTATTAATTTTTTTTTTAAATATATTTTTTATTTTTGAAGAGAAAAGATTTGACCCCGGTTGGGATTCGAACCCAAGTCTTTTCTCTTCAAAAATAAAAAATATATTTAAAAAATATTTACTAATCAAGAATTATTTCATTTTTTTTTTTTACAATAAATATCTTTGTAAATTTTGTAAAAATATATTTTAATCCTTATAATCTACTACTACAATTATCCATACATTATGATAACATTTGGTTACCATTTATAACTACATATTTGACAGCATAAAACTGCGTTTTTTATGAAAATCAAAGAAGTGAGGGAAATGCTCACCTAGCGACTAACGGTGTACCAGATCGGCTAGCGACCAACGCCGCACAGTGGTAAAAACGGCCAATCTAGGTGGACATTGCTCATAACGTCTAAAGAAAAAGTCATAATCACTTGCAAAATTTTGAGTATTTTTTATTTTTGCATAAATACAATAAACTGTAATAAAATAGAACAATAATAAGAATTAAACTTTTTAATATATAGAACAGAATGTTGAATTTTTTTTTAATATAACTTAAATATTTCCCTCATCCCTGGCATGCCTATTTTACACAATTTCTCATTTAACACCCGCTTATTGTCACGATTTGAGTGACAGATGTGAATAGTATAAATAAATATTAAAACTTTAATATTAAATTTAACGAACACCATTTTTTATTTACTAGTAGTAAGATAGTAAATTTAATGATTCATCCGGGAAACATTTATCATTAGGATCAGAAGGCAACAAAGCACTGCCTTCATTAATTGACAAAGTTGAAATATATGGGTCAGATGAATAAAGCTGTGTACAAGCTGAGGCGTGCAGCTCCTCATAGGAAAAATTGTCCAACAAATGTTGAATTTGTCGTTTTTTTTACCTCAGATCTCTAAATGCTTTGGTAGTACGAGATTTACTGCTACTTGGGCCAAGGGCAAGTGCCTCGGTATCTACCAAGGTTCCTTTCAGCCAATCGGAATTTTGATGGCTCCATCGAGAAAGATTATGAATTAAAAATGAATCCACTATTTTCATAACTAATTCCTGAGTGACCTCATCAGTAACGCCTTTTGACCTCAGACAATTTTTCAGTGTCTCGTGGCCACCCACACATCAAATACAGCACTTTTGAGGATGGGCATTACTCTAAAAAAAAAACAATAAATAGCTTAGCTCTATGGGTCTGGATGGGTCGGATTTTAATTGTTATATATTCTTTAGATGTTATACTTTAAAACCATGCCACCCAGAAGGCGGAGGACTTTGGAGAAAAAAGGTTACATAATTTTAATTACGAAAATCTGTTAACTTGTTAAATATGTTTACTTAACTCAACTAAATACACCTATAAGGATAAAATTTTAGATATGTATCACTCTTGACAAAACGTTAATAGATAGACCTTTGATATATTATATAAGACGTTATTATATGTAACACACACTATGAATGGTTGGGCACAAAAGAAGTGGCTTGAACTTGATACTGATCTGAGAACAACCTGTTTTTTTGGAAAGAATGTATGTTTACACTAGTGTTAATCCATCAAATCTTATTCTCGTTGCTGTTTATATCTCGTCAACTATCTCTTGCTAACATTACAAAGTCCATTCAATGCTCTGTTGACACGAAAAGTTTTCTTAATGTCCACCTAGATTGGGCGTTTTTACCACTGTGCGCCGGGTTTAGCTAAGCAAGAAAATTTACACAAAACATTATTCATAAAATGTATTTTACATAGTGAGAATGATATGTATTTAGATGGTGACAAAAAAATAAGGTAAAATCAGTTATTGACACCCTACGGATATCTTTTAAAATATGGAAAAACCAGACACCAATCCTTTCATAGTAAACTGCACTCCCAGACGAATCCATTAGTCTCTCAACGTGCTTCCCATTCGATAACTCATAACACCGAGGCGTCTGAAAAGAAGATGGCCAAGAGACATTCTAGTTTAGAACTTTTATTGAAGTGCTACTAGTGAGTGGTTCTTTACAAGTGATTATCATGTCATTATAGTCATTTCCTCAAATTTACTTGATGTATATTGATGTACAGTTATAAATATACATAGTTAAAAAAAAAAAAAAATATGGAAAGAATTGAAAAAGTAGTTTGAAGTGTAAAAGTACTTTTACAAGCAATGTTTATAATGTTGCATTAGGGAAATTGAAACTTAGATGGAAGAATCGTTTTAGATAGGCACTCCAAGTTTGCTATGCTGTGTTATTATTATATAAATAGTAAAACGTATTCTGCCTTCTTCTTCTTTTTTTTTTCCGGAGATGGCAACCGTGAAATGGCAAGATGACCAGGCAAAGCGAACACACTAAACGGTGGACTCGCGATTAATTGGGATAATGTTCCTCAATGTCAGTTAGGGCCGGCTCAAGAACAGCTAATGCCATTGGCTCCAGCATTGACCACACTCCATCGGACGGTTCCGAATGGATTTTTCCCCATCTCCTTTGTCCTTTAACTTCTAATAGGTGTAGTCCAAAACGACAATCATACATATCTATAAACATTGAATAACAAATATTTCTGGACATCCATATTTATTGAAAAACAATCACGATTTCGAGTGAGATTTAAAAATAATAATGATTATTTTCCTTCAATTAATTTTCTATTTTCTTTAATAATTATACAGGCAGTGATAAAAAAAAAAAAGAGACTCGCTTGAACCTGCCGGCTAAAGAAAGAATAATAATTTAGAACATGTTTAAGGAGTTGCCCCCAATTGGCTGGCCCTGTTTTATATATATTTTTCACTTACCTATGATTCATTTGTCTGTAGGTAATAAATTTTTATATTGAATAGTTTAATCCTGCAGACTGTCTATACCCTTATGTTCTTTATTTCTTTCTGCTTGCGTGTTTGGTTGTATTGTTTAAATTATATATTATATATTATATAATTGGATATCAATAAACAAAGCTGCAAAAAAATAGTGTTTTCAAACCTGACGGTAGATCCTAGCGACAAATGTTATTCAACAAAAAATATTCTTCGTTAAATTTTTGACATGTACGATGTAGTCAAATTTTCTATCCGATCAAATTTTCGAAGCTGCTTTACTTAAAAATACATATTTCAAATGTAACTTTTTTTATTCAAAACCAAAATTTTGAACAGCCGAGAAGAATAGAGTACGATCAGTCAAATTCAAGTTGAAATGTTTGATTTCGTATTAGGAGAAACAGAACCAAAATGAGCTTACTCATTAGAACCTGCCTCCTAGTGATAGATTTTTAGTAATAGGGCGTATCAAAAAAATGACCGTTTTATCAAATTGCAGAGTTCAAAAGTCTGTAAATATCTTAATGCTATTTATTATTTACCAATACTTAATAATCCCTTTAGAGCATTCTCTAGCTTGTTTCTAACACTGGACTTCTTTAAAAAAAAAAGCCTCAGTTCAGTTATTTATTTCAAAGAAGAAACATGACAGTGTCATACGAAATTCTTCGTGGCGTTGGTTTGAAAAATTTATAAGTGGAGATACGAAGTTGGAAAGGAAGGAAGGCTCTGGGCGGCCATTAATGGATATTGATGAGGTTTTGAAGGAAGCTGTTAAGTCAAATCCGTCCACTAGTACTCGCGAACTTGCCAGGGAGTGTCGTGTGTCGTGAGATACAGTTAGTCGCCATCTTCTCTCCATGGGGAAGGTGAAAAAGACCTGTAGACTGGTCCCTCACGAACTTACTCAACAATCAGCAGTCGAACCAAATAAAAGTTTACAGAAATTCATGGGTTTGAACTCCTGCCTCATCCACCATATAGTCCAGACCTCGCACCTTCGGATTACTACTTGTTTCGATCCATGGCCCATTTTCTTCAAGGGAAAAAATTTAATAATTTTGCGGAAGTTGAAATGCTGTCTAAGAGTTCTTTGACAGCCATCCCAAGGAATGGTATCAGCGTGGCGTAGAGCAATTGGCTAGCAGGTGGGTAATGACGGTAGAAAGCAATGGACTATACTTTGAGTATTAATTGCATTTTAAATCAAAGAAATAATAATACAAATATTTGTTTCAAAAACGGTAATTTTTTTTTTTTTATACATCCCATTGTAACAAGAGTTGAGCTCTTAACTGTATCTACTCTCATATCAAACCATCAATCTACGCGTAGCGCCATAGCGTTTCCCAAAACGTTTTAAAACGCAGTAACATGCAGTTTGGGCACATAATAATGAATTGTAGCAGCCTTTCGAAGCCAGATATGAATTTGAGACTTCTTCTCACTGTCTAAAAATATAATTTTGCAGTTTCACTAGTTTGTCAGAGTGAGGCCGATATTATAAATAATAAATGACATTTACCTATTGTTTATTATTATTATTTTATTTTTTTTAATAATGATTGTTTATGTAACAGCATATTTAAACCGAGATATCGAGAATCGACTGTTTGTATCGATACTGGTATCGAGAATCGAAAGATTTTTTTTCCCGACACATCACTACTTTTACTAATTTACAAAGCTATTCAAGGACTCGAATCGTATCTTTTTAGATTTATTTCCCGTAAACATTGACTTTAATTAGAATATAATTGTTAATCATGCTGCTGTGAGTTTGTTACTTCACAACTATTTTTATCTCTTAATGTTCCGACGAGCTTCGGGCTCTAATGGAGTAAGCCTGCCAATACTATTGTCTTTGGGAATCAGAACCACGGTGTCTGATTTCGCACGGATAAGATATTTCGTAAATTTTGTTGCACTAATCCGTGAATAATGAAAAGAGGAAATATCTAAACATAGTTTAAAAAGTTAGGGATATTGAGACATACCGAGCTGTACTAAATGTCTCTTTATTGCCGTGTTTCGTGTAGAAGTGATTAACTGATTTTTATAAAATCATAGAAACTGATAACCTTGAGGTTATTATAGGTATATACTCGTATCTCCGTTATGGGATGAAATTTATTTTATTATCTTCTCTCTATTTTCATCATTTCTTGTTTCTTCTCAGCGTACAGTGAACAAGAAAGTACAGTTTTTAAAAAAATACTACTACTTGCTATGTATCAAACCAAAAAGTTTAAAAATAACAAAGATAAATTCGCGCGTTGGCAAAAGGGTAGCAACCTCCACAGCACCCCACGGGTGGTCCGAAATTTCACATCCTTTCATACAATAAAAGTTCTCTACCTGCTCGTCCCTTACCTTTTAGACCAGCATTTAATGACCGTTAGCGGATTGCCGAAGTTGTCAGAGCTATAATAAGTTATGTGAATATACAAAATATGTCATTTTTATTTTATTATTTTTTATGTTATGGGGATCCAACAAACCATCGAATTTTTCCCGCATCCAATCACACCAATCCAAAATCCTTCGAAAAGTCCTTAATACTCCTTACTTTGTAAGAAATGAACTGACCCACAATGGCACCCACAATATCCCATTTGTGTATACCTTTCCTATACTCCTCATCCAAATCCACTTGTTGCACAACTTGCTTTCCATTCCATTCCTGGCAATCCTTCGAGGCGTCTGAAAAGATGATGGCCTCGGGATCTTCTTCTGTTGTAAATATTTCATTAGAGTACTACCAATGGGTAGTTCCTCTACAAATTATTCATGTCATTATTTTTCATTGTAAACCGCCCATTTACTAGATGTGCTAGTAATACAGTCGTAAATTTCTATAAATAAAAGAATTAAAAAGAATTATAATATACAATTTTTTTTATTTTGGAATAAAATTGTCTCTAATCTCTATAGGATCATTTTTTTAATCATTTGTGTACTGCTGTACTGTACTGTGTACTGGGTAATATTCCCCGAATTCGTGTAATTTTCAGGTAGCAAAGACAAAATTGGCTACCATAATTTCGAATAAAATGACTAAAATCCATCTCCGTTACCTAGTTTTTAGCAAGTAATGTCAGAAAATAGACTTAATAGCATTATCCTCTCAGCTGCTTAATTAGCAACATTAGCTAGATGGTCTGTCAAATATTCAGAAGTCCTGAGTGGATAGGAAAGACTGCAACTACAGTGGCGTTGTGCATCCATGATCAATTAAATAGATAACAAGTGTTATAGCTACTTTGTGTAATTAATTAATTAATTAAGACAAATAAGCATTGATAAGAAACAATATTACTTAAATTATTATTATTAATTGGGTAATTATAAAAAAAAAAAATACTCTAATATCTATCTTGTTTTGGTTGTAATATAAATTTTATTGAAGTAAATCTTTGATTAGTTTAAAAAATTGGAAATATTTTCTAAAATATTTATATCATTATACACAATACAATTTATCCTTATGCACCAAATATAATTTTTATCCTTATGCACCTCTACTTTTTCTATAGTATCATTGGTTTTTAATTTCATTTTCTGAAACCACTTCTTTCTTTCTATAAATAATAAATTTCTAAAATAAATCACAAAAAAAAAATTCAATAAATATGTGACATCAATAATAAATAATACATTATTGTATAATAAATCAACTAAATTAATTTATGGGGTGAAAGGTAGGTTGTGCCGCTTCGTGAATACGAATGCCTTTGCCAAGGAAGTTTTCGTAAAAAAATCATCGAAGAAGAACTACTATTCAGAGTTCATTACAATTGTGTTCAGTTTGCATTTTCAATGAGAAAGTTTTGTAGGAAATGTGTTGAGGAACGTTTTACTGACAAAAATAATAAACTCTCTTAAAATCAAAATGCTAAGCAATAATTTAAATGGATAAAACTAAAAAAAGAAGGGGTCACCTGTGGTGTAGTGGTTAGCATAGCAACCTACTAATCCCAAGATAGCGGGTTCGCAGCCCGGCAGATGACCTTAGGATTTTTTAAAGGGAGTAAAAAATCCTTAGCTATGCCGTCCTTCGGAAGGGACGTACAATGGGGGTCCCGAGCCTGTGCGATATCAGGTACTCGTTAAAGATCCCTATCCTAATTATACCTGGAGAGGCAAAATTTAGGACTCCCACCGTAGCATCGTCCGATTAGCCATAGCAGCATAAAGTGACGTTAAACGAAATAAACAAACAGACAAACAAACAAAAAAAGAAAAAAATTTACTCTAGCGTGAAAAAATTATTTAATTATTAATTTGTTGCTGTGAATATGAAAGTAATACATACGTTATTGATTACCTTTAAAAATACTATTTTTTTTTTGTTTCTCAGATATATTTTTTTTATATATACATTTATTGAAATTTACAACTTTACAGAATATATACATCAAGTAAATGTATTGACAGCGATTATAATAGCATGTTAAAACTTGGAAAGAACTACTCATCAGTAGCACTTTATTAAAACTTCTACACTAGAAGGTCACTAGGCCATCTTCGTTTCAGACGCCTCGGAGGATTGTCAGGAATGGAGTGGGAAGCAAGCTGAGAAACTAACAGATTTGAGTGGTTATGGAGCTTACTATGAAAGGATTGGTATCTGGTTTGGGCTAAATCAGCAACATATGGAACATTAAGATCTTTATGGATAGGTTTATTGGTGACAAAGTAAGGAGCATTGAGGATTTTTCGAAGGATTTTGGATTGTAAGGATTGGATACGGGAAGAATTGGATGCTTTAGTAGAGCCCCAAAGCTCAACTCCGTAGGTCCATATAGGTCTAATCACAGTCAAGTAAATGAGTCTTTTGTAATTAATTGGGAGCTTTGAAAGATTACAAAATTAAATTAAACCCTTATTTAAATTAATCTGTAATTTAATTTTGTTTATCTATAACTAGACTAGAATACTATAGTTTGGATAAATAACATATGGAACATTAAGACCTTTATGGATAAGTTTATTGGTGACAAAGTAAGGGGCATTTAGGAATTTTTGAAGGATTTTAGATTGTAAGGATTGGATACGAGATGAATTGGATGGTTTAGTAGAGCCCCAAAGCTCAACTCCATACGTCCAAATTAGTCTAATCATAGTCATGTATATGAGTCTTTTGTTAATTCATTGGGAGCTTTGTACGGATTGTAAGGATTGGATATAAGATGAATTGGATGTTTTAGTAGAGTATTTTAAATAATTAAATAGATTGAGAAGTTTTATATGCAGTAGTTAATAGATCAATTATTTTTTGTACTGGATCAATTTTGCTTATAACAGAATTTAAAAAATCAGTCATACTTTACTGCAATTGTTGAAGATATATATTTGCTTATGAAGAAAAAAAAAAAAAAAAAAAAAAAAAAAAAAAAAAAAAAAAAAAAAAAAAAAAAAAAAAAAAAAAAAAAAAAAAAAAAAAAAAAAAAAAAAAAACTGAACTGCAGAAACTGTAGCACTAACAAAATAAATGGCAACAGAAAACAAAAGACAACAGTACTACATTAATATACTTTTTTTGTCATTCCTAGTGGATTTTTGTTTACCTAGAATAAAGATTTTTTTAATTGTAAACTTCTTTCCTTTTTTTTAATGTTTATTATCTGAATTGCAATTAAATTAATATATGTTGTACATAACACAGTCGATACTTGATATATCGAACATCCAGAGGAACAACAGAACCTCAAATTATCAAGGATTTCGATATAGCTTCGATTTATTGCAGTGATTTCTGACTTCGATATGTTCGATACATAGAATTGTGGAAAGGGTGTTCGCTGTTGTTCCAAACCGTTTCGCAATATCGCACTTTTTGTCAATATTTACGGTTTGAATAACTTTATTTTTTTCTACATACGAAATTATGTCATAGATATATCGATTTATTTGATCGATTTATTCTTTTACAAATATAAATAATTTTTAATATTTGGCGATGAAAGAAGCGGCTTACGCATAGAAGTATCTACCCGGAACCAGCACAGACGGCCCTATATCCGAGTCCTATATTCCCCCGGTGACACGCAACTCCACTCCAACAACTGGGCCAAACAACCAAAGGCCAATACTTTTCTCCAATCTTCCTGCGTTAATGAAATATCTTTTTAGAGATTATTATATTCTTTAAACTTTATTAAAACTATTTTAAAACGACCTTGTGGATATAATTTCCTTCGTTAATAACCAAACACACTCATATTCCAGTCAACAAACATACTGTAGAGCGCATGAAATCCCCTCCTCAGATCCATCACCGATTTTCCTACCCTAAACCTGAATAATCAACCTATCTACCTTCTGTTCCTCCGCTAAAAACCTAGGAATCATTATTGACCAAAACCTTTCCTGGAAACCTCAAACCGCCCAAATATCCCGTAAATCAATAGGAATCCTCAAATTATTTCATCGTTCCCGCCATTCCCTTCCTTGATCCACACGAAAACTCCTAGTTTCCTCATTCATTTTTCCTCAGTTTGATTATGGGTGTGTTGTGTATGGGGGGCCTCTCGATGGGTCTCCGGGACAGATTACAACGAATCATGAACAGTTTTATCAGATTTGTTTTCGGAACCCCGAGACGTTCTCATGTATCGCACCTCTACACTGCCTTGGAGTGGCTCTATCCATCTTCCCGTAGACAATATTTCCTGTACCATGTCATTAATAGCCATTGCCCACCCTTCATCTACGAGGTGTGATCAAAAAGTTCCAGGACTTTTTATATACTATGGGAATGCAATGTCTCACAGCGATGCGGTTGGCAGCATTGTATTGCCTGACTCAACAGGAACACAGCTGTATTTGCAGATCAATCATAACATCACTGAAAGTAACATTAGCACAGTTTGTTTGAGGTTAGTTTTATAGAGTTTGGCTATTTTATGAAAATGAATGTGAAAGAAGAGCAACGTGTTTGTGTGAAGTTTTGTGTGATACTGAACAAAACGTTTTCTGAAACATTTTTGATGTTACAAGAGGCTTTTGGTGAAGAATGTCTAAGCCGACCATGCTAGCATCAGTGGTTCAAGAGGTTTAAAGATGGCCGAACATCCACAGACGACGATGCTCGTTCCGGACGCCCTTCAACGTCAATCAATGATGACAATGTTGCTAAAGTGAACGCTCTCGTACGATCAGACCGTCGACTAACAATCCGTGAAATGGCAGAAGAGTGTAACATTTCATTTGGGTCATGTCGTATTCATTACATTGGGTCATGTCATTTATTTTCATAAAATAGCCAAACTCTATAAAACTAACCTCAAACAAACTGTGCTAATGTTACTTTCAGTGATGTTATGATTGATCTGCAAAACACAGCTGTGTTCCTGTTGAGTCAGGCAATACAATGCTGCCAACCGCATAGCTGTGAGACATTGCATTCCCATAGTATATAAAAAGTCCTGGAACTTTTTGATCACACCTCGTATAACCTGTTGATATTCAAGTCTTCCGTCCGCTCCCAACTCACAACAAGATCACGTTCCTCTGACCTATATAGGGGAAGGTGCTGTACCTAAAGCACAGTTGTACCAATGGACATTTGTAATTAAGAGAGAGTGGGAGGAGGGAAATTGAAATTGTTAGATTGGTAGTGCTGCAAGCATCTCCCTGCAGTTGCACGTGTGTTTTTCAAAATTGTCAGATCAATACTTTAGCAGAAATTATTTATTTTTTTAAAAGTTTTTTTCTTCCAAATCCTGACCAATCCAACCAGTGATTTTAATTTTCCTTTAAAGACCTACACTTAGAAATTTTCTAGGCAGTAATATTTCATTGGGTTGTCCGATAAATATATCATAACTTCATATGTTTTCATATCAGTTATCACTTACGGGTTTTGTCAAACAGAGCTTTCCGCACAATATGGCGTTCAGTTGTACCTGTGGACACCATTGCCAGCTGAACCTGAGGACAGATGGTTAAAGTGTCGTCGAACACAACAGATTCATTATTTCAATTATAAATATTGCGGAAAAGTTTTTAGGCATTCCGCGTGATATAAAATGCCTAAATCTGGATACTTACTATTCGTATAACCTTTTTTTTTAAGAGGAGAAAACTCGCCACTCACTATTTATAACAAACTATTCAACTAGTGAAAACATTTCACAAATGTGATCTTGGCTGATCCATCAAGCGAAGATTGTAATTTTTTGGATGAATTAATGAATGATTATGAACAAGGTAAAGAAATTGAAGATGAAGAAATATATGTTGGTAGCTATGTTTTGTGTTGTAAAGCATTTTATAGCTTTGATCAAAGGAAAAGTAGACTCGTTCACATTCAGCGTTTTCTACTTGAACAAAATTTCATCGAATGATAGAACCCCAAAATTTATTCTTCCGGATATCGCTACTGATTATGAAATTGAAATAAAAGATATCAATAGAAAATTACCACTGCCATATTTTATAACTGGCACTGGGAGATTATGTAAACAATTATATTTTCCTACATCTTTTCATGGATACGACCATTAAGGATTCGATTTCTTCCATTAAAAAAAATCTGTGACACTCGTTAATAATAATTATAGGTTCATAAAAGATTTATTTTTATTAAAAGGTTTAAAAATAAGTTAAGTTTCTATTTACTTTGATACGCTAAATTTATTGTTGTCACCTTTCTAGTCGTTCTTCAAGTTCAATAATATCAAGTCGACTTATTCTTGTTTAAATATTATATTTTGTTTAGTACGTGTTAAACAAAAAGTATTGCTGATGTGTTTCTCTAAATATCATTTTAATTATCCCTATAAACCTATGAAGAAATGAATGTCCATTGGTACAACCACTAGTGTCCACAGGTACAAAGGGGGAGGGTACCTATGGACACTAATCAGTAAGTTACAAAACATTATTTTCTGTAAAAATAAAATTACTGATCAAAATAAAGACACCAGGGTCTGATAGCCCCTTAAATTTCTTATCTAATGGTACAATAACCACTCGGATAAATTAAGCACCGAAAATTAGAAAAATTTATAAGTGAAAATTGTCCACAGGTACAGCACCTTCCCCTACTTTCCACCAAACAGCATAATACCAATACTCCTTCGATCCACTACCCTCTGGAACTCGATCCCTCCTGAAATTAGACATGCTTCTTCCTTAAACTCATTCAAAACTCTCCTATTCCAATATCTCCTTAAATCCCCGTTAGATGCCGCCAATATGAGTGATAATTAAAAGTCAAGTTAATAAAATTCAGCATACCCGATGCCAATGAATTTGCTCCAATAAGCATATCATTGTATAAATTTAAATTTGTTTTTGTTTTTGACATTCGTTTTTCCAACAATTGTTTTGTTTTTTTTTGTTTTGTTTTTTCTCATATAAATTATTACTATTATCTCTTTGCACTTTCTTCTAACTGATAAAGTGCTATTATCGATTGTACGAATATATATATTACCTTTTAGGTATTTTTAAATATTTTGTCGTATTATCATTTAAATAGGTCTTTATATTTTTCTTCTCTATATATCTTTTCCTTTCTTTTCAATATATTTATTTTGTTTTATTTATTTATTTTTTTTTTTTTCATATTTCTATATTTTTCTGAACGCATTGTAATTATTATATTTTAGCATATTGTTATTATTATTTTTTGTCCTATTTTTTTTCTCTCTCTTCTTTTCCATTTATATAATTTATCACAGAGTTCTATCTTCAATTTTATATTTATATGTTACCATTATACATATTATTATATGCATTTGAAATTAAGATAGCCAGACTATTGTACAACTTATTATACATGTCTGTTATTCTTAGAGGGAAATATGTCCCAGAATAAAGAACTCGTTTTCATTTCATGAAATATGCGATAATTTTTTACTTCATAGCTTCTTTAGGAGTAGTTAGAAGGTAAACATACTAAAAGTCCCCGCCACTGGGGGGTGAGCTAAGGGTGGGGGAAGAGAGAAGGTCCCAATTTTGTGTTTTTCGGTTATATCTCGAAAGCGGTGAACCCTAGAAAAATATTCTACAGATCAAAATTAAAGCTAATTAAATTTCATATAAAATTAATTATGTACATATTTGTCGAAATTCCAACGGTTTTCGAAATATACGTTACTAAAAATCGATAATTTTAGAAATAAAAAAAATGTTTATCTCATATAATGTGAAACATTAGCTTTATTTGTTATTATGCTTTATGTCACTATTTCATTTGTACTAAAAGCAAAAGTTTGACAAAACGTGAGGCAACATTTGTTTTTCCGGAAATTCACCGGTTTTCATTAACGAATATCTCAAAAACGGTTAGAATTACGACAAATTTATATAGAATTAATTTTGTAGAAAATTTAATTAAATAATGTATTCAGTTGTAAATTTTAGAATTTATAGTATACATTTTTTTTTTACATAAATAGAAACTGCAACGAAATGGAACACAATTTGACACCATCGCCTCCTGTCAACGCCTACCGCCTATGTTGGGATATGTTCTAATGTGAGAGCTCGAAGTCGCACGAAGTCGGTTCCAATATGAAACCATCCTCCGGTTCCAAATGTGATCTGGATAAATACAGCCAGTACTAAAGGACTAGATACAATTATATGAAAATTTGTGGTTGTTTTAATTATATAGAAATATCACAATAGACAATTGGTAATATTTTCCGGTGCAAGGAGGTACTCATCTACACATATTATCATGACCTTCAATGAAACTATATCCCTTTCTATCCCTAATGAGTCATATTCAGTTTAATGGCACCAACAAAGGAATCCTTGCAAAGTGCTCTGATGCATGACCCTACCAGATTATCCGAGGGTACAAAAAGAGTAGAACAACTGAACCAGTAAGTTGGAAGTCACTTCGTAACAGCCCGCTTATCGTTTTATTTCATAATTATTTATTTATTTTTACTGTTTTTAGTAATATAATTCGTTAATAGAACTGGTGGTTTAAATATATTAAATTAATAACTAAATAAACGAAGATATTAATCTCAATTTTTTTTCTTCTAAGAAATAGTGAACTTATGTCTGTTATTTCGGCCATGGCCAGGCTTCCAGGTCAGGAGACCCTCTTGAGGTACACTAGCCTCCTTGAAGTGGGTGCCCTCAATTGAGGGAAAAAAGCCAGCATTCTGGCCAAATTTCCTCCTTTCACAACCGTTGGCCCAGTAACAATACATCCTTACCTATTAACTTGGTTCAGCCGTTCATTTTATGATTTAAAATAATTCCTAAATTTATGTTTGATATGATATGATGATATGAAGCTTTCTTACTTTCTTTAAACGTCATCTATTTCTTTACCTCCTGAACTTTCAATCTTCCGAGAAAATGAGAAAAGAGCTCCCGGGCCCAAGTTCCAGTCCGACTGAAGGCAGAAAATTTATTTTCTGTTATTTCAGCCGTGGATCGAATTCGTGGTCGGGAGACCCTCCTGGGGCACACCCAGTCTCCTAAAAAGTGGGTATCCTTAATTGGGGGAAAATCCTGGCGGTTGAGCGGTTGAAATCACCACCTTTCACAACCGTTCGTCAGGCTAGGCAGTGAGATATGTAAACACTTATTGTTATCCTTTACATTCTTTTATTTGTTTACATTTTGGCTTCCTTCTAGGATTATAATTCCTAAATCAGCCTTCAGTCAGTTACTCAGATATTTTTGTGTGAATAGCATCAGCCACAATGCCGCATAGATATTCTAATGCTGAATACGCTGATATGATTTTTGTGTATGGTTTCTGTAACGGTAATGCTTTAGAAACGGTGCGGGAGTATGCGCACCGATTTCCAAATAGAAGAGTGCCTAATCGACGGACGAGTCTTTTCGTTAACTTTTAATAGACTAAGAGAGACTGGGTCATTCTTAATACATAATGAAGGCGAACAATTCCAGGCAGCAATAAGAGCAGGTTATCGCAGAAGAAATTGTGTCCAACGCCACTTCGATAACAATCCTGAGACTAGCATCCGAAGAGCATCTGCTGCATTAGCAATATCGCGGCAAGCGATATGGCGAACTTTGAAAGGTGATAATCGCTACCCATACCATCTTCAAAAAGTTCAGAATTTATTACCTCAAGATTATGTCAAGAGATTGAATTTTAGTAACTGGTTTCTTGACTAAATTCGCGATGATGATTTATTTCCATTAAAAATTATATGGACTGATTGTATAAAGCGCGATAATTTCCCTGCTATCTGTCAGTTATAAGATATTCTTAAAAGCGCTACTTAACAGACTGAACCCACAAATAGGAGAATATCAAGGAGGCTTCAGGAAGGGTAGATCATGTCCTGAACAAATTCTGTTAACTAATTACTACAGATCAAAAGGAAAGAAAAACCTCGACATACTTTTTGTTGACTTCAAAAAAGCATATGACTCGGTGGACAGAAAAACATTGCTCGCAGTGTTGGAGGAGTATGGAGTGGATGGGAAAACAAGAAGACTGATAGGACTGACACTGACAGATACGGAATCAAGGGTGAAGCTTCAGGGATCCATCAGTAAACCGTTTCAAATAAGGACAGGACTCAGACAGGGTGACAGCCTCTCTCCGGTAAAGTCATGAAGGAAATGTGAAAGAGAAACGATACTAGTGAAAAGATAGGAACAAAAAACAAGCACATCAAAGTAAGATGCCTAGCATATGCGGACGATCTTGCCTTAATGGCGGAGACTGAAAGCGAAATAATTGACCAATTGAACACTTTAAAGGAAATTACTGAAAAGGCAGGCTTACAAATATCGTTTGAGAAAACAGAATTCATGACTACCGACAGAAATTTTCAAAAGAAAATAGTAGAGACAAAGTACGGGAGCATTAAAGTCACAAATAAATTCAAGTACCTTGGGGAAATTATAAGTAGCAATGGGTCTGAGAAGGAAAGTGTAAAAGAAAAAATTAGTAAACTGGAAAGACTAAGCTTCGCGACAAGCAATCTGTATAATAAAAGAAGCCTTTCAATAAACGCTAAAATAAGGCACTATAATACAGTCGTCAAACCGGTTATACTATGTGGAATGGAAACATCTTCCCTCCCGAGCCTAAGGAAATTGTTAGCCATAGAAAAAAGGATACTTAGAAGAATTCACGGACCAAAGAAGACAGTAGAAGGCTTTAGGTTGAGACCTGATAAGGAAATTTACAAGGATATAAATGATCTGGAAACAGACATAAGAATAAGAAGATTAAAGTTCTATGGGTATGTGGAGAGGATGGACCCGAATAGATTAAATAGAGAAATCTTCTATAAAATCAGAGGATACAAGAGTTCTGGGGGATATGTCAAACAGATGAAGGAGGAAACTGAGAAACTGAAAATAACAGACCAAGACTGTTTTAATAGGGATGTATACAGGAAAAAACTAAATGTAATCAAGGTTCTTGTGGGAAAGAAGGATGCGAGAAAAGGAATAGCGTGGACCGAAGAAAGAAGGAAGGAGAGAAGTAGTAAGAAGTGAATTATATTCGCGTGGTCTCTAAGGCCGTTACGTGGGGGGAAAAAAACCGGGATAATGTTATTGTTTCTAAAATTTAAATGAATCAGTTAAAAATTGTCATAACGTATCGAAAAAATGCAATGATGTGTCCTTGAAGGTGTTTCCGCCTTTATTTTCCAGATAATTAATTAATACAGTGATGTAATTCACCACAGGTTTTTTTCCACGGTTTTACACGTTTGTAGTTTCTCAACTGTCTTTTGTCCCAGCCGCCGGCGACACGGTAGGGCGAGCATGGCTTTCTCACCTTCTGGGATGCACCCCTTTAGTATCTGCTTAGGAAATGGCAATGTACTAGGAAAATGGAAGGAAAAATGTATTAACTTCTATCTTTCTAAACGACTTGGAGCTCTCAAATTAGAACATATCCCAACTTAGGCGGTAGGCGTTGACAGGAGGCGATAGTGTCAAATTGTGTTCCATTTCGTTGCAGTCTCTATTTATTTTAATAAAAAATGTATACTGTAAATTCTGAAATTTACAACTGAATACATTATAAAATATAAAGTATCAAAAAAATGAGATGATAATTCTAAAAATGACACGTCACTTGTTTTTAAAGCAACTACCCATTGCTAGCACTTAGCACTAGGTTCTATATAATGAAGTACTATATTAGAAGGTACCGAGGCCATCTTCTTTTCAGGCGCTTTGGAGGGAGAAGCAAGTTGTGATACTAATGGATTTGAATGTTTGTGGAGTTTACTATGAATGATAGGTATCTGGTTTGAGCTATGTCAGAAACGTAAGGTATATTAAGATCTTTATGGATAAGTTTATTGGTGACAAAGTAAGGGGCATTTAGGATTTTGGATTGTAAGGATTGGATACGAGATGAATTGGATGGTTTAGTAGAGCCCCAAAGCTCAATTCTATTTTCAGGGTAAAATTCCAATGTGATTTTTCATTCTGAATTGATTGAGACTAACTGTAAGTCGATAGGATCATTAGTTCAAAAGATATTGAATTTTATTCCGCTTTTTGGCCATTTGGCTCCACTGTGCGGCGAGAGATCCTAGTTGTAGTATAAGTAAAAAACTATGTCATTAGATTTATAATTTAGTACAGTAGAAACTTGATAATTCTTCATGAGTGGGGGAGAGGGGGTGACGAAATAACGGAAATGACGAATTACATAATTTTGTTGGTAAAGTAACAAAAAATCATTTGAAAGTATATAATTGTAATTTGTTTAAAATTTATTGAATATAAAAATGACCATATGAACATTATAAACATTGGACTTGAGTGACAATGGCAAAAAATACCTTGGAACACAACCATTTTTAAAAAAATGAAGTTATATACAAAAAGTACATAAATGTATAAAGTAGAAAAAAAAAAAACAGACATAGATACCATATTTATTCAATATATGCTTTTATTTATTTTTTTTAAATTAAATAATTTACAAAATGTATGGATATAGGCGTATTTTTTTTAGTAACAAACCAAATGAGGCAATTTAAAGATTAAATAAGTAGCAAGAGGAAAAAATACATTACATACGTATTTAATTTTCTTATTTATAGTTAGAAAAAAAAAAACTGACGAATTATCGAGCGACGAAATAACGAGTTTCGACAAGGGGTCACCTACTAAACCCAAGTTCGCGGGTTCGCAGCCCGGCAGATGACCTTAGGATTTTTTAAAGGGAGTAAAACATCCTTAGCTATGCCGTCCTTCGGAAGGGACGTAAAATGGGGGTCCCGAGCCTGTGCGATGTCAGGTACTCGTTAAAGATCCCTATCCTAATTATACCTGGATAGGCAAAATTTAGGACTCCCACCGTAGCATCGTCCGATTAGCCATAGCAGCATAAAGTGACGTTAAACGAAATAAACAAACGAGTTTCGACTGTAAAAGTATTTGTTTCTCTTCTCGACAAGTTTAGAATAATATTAAAGTTAATACAAGTTTGGCATAATGTATGAAATCCGTGATAAGCAGGATCAGAACAATGGTATTAGCATGATGTGTGTAATCATATATTATGGTAAACCCTTGACTATGTATAACTAATAGATGTGGCATATATTTAATTTTCGACCTTGTCGATTCGTCTTGGTTGTTTTGCAAACGGTAAACCTAATCAAAATATTTATAATGTCCTTCACTTCGTGTAAATCACATCCCTATTATTATTAAGATTAATTAATATAATTAGCAAACTCCACAACCATTCAAATCCATTAGTGTCACAACTTGCTTCTCAATCCATTCCAGATAACCCTCCGAGGCGCCTGAAAAGAAGATGGCCTCGAGACCTTCTAACATAGCACCTCGTTATATAGAACCTGTAGAAGTGCTACCAATGGGTAGTTCCTTTAAAAACAAGTGACGTGTCATTTTTATCATTATCATCATATTTACTTGATATATTGTATGTTTATATTGTAAATACAGTTGTAAATTTCAATCCAAAAAAAAAAAAAAAAAAAAAAAAAAAAAAAAAAAAAAAAAAAAAAAAAAAAAAAAAAAAAAAAAAAAAAAAAAAAAAAAAAAAAAAATTAATATTATCAGTCAAAAACGTATTAACATTTGATTTTGCGCTCGGTACTGAATGTCGTGGGTTCGAATCCCACATGGATGGGTTAAAATTTATTTCGTGGCGGATCCACGAAATGAATCTTGACCTTTCTACCCTGACTAGAAGTTTTTTTTTTTTGTAACAATTTTTTCACCTTCAAAGAGCAACATTTAGATACGCTACATCTCTGTTAGTGTTGCTCGGAAATTCGGCGACAGTTTCCAAATCAGAAATTTAATTTAGAATATTTTTGTTACATAATATTTGTCACTAGGATCTACCGTTTAGGAGCTATATTGATGTTTAAAAATTTAAAAACGTCACGTTTTACCGAATTTTTTTAAGTATAGCGGCTTTTTAGAAACGTCCTAGCTCTTTTTATGTTGCTCTTGAATCAAATATTTGCTGACATTTTCCTAATCAGAAATGAGATGGAGAATATTTCTGTTCTATAACAATCGTCGCTATATTATTTTTTTGAGGCCGAAGGACATCCTTGGCCACTCTCTCCATCTAAAATTAGAATAAGTTTTCGTCCTTAAGGATGCTGTTTTAAGATGGCGGAATTTTTGTTAGTTTTTTTCGTCCTTAAGCATAATATGTTTTAACGGTTTTTTAGTTATCCGAATGATAACTTCCGCCATTGTTGTCCTCCAGGATACTGTTTTTAAATATTTAACGGTTTTAAGATGGCGGACTTCCGCCATTGTTGTCCTCCAGGACACTGTTTTAAAATATTTATCGGTTTTAAGATGGCGGACTTCCGCCATTGTTGTCCTTAAAAGGACACTGTTTCGAAATATTCGATGTTTTGACTGTTTTAAGATGGTGGAAGGATATTAATTCGTTGTTAACACATTCTACGGGAGGGGTTCGGTGCGGGATTATGAGATGGCTCCTGCTATAAGGACACTGTTTTACAGATCTGACGATTTTAAATAACATAATTTATTAAAATTAATAACACAGGCCAACAATAAAAAATGTTTTTGAAAACTTTTTTAAACATTAATAGCTGATTTTTATAGATTTGTGTGTGCTGAATCCAAATCTGGTCTTAGTTTTTTTTGTATCATCCATAGTTTTTGAGAATTTTGCTTTTTTTTTTTATATTATTTAAAAAAGCATATATAACTGTTTCATATAAATATAAAGCATTATATAACTGTTTCATGAGGCCTAACTTTATATGTAAAGGTGCTAAGGGAATGTTTCTAGGATCTACAAGATTTTTGCGGAGAATGTTCTTCTCGCCGGGTTTTAAAGACTCCCTCACAGGCCAGTTCTTTCTGCACCAATGTTGATCCCTTGCTCTACTGTCCCATTCGCACAAATACATGGAAATTTGGTAAAACCGCCTTGCTGACCAAGAAGTATGCGGAAGCACTTTCAAGTCACCAACCATGAGCCGAATAGCCAATTTTATTCACCACTATTTTTAGGTTTTCATAGCTCTCTTTCATATGTTCAGAATGTCCAGCAGGTATAGATAAGTGTTACTATTCTTTCTTTTTTGTATTCAACACCAAACTCTTTGATCAGACCTGGAATGCCTGAGCAGTACACTAAATCACCTTCTTGTTCAAAAAATTTCGAAAACTGCTGCTCTCTCCTGCTATAAACATATATGCTAGTTCCAACTGCCATCAAGTTCTTTTATTTTAGCCTAGAACCAAGCAATTCAGCTTTTTCTTTTGTCAACCCAAGATCCCTAACTAAGTCGTTAAGCTGAATCTGAGTAAACAGTTTAGACTATATATTTGCTGTAGCACATTGCATCTCTTCATCATCGTGCTCATTTATATCTATATCTGTTTCAGCAGTGCTGCCAACTCTTCTATATCCAGCACAAATTATTTTACAAATGTATTTGTATTATATAAAAGCTGTTAAATTCTGTAATAAATCAAAAAATATTAATATATTGATGTGCAAATGTGAAAAAATGGTAGGTGACACGGCTTAATAAGTGTCATATTTGGATTTAGCACCCTAAAAAACTGAATAACAAGGTGTTTTAAGTAAAAAAGTTTTTTCATCTTTGGCCTGTGTAATCATAAATTGTTAATTTCATTTAAATAATTTAAAATCATACAGGTAAGCGTAAAAAAATAAAGAACAAAAGGGTATAGTTGTTCAGATGGATTAAACTGTTTAGTTTGAAAATTTATCTCTTACAGACAAATGAATCACAGGTAAGCGAAAAAAAAAAAAAAAACGAAAGAATATATGAGCATATAAGGTCAAGACGGCAACACCTAAAACATGTTCCGTGAGATTCTTTCTATAGCCGGAAATTAATGCAGGATTTCATGTTTAAGCCAAAACCTGATATTATTATTAAAGAGATTATTTATCTATTTACCACAACCAAAACCGGATACATTACTTTTACTCTGTGTTGTAGTTTCGGCCCAAAAGTTCTATTAAATAAGACCCCATTACTCCCATCTGGTGTGACATCTTGGTCTCATCTTACAAGGAGACGTTTTGACTTGTAATTGGCAGATTTGAATGCCGGTTTTTGTGTAGGGAATAGGGACCTATAATAGTGCAAAACTAGAGTTATAGCCGCCAATGGGCATTAGGAGCCAAGAAAAAAAAATATGAAAATCCCGTTTTATTTTTTTCTCAGCTCTCAGTCAAGATAGAGAAATAATTTTTCACGTAAAATTGTAGATTTGTATGCTTTCAATTTACCACAAACAAAACCTGATAAATAATATGTTTAATAATAATATCAGGTTTTGGTTCAAACATTAAATTCTGGATTAATTTCCGGACAACCCCAATGATAACAGTTGTTTGTCAAATATGTTTCTATACATGAAAAAATATTTGAAAAAAAAAATTGATAATAAAACAAAATAACATTAATTATAACAATAAGTTCTGTAATATTGTAGGAGGCAGCAAGATAGTTAATTACTCGGAAATGAAGATCGTTTTAAACCCTCCTTCCAATCTCTTACCTTGCGTTCTTATTCCAATTATTTTTCAACCCAAGGGTGTTTACATTTGTTTTTATTGCAATACGAAGGATGTTTTTCTGTACTTCTAGAAATGTACAAATCGCTTAGCATAATAACAAGACAGAAAAAAAAAATATAAGCATTAGAACTTAATAGGTGCTTCATAATTTGTGTCATTAGTGTAGCTAAACACAGCACTTTCTCGGATTTATAATTAGGGACATCGTACAATTAAAATGTTGCACAACTTTAAATGAGCCTTTGTTACTCGCTGCTCTGGCGACATATTTATAAGTATCTCATTGAAAGGTGTAATTTTTTTTTTCTCAATTGACAATACAGTTTTTACCTGTCAGTAGGATATATCCTTCGCATTCAAAAATGTAGCATTTAGACAGGCTCTAGCTCTGGTGGTGTTACTCTGATTTGACGAAAATTTGACGACAGTTCTCTGGTCAGAAATTTAATCAATTTTTTTTTTTTAATTTATAAATTAATTGAAATTTACATCAAGTAAATGTGTTGAAAGTGAATACAATGGTATATTAATAACATGTAAAGAACTATTCGCTAGTAGCACTTCAATAAATTCTACACTAGAAGATCTCTAGGCCATCTTCTTTTCAGACGCCTCGGAGGATCATCAGGGATGGAATAGGAAGCAAGTTGAGATTGGAGTGGTTATGGAGCTTACTATGAAAGGATAGATATCTGGTGTGGGCTAATTCAGCAGCATATGGAACATTAAGATCTTTATGGATAAGTTTATTTGTGACAAAGTAAGGAGCATTAAGGATTTTTCGAAGCATTTTGGATTGTAAGGATTGGATAAGAGAAGCATTGGATAGTTTAGTGGAGCCCCATAGCTCAACTCCATAGCTCAACATGTATATCAATATACATCTAATAACTGTCATGTAAATGAGTCTCTTATAATTTATTGGAAGTTTTGAACGTTTGCTTAGTAAATGTTATCGAAGTCTGTAACGACGGGCCGTTTTTTATCGTTTTAGTCTTGTATTTTAGCAAAGATTTATTTTTTATTTTGTTTATGGGCATTCTAGTAAATAAGGAAGCTTTCATCAAATCTTTCTTAAATAAAATCAAGCTTGTTTTATTCTTTTTTTAACCTTCGACTTTATGTAAAATCAAACAAAGATAAAGGACTAGGTTTTGCATATCGACATTTGAAGATTTGCCTACTTTGCCGTTCCTAAAGGGTCCACGTCGACTGAAGGTACTCCTTCTAAATGACGAGTGTTAGCTCAAAAAAATAAAAAAGTGAATAAAAATATTGATCACAACCATTCTAAAGATGTTCAACGGTGCCTTTGGAACGAAGTTGCCGAAGAATCAAAAATCCAAATTAAATATTTTTAACTATATTTATTTTATCCTATTACATCTACAAATTACTAATCTCAAGCTGGTAAAACAATCCGTTCATATTTGAAATAAAATATTTTTAAAAAACTAAGATTTCTTGCCCTACAGTATTCTTTAACGATGTTCCACTAATCCCCGTTGAACATATCCGCTACCTAGGACTCTATCTGGACAAAGGTCTATTACTTGGAACCTACATACAAGACTAAAACGACAAGAAACTTCCCGTCGTTTTCGAATACTTCAACATTTACTTGACAAATGTTCAAACCTTCCAATTAATTACAAAAGACTCATTTACATAACAGTAATTAGACCAATTTGGACATACAGAATTGAGCTTTAGGACACTAATAAACCATCCAATTCTTCTCGTAGATCTTAATATACTTTACGTTTCTGAATTAGCTCAAAACACATATCAATTCTTTCATAGCAAACTCCACAACCATTCAAATCCATTAGTATCACAACTTGCTTCACATTCCATTCCAGATAACCCTCCGAGGATCTTGGAAAGAAGATGGCCTCGGGACCTTCTAATATAGTACTTCATTATATAGAACCTTTATAACTGCTACCAATGGTTAGCTGCTTTAAAAACAAGTGACGTATCATTTTTATCATTATCATCTCATTTACTTGATGCATTATATTTTTAAACTAGCATCCCCGTCGCGGCTTCCCCCGCCCTCCATAAGTAAAGATAATTTCAACTAAAAATTAATGTTTTATTTGTTTATCGATAAGATTCTTGTATTTTATCATGTGGTACAGCATTATTTTTTCAATGATTTTTTCACGCATAGCAGTAATTATTAATCTAGTTATAATTGCACTGATTAGGTGGTTGAAGATTACGTAAAAGCACCATTAGACATAAAAATTTTAATTTTAATGTATGAATTGGTAATCAATATGGATAAAGACTATTAAGAAACTCTTGCGTAAAATAAACTGCATTATCAGTGCTTACGGCAGAAGGCCCGTGGATTATATTTTTACACACAATATAAAAAAAACAAGGGATCGACATTTTGATTTAGTAATAATTTGTATTCGGCAGAAATAACTTTATTGATTTGATCTGGTTGGATGTTGATTTCGAACTATAAAAGTATATGACAGTGTGGCAAACCTCGGTCCTGCCACTCAACATTATACATTTAAATTTTAGTTATTGTTAATTTAACCATTGCAAAATCTTCCTAGAATTATAAAAATTATTTATTCAGATGTCGGTACAGATAGGTTCAGTTTACCATTGTTAACTCTATTGTGGAATGGCGCTATACACAATCGGTCGATTTTCAAGCTTCACTGGGATCCACATATCGCACACCATATTTAAATATTTTTTAATAATTTTCTTTATAGTTTAATAAGTAAATTTTACCATCCATTTCAAGCTCTTTTCTAACCTCTCGCGTGGAATGGCACTCGCAACCTATCGGTCAATTTTCAAACTTTACTGTTGTCCACATATTTTCTTTTTTTAATAAAAAAAAATTAACAATCAGCAGATTTTAATATTGCTAAAGCTTCTTGGAACTATGAAGGCGATGTAGTTAATATTTGGTACAGAATAGTTCTATAGTTTTCGCTGTTAGTAATCACGAACGAAAATGGCTTGTCCTTTTACATATAACTTCATCATCCCCCCTCGAGGCTTCCCCCTCTCTCATAAGTGAAACTGCATTATCAGTGCTTACAACTAAAGGTTCAAAATTCATATTTTTACACACAATATTAAACAGCTGAGGATCGGCATTTTGATTTGTAATAATTCTCATTCGACAGAAATAGTGTTATTGATTTGATCTGGTTGGATTTTAATTTTTCACCATAAAAGTATGTGATAGTGTGGCAAAACCCGTTTCTAACACTCAACATTGTACATTTAAATTTTTATTGTCGCTAAACCTAGAACTATGAACATGATGTAGTTAAAATTTGGTATATTCCACTCCATATAGCTGTTTTTATAACAATTTAATTGAAAATAAGTAAATTTTATTATCAATGTTCACCTCTATGTAACACTGTACCTTTTAACCTTTCATGTAGATGGCAATTGCCGCCATTTTTGAACTTCACTGTTATCCACTTATTATTCATTTTTCAATAAAGAATTAGTTGAAAATCATTAGATTTTACTATTGCTAAACCATCCTATAAAGATGATGTAGTCAAAATTTGGTAGAGATTGGTTCAGTAGTTTTTGGCGGTTAGTGAACACAAACGAAAAATTGCTTGTCCTTTTATATAATAGTATAACCTTATACCGCCATATGTTAGAATCGTATAGAGCTAATAGATAATTGTGACTTACAGATAATATACAAATAATATTGCGATTATAAATTAAGATATAAGCTATCCTACCTTTTTTGTTGGATCAAACTGCACACGGTGTGCAAATGTGATTAAAATCGGTTCAGTAGTTTAGTTGTCAGCCTGCCCCAAGACAGAGACCCGTAATTTATATATATTAAGACTGTATATACAGTTGTAAATTTAAATAAATACCTAACTAAAGAAAAAAAAAATTAACCAGATCCTTGTATTTTCATTGCACATACCATAACCATTCAAATCCACTAATCTCTCGACAACCCTTCGAGGCGTCTGATAAGAAGATGGCTTCGGTATGTAGAACCTTTTTTGAAATGCTACCAATGGGTAGCTACTTCCCAAGCATCGCTCTGAACGTTATAATCACATTTACTAGAAGTATTTTCTTAACACAGCCGTGAATTTCTATAAATGGATAATTTAAAAAAAAAATTATTGCATCGATACATACTGATATTGGAACATTAGTTTTGTCGATTGATATTAACAAAGATTTGAGGATTTAATATAAATTAGGTTTACAGAAGCGTGGCTCCAGCCCCTTCTCGCGCCCAGAATACCTTTTATCGATTCTAACCTCCTTCCGATTTATTTTGATGGCCAAGTCGCTACTTTTCGAAGGAAAAGGTTATATTCCTTCATTTATGGAGAAATTCTAAATCCCTATTCAAAGTAATATAAACTTCTTTTTACCTTGTGATATTAAAATGAGAAATAAAAAAATTATAAAATTTTGAATTAATATTATATTAAATCAAAATATAATATATTGGGTTGTTTCACATGAAATGTCCGTTTTCAAAGTATAGGGATTTTAGTAAAAATACAATATGAAAACAATATAATTTTATTCGAAGTATTTACCTTTTTTTTCTACACATTTTCCCAACGTGACAACAACTTTTTTATCCCGGATTTGAAAACTCTGAGCTTTGAAGTGAAACAAAATCTGAAAACGCACTTTTGATTTCAGCATCATTTGCAAAAATTTTTCCTCTGTAAAAGTTGTCTAAATTCCTGAAAAGGTGATAATCTGTTGGAGACAAGTCGGGAGAATATGGTGGGTGCAGAAGAACTTCGTACCCCAGCTCTTTCAATTTATGCATGGTAAGTTTTGAAACGTGGGGTCTAGCGTTGTCGTGTAGGAGTATAGGGCCCTTCCGATTTACCAATCCAGGTTGTTTTTTCAATAATTTTTCGTGCATTTGGCCAATTTCATTGCAGTAGGTTGTAGAGGTAATGGTCTCACCTCTAGGCAAAAAGGAATAATGTATGATTCCAGCCATGGACCACCATACTGTAACCATCAATTTTTTCGGGTGCAAATTTGGTTTTGGCATTTGTCCTGGGCTTTCGTCGATGTCTAACCACTGCCCTGACCGACGCTGATTGTCATAAGCAATTCATTTTTCGTCGCAAGTTATTATTCTTTCAAGGAAAGGGTCGGTTTTTTGCCTAGCAAGCAACGAAACGCAGGTCTCAAGACGTTTCAATTGCTGTCGCTCAGTGAGATCGTGAGGTACCCACCTATCGAGCTTTTCCAACAACAGAGACTCGCAAAATCCTCTATGTATTTCAAATATTATAAAATCGGACATTTCATATATGTCGCATATGGGATATTAAGGTCACTATTGATTAATTCATTTGTGACAAAGTAAGGAGCATTAAGGATTTTTCGAAGGATTTTGGAGTGGAGTGATTGGATGCGGGAAGAATTCGGTGGTTTAGTTGATCCCCACAATTCTATACCGTAAGTCCAAATAGGTCTGATAATTGTCATATATACAAGTTTCTTATAGTGAATCGGGAGATTTGAATTGTCAAGTAAGTGTTGTAGCAGTCGAAATCGACGTGCAGCTTCTTGTCTTTTTAATCTTGTATGAGGGTTCCAGGTAAGTCTCTTGTCCAGATGAAATCCAAGGTATCGTATTTGTTCCACATTAGTTAGCGGTACACCATTAAAGGATACTGGAGGACAGGATGAGGTAGGTTTTCGACGGAGGGTAAAGGTTATTTGTTGGAATTTGCTAGGATTTATCTTGACTCTCCAGTTATGACACCATTCTTCAAGGGAAGTAATATGTGACTGGAGTGTATGTGTATGGAGTGTATCTTTTCAGACGCCTCGGAGGATTGCCAGGAACGGAATGGGAAGAAAGTTGTGCAACATGTGGATTGGGATGAGCAGTGAGTTTATAATGAAAGGAGAGGTATCTGGACCGTGCCAAATCAGCGACATATAAGGTCATTGTAGATCAATTCATTTGTGACAAAGTAAGGAGCATCTAGGATTTTTCGAAGGATTTTGGATTGAAGTGATTGGATGCGGGAAGAATTCGATGGTTTGGTGGATCCCCATAACTCTGTACCGTAAGTCCAAATAGGTCTGATAATCGTCATATAGATGAGTTTTTTTGCAGTGAATCGGGAAATCTTAACTTTTGTAACACTTTTACACATTAGGGAAGAGAAAATATCAATTTATAAAACACTAAATCCATTATAGAACTTATTGTGTTAACTTCTGTTTCACATTTTTACATTTAAGAAGACTAAATATCAATATAACACACTAAACAATCCAAGTTGAAACTATAGAAGTGGTTGTTTACATGTGAGGTTATAGGAAAGAGCTATCGATAAATGTAATCTTAAAGTAAGGCGTAAGCATCGAACTGGTCGGTGTTGTGCGGGTCAGGTCGATCTAGAGAAGCTAATGTAAGGATAACATAAATTAAAATAAAAATATCGGTAAAGCCCTGATTGCGAAATAATAGTTGGCAGTTGGAAGATGCTTTAATCACCGTTGAGTACTGTAACATAAGATGTTTCCGGCCGTGAGCACGCGTCTAAAAAATGCTTTCAAGGTCTTCCGGAAAATGTGAACCAGGCGGTTGATGTGGAACGGTAACCATGAAAACACTCTACTTAGAACGATTTCACGGCATTTTAGAGTGCTTTATGAAATAGAGAAATCATACCAAATACTTAATACCTAAGAGTAAACTCAACGTGATGGCTAACTTCGTTTATAATGCTACGGAGGAGAAGCGGTATTTGAGGCGTCCAGTTGCAAAACGTAGCAAAACCAAATCTCTAAATTTTTCACACGAAGCCAAAAACCATAGCAATATGATGCACAATTGATATGAATGTAATTTTTCTTCTATAATTAGCAGAAAAATAGATGGTTTTAGTTGGGCAAGCGTAATAAGGGCCTTTGTTGACCAGTTTTTTTTTTGTTTTTTTTTTAAATTGTTTTTTCTTCTGTACTCACTCCGTTTTGCAACAGTTTTGAAAATGAAATAAATACATGTGCTGAGTTGATTTATAGAATTGAAACGATGGATTAAAAATGATTTTACCTTCAAAATTGTTAGTTTTTAGCTTGGTGAACAATAAAAATGGATAGTAAAGTAATAAACGATATATGTACATACATGAACTAGTCAATGTAATCACAATATACATTTTCCTAAACAAATTATTATTCTTCCTCATCTTACTTCTAGACAGACTTTTAGTAAAACTTCTTTGAAAATGGTTAAAAACAATTTAGCATTAGAAAATATTTGTATTCATAAATGCGTATATTTTTTAGAGTATTGAGGAACAAAATAAAACCAATAAAGTATTGAACTACGTAGTAGTATCAAAATATTATTGGCTCTACTTCTTAGTAGGGAACTTTAAAATTCAAAACAAATATCTATCAAAAAACTTTTTTTATAATGTTTCAAAACATTTATTTGTTTAGTTTACAAAAAAAAAAAAAAAAATGAAATATAATTTAAAAAACGGACTAGTCAACAGTAATTACTATCGTAATACCATGTAACGTTTCTAAACAGCTAATTGTGTTTCTTCCACCTCGTTTATGCCTCCTAAATCTGACAAATAATATGCATAATATGGCAGCCATATTGTGAGGTACTCCCTTTTGGTACTGTGATAGGCATGGTTTTATTCCCTTTTGCAACAGTACGTGATTTTTAATTGTAAATTTGAACAACTTTTCCTTCGTTTTTAAACCTAAAACCTAGTCAGCCTTCTGCGTGGCAAGGAGCTGGATCCAACGGTATATAAAACTCAATTTCGATTTTTGGTGGATTTGCTTCGTTTTGCGATTAGACGCCACATTTAATCGCTAGATATTTTTCAACAATAATTTCTTGAGATATCACTAAACACAATAACCAAGTGACCTGGATTAGCCGATGTCGATTTTTGTCCAAATTTCGATTATTTTACCTCAAAAAGAAATCGACTCGTTTTTTTCCAAACTTTCGAACATTCGACTCGTCCAATGAGCCTTAGGTACTAAGAAGAACAATAAAATGAGTTGAAAATTTTATACTATATTCGAGTTATAAAATGAGATCCACGTGTTTTTTCTTTAAAACATTTCCGTTTAAAATGTAAATTTTGAAATTCAAAGCTGCGAATTAATTACAAAAGACTCATTTATATGACTGTGATTAGACCTATATGGACGTACGGAGTTGAGCTTTGAGGCTCTACTAAACCAACCAATGCATCCGTCCAATCCTTACAATCCGAAATCCTTCGAAAAATTCTCAATGCTCCTTACTTTGTCACCAATAAACTTATCCATAATGATCTTAATGTTCCATATGTTGCTGATTTACCCCAAACCAGATACCAATCTTTTCATAGTAAGATCCATAACCACTCAAATACCCTAGTTTCTCAACTTGCTTCCAACTCAATTCCCGATAATCCTCCGAGGCGTCTGACAAGAAGATGACCCAAAGATCTTCTTGAGTAGATTTCTTTTACTGAAGTGCTACTGATGAGTTGTTCCTTTCAAGTTTTGGAATGTTATTGTAAACGTTTTTTTAACACATTTACTTAATGTATACTTGTACAGTTGTAAATTTCAATAAATTGATTTTTTTTTTTTTTAATTTTTGAAAAAAAAATGTGCTTGCAAAGATGTGGCTTGCTCCTTTTATCAATCATTTTCGGGCAACCGCTTTCTTTTTATACAGGCGCGCATTATAGCGGTACCCGTTCGAAATTATAATTCAATTTTCCCTTTTAACACAAATACTAACTTAGCCCCGATGAAACCCAGTCTTTAAATTACCGCTCTTCACTACGGTTCGCGTTTTTAGCAAAAAAAACAACAACCGATTTCCCACATTATATTTAAATGTCTCGTATGTTTTTTTTTTTACAGTTCAAACCAAGTATTTTTATCAAAATATGCTAATAAAAATAAATCAAATGCCTCAAACCATATACATTTGTATGAAATTAAATGTTTTAGTTGGCTAGGAGAAATATGTAAATCCATATATTTTACAGCCTTAGTAATAATAATATCATTATTATTTTCAAACTAAAATACAAATTAATAAAATAATACTATATAATTTTTTTACGTGTTTTTAATTTAAAACTTATTGTTATACATCAGTATTCCCCATATTGCATTGACATCATTTTTATTGAACGAATCGTGTTAAAAAAGTAGTTAAACCATTTGTTCGGTCATACTTTTGTTTAGCGCCCACCCCCAGGGCAACGTGTGCTTATTAGATCTCAGAGCTGCTCTACTTTAAATGGGACAAGTATCACAAACGCGGAAGCATCGACTAATAATCGATATTTATCTCATTGTCAGTGCTCCAGGTGAGGTTTTGTAGGTTGGCACCTTGTCATCCCTATCCAGGCCAGGTCTGTTACCTACCTCATCAGCTTCTTCTATTCAAAGTCCCAAACCGGCTCATTAATGCACTCTTTCGGTATTGTTGTTGCATCCATACAAAAGTTGGAATATACAAAACAAAAAACAAGTAACTTACAAGGGGACGTTTGCAGTTGTAACTCCAGATTTGAATGCCGATTTTTGTGTGGGTAGTAGGGACCTATAATAGTGCAAAACTAGAGTTATAGCCGCCAATGGGCATTAGGAGCCGAGAAAAAAAATAAGATATGAAAATCACGTTTTATTTTTTTTCTCAGCTCTCAGTCAAGATAGAGAAATGATTCTTTCACTTTTAATTGTAGTTATGCTATTCTAAATAAAAATACTTTCGTTATGCTCAAAACACTACCCGGCTTTAGGGTGCTCAAAACCTCCAAAAAAATGACAAAGTTCCAAAGAAATACGCTGTAAATTAGTGGACACTTTTTTTCATGAACAACTGACCTCAAATCTCGATTTATCGTACCATAAAACCCTTATATGTGAAAATTTATCAAAATAAAAAAATATTGATTTTTTACCCCTTTTGAGGAGGTTAAAATTTTAAAGTTGAGATTTCATCAACATTTTCTGCCGGCCATAACAACTCCTGTGTTCAACCGATCACAACAGTAATAGCATCACAAGAATGATCATACATTCTGCTTTTTATCCATGCGAATAACATTGGATTTACTTCCCCTTTTAGTGGACAAAAACTGATGTGAATAAAAAAATCTAAGGTCAGCTATAACTTGAGATACTTCAAAAAGGGGAAATCCTGCGATCTCCGGATTTGGGCTAAAATATGCAGTTTTTAGGCTTCTTGATGACCTTAAAATGTTGTCTTAATCAGTTGCGAAATATGTGAGATAGAGCAAATTATTTACATTTTTTTCAGAAATTGACAGCCCTTGCCTTCTAATATCCTACAAAATTTTAAAGGTAAAAAACAAATTATTTTTGATTTCGACAAAATTTAGTTTCTACATGTTTTTTGAGATGAGGAATCTGGAAATAATATCAGTTTTTTGTTTAAAAAATTTCCTTACCTATATTATATAAATAAGACGTTTAAATATGATCTATTTCTACACAATAAATTTCAAATAAGAACATTAAAAAAACAAAAACATATTTTTTAACCAAAACCTGATATTAATCAATATTATTATTTTTGATTATTCATCAATCTTAGGATTTCTATGCAATTTGAAAAAAAAATATGTCATTTTAAACCGTCTTATTTATATAATTTAGGTGAGGAAAATTTTTAAACAAAAAACTGATATTATTTTAAGGTCATCTAGAAGCCTTAAAACAGCATAGTTTAGCCCAAGTCCGGAGGTCGCAGGATTTCCCCTTATTGAAGTATCTCAAGTTATAGCTGACCTTGGTTTTTTCATTCGCATCAGTTTTTGTCCAATTTTATTATGGACGTTAGAAATTGTTGATGAAATCTCAACTTCAAAATTTTAACCTCCTCGAAAGGGGTAAAAAATCAATATTTTTTTATTTTGATAACATTTCACATATAAGGGTTTTATGATGCGCTAAATCGAGATTTGAGGTCACTTATTTATGAAAAAAAGTTTCTACTGATTTACAGCGGATTTCCTTGAAATTGTGTCATTTTTTTTGGAGTTTTTGAGAACTCTAAAGCCGGGTGGTGTTTTGAGCATAACAAAAGTATTTTTATTTAAAATAGCATACATAACTACAATTAAATGTGAAAGAATCTTTTCTCTATCTTCACTTAGAGCTTAGAAAAAAAATAAAACGTGATTTTCATATTTTATTTTTTCTCTCTGCTCCTAATGCCCATTGGCGGCTATAACTCTAGTTTTGCACTATTATAGGTCCCTACTACCCACACAAAAATCGGCATTCAAATCTGTGAGTTACAACTGCAAACGTCCCCTTGTTAGTAAATTTTGAATGATTTTCCGAACGTATGTGCCTAACCAACGATATTAACTCACTACTGATTATGATCGGTATAAACATACAGTAATACAGTTGGATCTCGCTAATCCGAACTATTATTGCTAAAAGGTGTTCAGATTAGCGAAAAATTAGGATTATAGAGATTAGGAAAAAATAAATAAAAAATTAGAATAAACGTTGTTTTTAATGTATGTATATATTTCAGAAATGAATTTCAGAACAAAGTCTCAGACAGCTCCTCAAAGAAGTATCCAAGGTACAATTCTCCGCCATCCTCACCACTTACGCTGATGACGCTTGTGTATTATCAGTAAACAACGATCCTTTCTTATCATAAACCTTCAAGACTGGTATTAAAAATGGAGAATCAAAATAAATCCAAAAACATCTCACCAAATAACCTTTATCCTTTGTCGTAAACCTACGACTTCCTGTCCTACAGCATCCCTTAATGATGTTCAAATAATCCTCGTTGAACAGATCCGCTACCTAGGACTCCACTTGGACAAACGTCTAACTTGGAATCCACATACAAGACTAAAACGACAAGAAACTGCCCGTCGTTACAGACTACTTCAACATTTACTAGCTGCCGATTAATTACAAAAGACTCATTTACATGTCAGTAATAAGATCTATTTGGATATAAGAAGTTGAGCTTTGGGGCTCCACTAAACCGTCCAATTCATCTCTTACCAATCCTTGCAATTCAAAATCCGCAATGCTTCTTATTTGATCAAAAACAAACAATCAATAAAGATCTTAATGCGCCATTTTTTTTCTGATTTAATCCAACTTCCTTTCATAACTAGTTCTAACTTCGTAACTAGTTCCCTAACCATTAAAAATTTACCAGTTTCTCAACTTTCTCAACTCAAAACCCTTCAACGCGTCTGAAAAGAAGATGGCCTAGGGACCTACTAATATAGATCTTTTATTGAAGTGTTACCAATGAGTAGTTGTTTTACAAGCAAGTGACATGTCATTACGAGCATTATCTTCACATTTATTAAATGAATTTTTATTTTATTGTATACAACTCTAAATTTCAATAAATAATTAATATATGTATGTGTGTGTGTGTGTGTGTGTGTGTGTGTGTGTGTGTGTGTGTTTGTTTAATAAGGTTCTTGAGGTTTAGTAAATAAACTAACAGCTTAATTTCGCGAAGTCTTAATACAATATTTTTCTCATAATCGTGCCACTGTTACTGGTGGATACTGCTATTGGTTATATATTTCTAAACTATTAAAACTATATATATATATATATATATATATATATATATATATATATATATATATATATATATATATATATATATATACTGAATATAACTATAAATCTGTACTATTATATAAAAGGACAAGCCATATTTCGTTTGTGACCACTAACCGCGAAAACTACTGAACCAATTTGTACCAAATTTTAACTACATCATCTTCAAAGTTCAAGGAAGGTTTTGCAATAATAAAATTTACATATTTTCCATTAACTTACTATTAAAAAAGCGATAAATATAAGGCGCGCAGAGAAGTTTGAAAATTTACCGATAGGTGGCGAGCACCATTCAAGAGAGGTTACAAAGATATAGTGTTATATAAAGCAAGAAATTGAAAATAAAATTTGCTTAATTCAATTAAATTGTTACTGTGTGAAGTGTGGATTCCAATGAAGTTTAAAAATCGAACGATATGTGGCTATTGCCATTCTTCAACAGTGTTTTAGTAAAACTATTAAACTTATCTGATGCAAATTTCAACTTCAGTTCCAGGAAGATTTATAATAATACAATTTACTACAATAACAATTTAAATATACAGTTTTAAGTGACAGAAACGAGGTTTGTAATAGTGTCATAATCGTTTAAGGTTAGAAATTAAAATCCAATCAGATGAATTCATTAAAATTATTTCTGCCTAATCGCTAAATCACAATGTCGATCTTTTGCTTTTTGATATCGTGTATAAAAATATGATTCAGTTGTAAGCATTGTTAATACAGTTCATTATCCCCAAGAGTTTCTTAATAGTCTCTGTCTATCTGGGTAACGAATTCATACATTAAAATAAAAAAAAAAATTATGTCTAATAATGCTTTTACGTAATCTTCAACCACCTAATCAGTTTAATAAAAATTAGAGCTATGCGTGAAAATATCATTAAAGAAATGATTCGCATTCATTGTATAAGTTCATTCCGCTAACAGCCGCTACAGGGTATGCTTGTATAAATATAACTATAAAAACTATACAACTGAACTGGCCTTAAATATGTAACTAATTAACAATTAATACATACATTTTTATTTTAGGATTGATGAATTAATTGCCACTTCTATTGAGATTATTTTATTAGAAAACTAGTTTCGAATGCTAAACATTCATCTTCAGTTCTCTGAAAGAACTGAAGATGAATGTTTAGCATTCGAAACTAGTTTTCTAATAAAATAATCTCAATAGAAGTGGCAATTAATTCATCAATCCTAATTGAATTGATCCTTCTATACCATAATGCGTACCTCGAGTGATATTTATTTAATTCGTCTGAATAAAGATAAGTATAATTTGAGGATAAAATTAAAATGTTGACGATATATTGGTCTTTATCTCAGTAGGCGTGAAATGTATACATTGCCGCATAACAAACCATCCATGACAAGATTGATACGGAACTGCCCAGTCAATAAACATACTGCAGAGTCCATGAAATGTGCGATTATATTTTACTTCATAGCTTTGTTAGGAGTAGTTAGAAGGTAAACATACTAAAAGTCCCCGCCACTGGGGGGTGAGCTAACGGTGGGGGAGGGGAGAAGGTCCCATTTTAGGGTTTTTCGATTATATCTCGAAAAAGGTGGACTCTAGAAAAATATGCTTCAGATAAAAATTAAATCAAATTAAATTTCCTATATAATTGTTTATATACATACTTGTCGAACTTCCAACCGTTTTCGAGATATACGTAATGGAAAATCGATTATTTCCGCAACAAAAATAATTTTTATCTCACTTTTTGTCAAACATTTTCTTCTAGATCATTCTATGATCGTTTCTCAGAAGAAATTTACTGGCACTTGAAGCGCATGTTTGAAAAAAAAAAAATTCTCGAAAATTATCAATTTTTAATAACGTATATCTCGAAAACCGTTGAAAGTTCGACAAAGCTAGCAAGATAAATATGTATATTTTGGCAAAATATTACTATTCTGAGATATTCAGTGGGTTGGTTTGGGTGTATTACGGGTTCCAGTTTTGGGTTTTCGATTATATCTGTAAAACGGTTATTAAAAATCGATTATTTTCGAAAAAAGAAGAATGCTTACTTCACTTTTTGTCAAATATTTGCTTCAAGTGCCAGAAGCGTATAAATGAAATTAAAGTAAATTTAATGCTCTACAACTTTGATTCCGATATTTTTTAAGAGAAAATGATAGGCACTAGAAGCTTACTTTGACAAAAAGTGGGGTCAACAATTTTATTTTCTCGAAAAAAATCGATTTTTAATAACGTATATCTCGAAAACCGTTAAAATTTGGACAAATATGTATATAAACAATTTTATAGGAAATTTAATTAGCTTTAATTTTGATTCGTAACATATTTTTCTAGGCTCCACCGTTTTCGAGATATAATCGAAAAAACCCCAAAATTGAACTTCTCCCCTCTCCCAACGTTAGCTGACCCCCCAGGGGCAGGGACTTTTAGTATGTTTACCTCCTAACTACGCCTAACGAAGCCATGAGGTCAAAAATAATGGCATATTTCATGCACTCTACAATGTGTTTATTGACTGAACTAATTGGTCTAACTTTTAATCAAACGATTTTAATTTAATAAAATACATTTTATATGATTTATTTCTTATATTTCGTTTATATATCTACATTTTAAATAAGGCCCTCAACTACATGGTAATTACTCCGTAGAGATATTACTGTACATAAACATTATACCTACATCATGGCAATAATAAACGGTTTCTCTTGAGGAAACTATGGCTGTCATTACTGGGATCATATAGCGGCAACGGTCAATAGTCTTAACTAGCATCATCTCAAGGGCGATATCAAGTAACGTTTATGTTTATTTTTTCTTCTTATTGCTTATATCTTTATAAAGATTTGAGATGTGAGCTTAATTTAACCAACGGTATAGAATATAAATATTTTCGATGTAGAAAAAAGATATATTAAAAAAATAAAAAATAATTAATTTCATACGGAATAAACGAAATTTTAAAATGATTGTAGAGATTTATTTTTAAAATTATTTATTTTATAGTAGTCTTAAAATACAATACGAAAACTAATATATATGTAGCCTACAGATGTCCTTCCGCCATCTTATAATAGTATCCTTAGGGACGAAAACTAATTTTAAGTGGGGAAGGTGAGAGGCCAAAGATGTCCTACGGCCGCCAAAAATCGTCAAATCCTGGAAGATCTGAAAAAAAATAATATTCTTTTAGGTGTAATAGCAGGATGAAAAACTGTTTTTCAGATCTGCCAGGAACTGAGGATTTTTGGCGGCCGAAGGACGGCCTTGGCCACTCTCCTTCCCCACTTACAATTATAATTCGTCCTTAAGGATACTGTTTTAAGATCGCGGAAGGACATCTTTGGCCACATATATATATTTTTCGTTCTTAAGGATAATATGTTGAAATATTCCAGGATTTAACGGTTTTTAAGTTAGCCGATGTATATTCCGCCATCGTTGTCCTTAAGGATACTGTTTTGAAATATTAGAATATTTAACGATTTTAAGATGGTGGAAAGGGCTTCAGCCCACTGAACATGTCATAATATCTATATTTTCATAGATTTCATCATTTTAAATATACACATTTAGTGTGCAGGCGGGGGTAGTTTTCGAGATTTAAATAAAGTTTCATAAATGAAATCTAATAATCCACTTAACCAGCTTTGAGCAGAAATAAATAAATTTTGGACATATATTTTCGGAGTTAAAGTGATAAAATTGCTTTAAAAAAACTTGAATTTCACAACAGTACTAGCCCAGTCAATAAACACATTATAGAGTGCATGGAATATGCGATAATTTTTGACTTCATAGCTTCGTTAGGAATAGTTAGAAGGTAAACATACTAAAAGTCCCCGCCCCTGGGGGTGAGCTAACAGTGGGGTGAGAGGAGAAGTTCAATTTATTTGTTATTTCGATAATATCTCGGAACCTGTTGACTCTAGAAAAATATGTTTCAAATAAACATAAAAGCTAATTAAATTTCCTATAAAACTGATAATATACATTTGTTGTAGTTCTAACCGTTTACGAGATATACGTATTTGAAAATCGGTGATTTTCGGAAAAATACAAATGTCACCTCACTTTTTGTCAAACTTTTGTTTCTAGTACCTTCCACAATCGTTTCTCGGAAAAAATGTCAAATTCAAAATTGTAGAGTACTAAATTAAAATTAATTTCATATATACATTATATAAAAGCAAACATTTGACAAAAAGTGAGGTAAATTTTTTTTTTTTCTAGAAAATTACAGATATTCAATAACGCATATCTTGAAAACCATTGAAAGTTCGACGAATTTATATATAATTACTTTTAAAGGAAATTTAATTAGCTTTTATGTATATTTGAAACATATTTTTCTAGAGTCAACAGGTTTCGAGATATTGAAATTGGAATGTTCTCCCCTCCCCCCACCCTTAGCTCCACACCCAGGGGCTGGTGATTATTTTCAATAACGAATATCTCGTAAACGGTTAGAACTACCACAAATTTATACCATATATTATCAATTTTATAGAAAATTTAATTAGCTTTTATGTTTATTTGAAACATATTTTTCTAGAGTCAACAGGTTTCGAGATATTGAAATTGGAATGTTCTCCCCTCCCCCCACCCTTAGCTCCACACCCAGGGGCTGGTGATTATTTTCAATAACGAATATCTCGTAAACGGTTAGAACTACCACAAATTTATATATTATCAATTTTATAGGAAATTTAATTTGCTTTTATGTTTATTTGAAATATATTTTTCTAGAGTCAACTGTTTTCGAGGTATTATCGAAATAACAAAAAAATTGAACTTCTCCCCTCCCCCCCACCATTAGCTCACCCCCCGTGGTGGGGACTTTTAGTATGTTTACCTTCTGACTATTCCTAACGAAGCTATGAAGTCAAAAATTATCCCATATTCCATGCACTCTACGTCCCTCATTTCAGCACTCATTGACTGGACTATATGGATTTTTTAGAGTTCTAGCATGTGTATTTTAAGGAACTTGATTAAAAACTTCATAAACTGAGTTTAATGGTAAGTTTAAGAGGAATTTTGGATCGGGCAAATATATTCAGAGTTATAGCCAAAAGAGTACTGATAAACATATTTTCGCGGAGAAGTGGGACTGACCGCAAGTTTACAAGCCAATCTCTGCAATGTTCCCAAGGCTATAACTTCGCGAAAAACGGTTCGACTTCGGAATGGTTATTTCATTTCGTATGTACTGGTCCCAGCTACAATTTATTATATATAAACATTCTTCGAAAAACCCTTTGTTGTCATGTTATAGGTAAAAAACTTTCAATAACCGCTATTTTGGATATAAAGCCGACGGCTGCCGTGGTAGCAAACTTTAAATTCGGATTCAGTACCTCATAAAACATTAAGATCCGCTGAGAAAAAAAGTTCAGCAGATTATTACTAAAAACAGCCTTTTGGAACCTTGTTTTACTTGCTGCCGCCATCTTGACCCGTGTTCGGAAACAGCAGTGGTTTTTCTTACACAAAAATTGATGGTCTTGCAGATAAACTTTGTTTTGTTTTTTTTGGAGAACTTTCATGACAGGTTTACTGTCCTCTGCTCCTGTACTGATAGGAAATTTTGGGTGGTTCATATTCTCAGTTAAAAAAATAAAAAGGAAAATCTAATGTTTTATGTAAATAGTTGGAAAGCTTCTGCGGAGTAGAGACGCTCTCGAGTTGACTGAAGCTGCAACGAGGTCGCAAGTTTAGATATACTTTTCTAGTGCGAATAGAAAATTAAAAAATATGTAATCTTACATACAATTATATTTTAATAACTATTTATATTCCCGTACATTTGTATTTAATAAATAATATATTAAATTCAGTCCCCAAACAATCAGCAAATATAATTACGAACGGGACAACTTTGATATTTATATAAGTTATTTATTCTAAGCACTTATTAAAACTATGATTTAAAGGCTGAAAACAGTCAATGCTAAAAGATAAATGTTAAGGCGGTTCAGACACTCATTTTCTCGCGTGCTAGGTGGTGTTTCATCAATTTAGTTTGAAACTTTAGGAACTAAGTAAAAATATACGATTAGAAGACACGTTACTGGTTAATAAAATACTCCGGCAAAACCTAAACATAATAATGTTTTCCTTCGAAACCTGGAAGAACCTCTTCATATCTGGCAGGATATTTCTGCCTGAGGTCGGTTAAAAAAAAATAAATAAATAAAAAATTAATCTGATGAAAAATAATAAAAAAAAAACTAGGAATTTATTTATGACATACTATATTTTCTCTTTTTTTGCTTTTCTTCTTGCTGATACCATATTGAATCTTTTTCACTTTTAATACCTCTACAGATAATTGTCCGACTGGTATGAAACTGAAATTAATTATTTATCCATATACTAATATACCAGGTCCTCCAAATAGTCCTGTCGTTTTTTAATACAATACTTTATATTTTTGTTTTAACACCATGTAAATTCCTTTCTGCCTAATCCCATTTGTTATTATGTAAACAATAATGTTTACTCTCTACAATAACAGTGGCAACCTTTAATTCAGTCTCTCTGTGTATTTTAAAAAGTGCGGTCAAAATGGTGAGCACTGAAATTAAAATTAGATCTGCTTTGCTGTATGAATTCAAACGCGGTTCAAAAGCGACAGAGGCCGCTCGTAATATTTGTCACGTCTTTGGCAAAGATAGTCTTAGTCAGCGGAAGGCACAATTTTGGTTTTCAAAATTTCGGAAGGGCGATGAATCGTTTGAAGACGGATATCGGTCTGGATGACCAAAAGTGGTTGAACAAGCACAAGTGCGGGATATAATCGCAGCAGATCCACGCCAAACGTTTAGAAATTGCTGAACAGCTCAACATTTCCGAATCTACTTGCAACTACCTAAAAGAAATGGGAAAAGTAAAAAAGTTGGATAAATGTGTACCTCACCAACTATCGGATGCCAATAAACTGGTTCGGGTAACAACTTCTTCTTTATTGTCTCGATTAAAAATTGATCCATTTTTCGATCGAATTATTACTTGTAACAGAAAGTGGCTATTGTTCAACAATATGAGACGATCATACCATATCATAGGCTGAGTGCAGATGAGAAGCCAAAAACATTTCCAAAACCAGACCTCCACTCAAAAAAGATCCTGTTGGTGGTTTTTTCAACTGGAAAGGGGTTAGTTCACTATGAGCTCTTGAATCAAGGACAAACGATAACTGCCAATGTGTACTGTGAAATATTGGATCGCTGTCAAGACAACGCTCGACCTCATGCAACAAAAGTTACCAGAGACAAATTGATGGAGCTAGGGTGGGAAACTTTACCTCATCCACCTTATTCTCCTGATCTTTCGCCAACAGATTACCATCTTTTCCGGGTTTTAGATAATAGTCTAAGAAAAAAATGTTTTAACAATCGTCAGAGCTTAGAAATGGAGTTGGACAACTTTTTCCGTAATAAAAATAAATATTAAAAAAAAAAAAAGGAATTTGGGACCTGGCATCGCGTTAGGAGAAAACAACTGAATGCGATGGTGCATATTTCGATGAATAAAATGTTTGCATACTTCACAGCTGACTTTTTATAAGCCCACTTGAAAAAATCACAGGACTTTTTGGAGGACCTGGTATTTGCTTACTGGACAATGTTCAAACTCGAGTACCGTGCGGTTATTAAATTATTTTGTAAAGAGGGTCTTACTCCTGCGCAAATTGCTTGGATTTTGTATACGGGCAGTCCTCCTCGTATTCCAAAGAGAAAGAATGGGAAAAATTATTCAAGTTAAGGAGAGAACGTCTAGAAGAAGACTCGCGTCCCGGTCGCCCATTGGAAGCTGTCACTTCTGAAACAATCCAACTTGTAGAATCTGAATTGCTTTCTGACTGAAAAACAAGGAAATTGCGCGAGGTTGGGGCTTTTAAAAACAAGTGTTTTGAGGATCATCAAAGAACATTTGCATATGAACAAGGTTAGTACAAGATGGGTTCCAAAAATTCTTTCAGCTGCTCAAAAACAGGAACGAGTTCACTACTCCAATGAATTTTTACGCGTTTTTTTTCAAAGCAGCAGTGGGAGAACATTTTGTGTGTTGAACTTAGAGGAGAATATATTGAGAAACAGCAAGACCAGTTTTTTTCTTTCACCTTTCCTTCCATCCCAGGACGGAAACTTTTGGACCTTACTACGAAATATATTCTTAAAAACATTTTAATTAATAATTGAGTGTTTTAAATGATATTATAATAAATAAAAAATTAATTCTGTTACAGTTAGTGTCTTCACGAAGGGAGAACGTCGCTTTCTCGCCATACGGCGTTGTGTCCGTCGGGCTGGTGCTGTACGAAGGGGCCAGCGGTACCACCGCAGCGGAGATACACAACACGCTTCGCCTTCCCTGGGACAGGCATATCACCAGGATAGGATTCAGGGACCTACATCGATATTTAAAAGTAAACTAGCGATATAAACATTATAGTTTGTTATATTAGCATATTTGCTTTTGTTTATTTTAACCGCTAGAAAAACTTTATATAGGGTAAACCAGACAGTTATTGACACACTTAAGGAAATATTCATACAAAAATTATAGAAAATATAGTTCAATAAAGTTGAAATTTGCAGTTATTTTTTATCAAACTTTAAGCTAAGCAAGAAAGTTCACACTAAACATTATTCCTGGAATGTATTTTACAAAATATAATCCTGGAAAATAACGCTCCATAAGTTCGTTTTCAAGAAAAAACTGCCGAACTTTTATCCTCAACGGATCTTTATGTTTCTTTGCGGTGCTGAATCCGAACCTTAAGTTTGCTACCACGGCAGACGTCGTCTTCCTGCCCAATATCGCCGGTATTTCGGGCGTTTTTTTTTGCGATTTTTGCCGGGGTAGCAAACTTCAGATTCGTATTCAGCACCCCAAAAAACATAACGATCCATTGAGAATAAAAATTCGGCAGTTTTTTCTTCGGCAAATCATTATTTTACCAGACTAATAGTGACAATAAATAATGTAAAATCAGTTATTTACACCCTATGGGTATCTTTTAAAATACGGACAGAATTGAAAGTACTTTTACAGATTTGAGTTGTACAAGTACAATAAAAATCTCATTTAAACAAACAAATGAGACGGTATGCCACATGCAGAGAGACTGATATATTATTTATCAAATACACGCCTTTCAATAGGGGTACAATAGAAGAGAAAAAAAAGATAAGGTTTCAATAACTGTCTGTTTTATTCTATTTTTCTTTAATATTTTTGAACCGATTCACAGTTGCGTCAAAAGTAAGTTGAACGTTGCATCACTTTCAATCTATATCAATTTGATACCTACCGAGAATGACATCGGCATCAGAAAGTTATTGATATCACGTGTGAATTCCTATAGCAGTTCTATATATATCTTCAAGTCCGATTGAAAATGACGCAGCGTCTTTTTAAAGGATGAGTGCACCGGACTTAACTCATCAAATTGTTCTCTCTAAGCTAAATAGTGGGTCCAAATCAATTTATTGTAAATTACTGCAATATTTTATGGGAAAATAACCAACTTGAATTTATTGGCGTACAAAACTATAAGTGTATAATATAATTAAACTACTTTAAAATAAAATTAAAAATATTTTAATTAAAAAAAAAAAAAGTTTTTAATAAAAAATATCTGTCAATTACTAATAGTTTTTTTTTTTTTTTTTTTTTTTTTTTTTTTTTTTTTTTTTTTTTTTTTTTTTTTTTTTTTTTTTTTTTTTTTTTTTTACGCCCACATTGGAGCACTTAAATCAATACATTTGAGTATTCTACTTAGACTTCTTCTTCCTCTTCTGCTCCCAGAACTTTCTCATCCTCTCCGACCTGGCTGCCCTTTGTGTGTCCGTTATAGTATATCGTTTCCGTTTAACTGTTTTTAGTTTGAGACCTATACTTTTATTCTTCAAAATCCTCTTCTCTTCTCTGTCTTTGATTTGTTGTTGAGTTATATCTAATTCTTTCAAATCATCCTGAACTTCTTTGAACCAATTATTATTTATTTTATTTTTCAAAAAGTATTTAAATAGTTGTAATGGTTTGTTTTATTTTAGAGCTATTTCACAAACGATGGCTTCCTTCGAGGGTTAGTACTAAGCAAGCCCAACGTGGTTCTTCATTGGAATTATACAAGGCAACTCCAATTTTACGGATTTGATTTAAAACCTGCAGATAAGCCAACAAAGATCCCAAGCACTGATCAAACAACGCCTATGGAAGAAACTACCAAACCGTCAACAACTACTGAAGGCACGACAGTTATTTCTACACAACAACCTACTACAACTGTAACAATGCCGCAGGAGACAGAAAAACAACCAGAAACTGAAAATGCGTCTAAATCTCCAACTACCACTCAACGTACTGACGCTCCTGATTCAGATGAAGAAACATTACAGACTGAAAAAATGCCAGTTCCTACACCAACTAATCGTCCAACAGTAAGTACAGTTACTACGAATACCGAAGCTCAGGAAACTGTGACATCGAAAGCTCCTGTAACAAGCACTTCTGCGGCGAAGACTGATACTACTGATGAAGAAACTCAAGAGACCAAAGAAGTAACAACGGGTGTTCAAACAAGTCCTTCAACAACAGATTCTATAACGGCTGATGGTGATAACCAACAGACTGAAGAAGTATCAAGGGTTACACAAACGAACTCTCCTACAACAAATGCTGTAACTACAAATGTAGAAACGCAGCAGACTGAGGAAGCATCAAAGGCAACAACGGAATTAGTGAATACACAAAAAGAAGAAAGCTCTGTAACAGAAACTAAGGTGACGAGTGCTGTAACTGAAACAACAAAGCCAGAATCAACAATGGCCCAAACCGAAGAAACAAAAGTTGATATGGAAGGAAGAGCAGATTCAGAAGATTCACCGGAATCCACAACTCAAACGAAAGTTCCTACTACGAGAGAATCAACCGAGAAAACAGAAATAACTTCAGTATCACCAATTATGCCAAGTACATCGCAAATTTCAACAGAAAATGTACCTGGAGCGACTTCGATACCTGATACGACTAAACCAGAAAGTAACGAGGATAAAACTGCATCAGAGGCTACAGTAGCTTCTTCTAATCCAATGAGTCCACCAACTACACAAACCAGCGCTTCTACTATCGCAGAAGAAAAAACAAAAGAAGTAACAGAGCCAAGAACTACCTTAACTGATTCTGCTCGAAGTGAAACTACTAAAACCGAAACCCAGCCACCAACAGAATCTTCAACAACCATAACACAGCCATCTCCCACAGTAGTAAGTACCACTTCTGCTAGCACTATTTCTTCACCAACGAATACAGAAACAGAGACATCGAATGAAATAAATACTCAACAAACAACAAGTGGGACAGAAGCTCCGAATACTGAGGGTACTTCCAGAAAAAGACGAGCATTGCAATCCAAAGGGCTAGGCAAGTAAACAAAACAAATAATGAGAAAATCTTTAGTAAAGAGTTATTTCAAGATTTTTTTTTTTCCAGCTCCGGAACACAGGGAAGGAGTTTCGAATTGGGTACCCCATTACCAAGATCCAAGATGGAACTACCACGCGCCATTAGAGAACTGGTTTTTCTCTTACTTAGGCGGAGAAAAAGTTCCGATAATAACCTACAGTGCTTACCTTCCCTTCGCCTATCTTGGAGATCTTGCAACATTAGCTCTCCAACTTCCTCTAGATGTAACTATCACATTTTACTATAATTTACTTAAAAAATTTTCAGTATATCATTAATTCAAAATTTATTTTCGGTACTACTATTCAAGAGGCACTGTAGCCCCTTAAACCACCAAGGATACCTTTTATCGATTCTAACATTGTTTCGATTTATTTCGATGTTTTAGTCGCTACTATTGGAGGGGAAGGGTTATACTCCTTCATTTACGCACAAACTCTAAATCTATGTTTAAACTAATATTAAATTCTAATATACCTTCTGATATTAAAATGAGAAATAAGAAAATAATTAAGTGGTGATATGTAAATAAGAAAATACCAAAATATAAAACAATAAATCGATGTTGAATTAATATAATACTAAATCAGAATTAATATAATGCTAAATCACAAGTAATGTTAATTTCTGAAAAATATTTTCCTATTAGGAAAGTGGAAATAATAAATTACAAATACATTTAAAAAAATCCAAGTTGAAAGTTAAGTTGTTAATTTCTGCTATATTTTCTAAAGGGAAGTAGAAATAAAAAAATATGAAACTAATTATATACTTTCTCACATTCATTTTTAGATCAATGTTTTTTATCGAATTAATAATACAAATCTGTCTCACTTTAGGGCAATAAGTAATATAGACGACAAAGAATCCATTCATAAAATATCCATGTAGAAATTAATGTTGTTAACTTGGGTTACACTTTCACACATTAGGCAAGGCGCATATTGCGGCACGTTTGGCACAGCGACATGACGCGAGTGGTACGACGCGATCGCGCCACTTACGGCGTGTTGGGGAGCGCATATTGCCACGCAGTTTTTCCCTCACTTTCGCCCAGTAGACACGAGTTTTAGTAAGTGAAAATTGTGTTTATAGAACGTTTAGAATGAATGAAGCAAAAATGACACTATATTAGATTTAAGTCCAGAATCTGATTCAGATTATGTTGTTGAAGTTTTAATGCATTCATTGACAGCCAAGAAACTGGAACCTTCTAAAAAGCTTTATCTTTCTAAAAGAAAAACCATGGGCAATTTAAAATGATTGAATTTAAAATTCAGAATTACCCGATTCACAACTGTTCACGAAAAACTAACTGCACTAAGGTAGTAGAGGGTAATAAATTCGTGAGACGTGTGGCTTGAGAAACTGTGTCTCGGGCACTGTGCCACGCGTTTGTCGTGTCTCGCTGCTCCATTCATTTCTGTATGTCACAAAACGTCGCGCTGTGCCACGCGGCCGCAATTGACACCTTACCTCAGGGAAGAGGAAATAAGAAAACAGCGATATAAAAAACATTAAATCCATTACGAAACTCATGTTGGTAACTTCTGTTTCACCTTTTCATATTTGAAAAGACTAAATGTCAATATAACACACTAAACAACAAAATCCAAGTAAAAACTGTACTGTTTACATGTGAAATTATAGAAATTGGTCGGTGCATCGCTGGGTCAGGCCGAATTGCTGGAGCGCCTCTTGCATAGTAGTACCTTAATTTTTGACTGATTTCATAAATTAAACACTTTTCATAATTTTAGGACCCAAGATACTACATGCTGATTCTTCTACCGCAAGAGAGAAATGGTCTTGAAAAACTCCTTTATTCATTGCAATGGTGCCCAATTCGCGGGATAATTAACCAGTTAAAGCTTACTGCAGTTTATGCAACCGTTCCAGTATTTACCATTGTAAAACATGTTAATCTAGTTCCTGCTTTAGCAAAAGTAATTTTTTTTTATTATATTCTTATTTTTAAAAAAGCATATCTCAGTATACTAAGGTAATAAAATTACTTGTATTTCAGTTAGGAATACTCAGCGTGTTCGACCCTTCTACAGCCGATCTCAGTGCTATGTCCCCTGAAAAAGGAATCTTCGTCAGGACCATTGAACAAGTGGTTACTGTGTCCCTGAGGAAATATTTTGCAAACTATCGATGTAAGTTAAAAAAACTGTTACAACTGATTTTTTATGATCGCAAAAAGTGAAAACAGACAAATTTTCAGATTAAAAGAAACAGAACTTTTAAATTTGCTTGAATGATGACCTTATTGAGGTCAGTGTAGCCAGAGGATGGTGCGCAACCTAAATTATTCACTTAAATTGGGTACTTATTTTGGTTCGAGTAAAATGAAAAAGTGTATTGTATCAAATTAGGAAAATCAGAGGAACTAATGTGGCTAAAAACTTGGATTTCACAACAGTACGCGTTTTTTAGCGTCCTGGCATGTATATTTTCGAAACTTGGTCAAAATTTTGTATGTGTGGCCCAATAGTAAATTTAACCAGCATTTAGATGGAAAAATAAGTTATGGATCGAACTAATAGTTTCGGAGTTATACCTATTTTCGCGGAGAAATGCTTGATGAAGAGTTTGAGCACGTAAGTTTTGAAAACGCACCCGCTTTCTTAATTTTCCTCTAAGCCTTATCATCTCCTGAGTGTAATTGGGCAGTTGTAGAAATTTCAGCCGTTTATGTTTCCGTTTAATGGAACATCAAAATTTAATTGGGAAATCAAGATTTTTCGTTGAAATATTTAATTTTATTTACATCTAGCAGTAAGTTGCAACGTGTTCCGTATAAAGAAACATATTATATATATTTTTATAGGGAATTTAATGCCGTAAAAGTTTTATCTGGACGACTTTCCTCTACAATAAACGGGTGAGGATCTAGAAGACAAAAATCATGAGTGAAAAACAATGTTATCGAAAATTACTACTTTTCCGGAGCCAGTAGCACGAAAACAGACCAGTTTTTCGTAAAAATGTATATTACCAAACTTTTAGCAAATTTAATAAGCTTTAATTTGTATTGAAAAACGTTTTCAATACGCACCGTTTTCGAGTTATAAGCAAAAAATTTAAAAATGGAACATATAGCCCCCTCCCATCCAGCGACACCGGGATTCGGAGAGGACTTTATTTGTTCTTGTTTAGGGGAACATCCCCTATACATTCCTGGAAAAGCTGGAATACTAGTAGTTTTAGTTCCTTTGATTGCCCATTTTTGGTCTCTTTTTCTCAAAAGCTTTTCTCATTGGTACATGAACAGCCAAATTGAGTATTCAATAGTTAATTATTTTATGAAAATCTTATTATGAATTTTGAATAACAATCTAAATTTGAGATATGTTTCAGGGTTCGAAGCAAAACCGAACGAAGTCGAGCAACACTTCATCGCCAATCACCCGTTTGCCTACTTTGTCCTCGATAAAGAGACCCAGGTGACCCTAATGACTGGCACAATTGTTAATCCAACGGCTTATAATCAATAAGTGATTGATATCTGTTTGGCGGCGATGTTCAATGGACGATTGATTAGTTTAGTTTAACTAGAGCTACATGGTCTTTCAGTATTAATACTAGTGAAGTCTGGATAAAAGAGATAGGATTATGGGTTGGTTCCAATGGATTAATTATCTAATATTAAATTTTAAGTTATGAAATCTTAAAGGTTTGGCGAGTTTGCAAAAACAGCTGTCATTAAGTGGTCACACCATTTAATGGCGGCCATTATAACTAAATATTAAAAAAAAAAAAAAACTAATTTTTAAAAAATAAAATAATTTAATGATAAATTTAAAAATCTTCAAGATGATCCAATAACAAAAATATTAGAATCAGTGATGTGTTGATTCCAAAAATTGTCGGATCTCGGTGCTGATACATCAGTTTGAAAATGTATTGCTATTTCAAAACATAATCCGACCATAAGCTAAAATGCACCAAAAAATCGATTGAAAAAACTATAATAATTCAAGAAATAAATTAGTAATCCGTTAGTTACATCCATAGCATATAATATATTTTATTAATCATAATTTAAACAATGTTCATTGATATAATTTAATTAACAAATTCTTATGATGATTTTAATTGAGTATTAGGTTCGAAAACTAGTATTTACGCATAATATCATATAAAATAATCTTTATTTTCGGACACATCGTCCCTTAAGAATAACAAAAATGAATAATAAAATGGTATTATTGCATGAGTGGCATAGTTTGTTGATCAGAGATTGTATTTATATTTCTGCATTTTCTAAAGACGAATAAATATCTTTTAAACAAACTGAAGTTATGCTTGCAATAGGAATTTGTTTTTAGTTCTGTACAATGGATGCTTAATCATTTAGAGAAAAATTGATGTATATTAAGAACATAATTAGATATTACAAACCGGTATCAATCGGTCCCAAGGAATCGACTTCGGATCATCGATTCTAGATACCGATTCTTTTCTCCAGATTCGATGGAACCGACAATCGACACACCCGTAATTAGAATAAAAACAAATCTTACAATAAGAATGAATCGTTTATACAGCATATATTGAAAACAATAAACATATATAATAATTAAGAAGAAATCTAGAAGGAAACAAATATTAGTATAAATACAAGAGCTGACTTACAATGATGTAAAAAAGAAAGTAATCGGCGCCAGTAATTGAAACACCATTTTAAACGAAAAACGTAAGTTGATTAGGGAAGCATTGGATCAAACGTTTATATAATTTTATTCATAATTAAAATTTATTCCATATATACCCATTCATACTTGTTACAGTATTATTTTTATTTATAATTATTTAAGTTTTTATTTTAAATAAAAGTTTCGTTAAAAATTATTTTTTTCTCTTAACTGTTTTTTTTAAATTAAGACATCAATTCGGCACTAAGTATAAAAAAAACAACATACAATTACTTTATTTAGCAAATACAAACAATTATTTCTATATTCAAAATTTATTTATTCAACAGTGAAACACAGTAATATAAGACAGTTCTTTTCCAAATGTTTTATGGGGAAAAAAATTACAGAGCACATTTCAGCTCCCAAGTGTTTGCTTACTTAAAACTTTTTAAAAAAAATAAATATCTAAGGCATTAAAAATAGTAGTCATATAGATTATTTCATTAATAATATTTGTTTTATTTATTTATTAATTTGCTGTACTAAATCATAGAACCAAAGATAATTTTACCAATAACAAAAGCCTATTCATAAAATTGTAATGTATTTGAAGGGTTAAGTGGATGAAGGTGGAAAGTAATTTTTCGCAGTTTTTGGAAATCTAAGTCTAAGTTTTGCATAGGCAGGGTTTTTTTTTTAGAAAAAAGTATTATATAAGAAATTCAGATTTCTGAGTTTTGAGCCTTCTTTTGAGTTTATGGGAATGAAAGTAGTAAATATTAAAAATACATCACTTGAACCTATTTTTGGCATCGTTTCCATTGAGATAACATCCCAAATGTTTTTATATCAATGTCTTATTTGATCTTTTTTAAAGGGATTTTACTGGGAAAAAATTGTTTTCTCTTTTAAAAATTATCTTGCCAAAAAAAGGGTTAATATGTTTATGCTTAGAGCTGAGTTTATCCAAAAATGATACATATCACTGACATCCATTTGATGCTTCAATTATTTTGTTTTTTTGTGTATTTGCTTAGCTAATTAGGTCATCAAAGATAAAATGAAATTAGAATTATTCTAAGATATTTATTTGTAAGCCCATCTATGAGATAGTAAATTATTATTCTTGAAACAATAACTATATTCTGATGAATTAAAATTGCAGAGAGAGGCAGTTTATATCACTCATACACTAAATAAATATCAAAATGTATATATATTTGGGTATAAAAAGAAGGAAGATTGCAAAGTGCAACAATCATATCGCACATGTATTTCAAAAGCGATAAAACTCAAAAACCGCTGTTAAAAAAACGTAAAATTCTCACATTGTATGAAATATCGAAAGTATACCTGGATTATCTTTCAATTAGACAGGAAGTGAGATGTATAAGGATGGACTTGAAGTTAATTTGATACAATTTTGACATTTCATAGAAGACTATTGAGCTTAAAACAGGAAAATAAATCAAAAATACAGATTTTTGAGTTATGTCACTTTTAATACATGTGTGATATCATGAGTTGCTGTGATAATAGCTGTCTGGAAAACTGTTCTGAGTAGTTTCATATCATAAAAAAAAAAGAAAAAGAAAATATATACTATTTAATAAGAAATATTAAGATATTTCATAATACAGTAATAAGTTGGTATTAACATACGGAGTATCATTAAATGTTGGATAATAACTGTAAGTGTAGAACAGAAATTTAATTTTAAAATATTATTTAATTTTAAATATAAAGCTCCCTAAAATATTTCAAATTGACATTGGACTTTTTAACACCAAAGCATAAATACATAATTCAAATTTAAATAAAAAATAATGTATACTGATTATGTGTTTCTAAACACAAATATAAGCCTAAATTTATAATAGTAGCACTGCCCTTTTACGTCTAAATTACTAGTAAATTGATCTCACAGTGTAAATATAAATTTTATAGGATTAAGAAAGCTATTTTTAATAATTATTTAGTAAATAGTTTTTTGTTTTTTTTTAATATTTGAATTTATCAATAAAATAGTTTTAGAATATAATATTTTTATACTGATGTATGTGTATAAAATAAATATTTATTTTAAGACAAAATAAATGTATAATGCAAAAGTGGATAAATAATCCACAAATGAAAATGTGTTGAATCTTTATTGAAGAGAATACCTAACACCTCAAAATAGAAGTTTAATTTACAATACAGCATAGTAAAAATAATGATAAATGTATTTTTCTGAGCTTAGCCTCTAAAATAATTATTGAAAAAGATTGAACTAGATTTTGAATAAAATGAAATCAATACATATATAAATGAATGTGTGTCTGTCTATACTCGATTGATTCAAAAACCATACATCTAATCGCCATGAAAATTTGGGAAATTATTAGGTATATCCCCGGGAAGATTTTTGAAATTATTAAAAAAAACTCTGAGTTGGTGTTCTAGGTGCTCCTGAACAAATATCCCAAAAATATAAAATAACATTCATCATAATAGTCATTCCTCATTGAACCGCTTAAGCAGTGTGAGGAGGAAGTCTATTTTTTCTGCAGTGCAGAGAGCGGCAGCAAGAGATCGAGACAACTGGCGTAAAATGTTGGAGGAGGCCAGGACCCACTCATGGGTTTGTTGTGCCACATAGATAGATAGATAGATTTCTGCAGTTCCATTCAAGTCCTCTTTTTCGGAAGTCCTTTTTAACTTCGTCCTCCCATTTAATTCTAGGACGGCCTCTTCCTCGCTTTCCTTCTACTTTTACCCTATAGACTTCATTGGCAGACTCTGTTCTGATCCATTCATAGGAGGTGTCCAAGCCATCTCAACCGGTTTTCCTCTACTAATTTGTTGGCAGGTTTAACATTGAGGTATGATCTGATGGTGGCGTTAAGTATTCAATCTCTTCTTGTTTTCTCCTCTATCTTTCAGAAAAATCTCATTTCAGTCACTTGAATACTGGATTGACGCTTTTTTAACAATAACATTTAATTAGTAATATTAGTTGAAAGTGTAACCATGAATAAATTCAAGAATTAAATTTTTACTCATAGAATTTACTTTTAAGAAACAAATGAAACTGTAAAAAATAACATACCCATAATAACAGTCGTAATAAAAATAAAATATAAACATGGATGATGGAAAAGGTAACACCTTACAGAACTGATGAAATCATCTCTGCTGAAATATCAGACATTGAAATTGATAAAGACTTGCACGATATTGTCTCAAAAAATATGATTCATGGTTCATGTGGCTCACTAAATAATAATTCACCATGCATGTCAGATGGAAAGTGCAGGGTATCCTAGAGACTTATTTGCTGCAACTATTATAGGCAATGATGGAAATCCACTCTATCGACGAAGATCTACTGAAGATGCTGGAAAATCCATTAAACTAAAAGTACTCAACAATACTATTGATGTTGATAATCGTTAGGTAGTACCATATTCTCCATTACTACTAAAAACGTATAAAGCACACATAAATGTTGAGTACTGCGATTCAGTGAAAGCTGTAAAATATATTTGCAAATTTTATTAATAAAACTAACAAGCTCTGAAAGTTTTCAAATTTCGAATGATGCTTATAACTAAAGGCTGGATTTTGTGCATAAAAATTTTAAAAACATGCAATAAAAATTAGCCAAACATACAATTAAAAAAAAAAAACACATTGACATGCAATCCAACTTTCTACTGATGAGAAGTCCCCGAGGGTCTGTAGTTTCATCTGCCATGATGTAAATATAACTGTTTTATTTATTAATTTACATATTTATTCCTCAAGAGGATGTTCACAACAGTGTTTGATATAATTTTTTCTTAGGGTGCTCTCATCAGGAATGTGTTGTTTTGTGTATTTTTTTAAAAAAAGACTTAGCTTGGACTGCAGTTTATTCAATGAAATATCAGAAACGACCATACGGTTTAACATAAATTGGTAAAAAAGTTTGTTTGCAGTCTAATGACGAGCAAGCTTTATGTGAGTAACTGTTAAACTGGAGCTCGCTTGGATTTTTAAACTACAGTTAACTGTGTGTGCCCACTAATTAAAATAAAAAGATATTAGGAATAATCAAATGAAAATCGTGTGCTACTTATGAAAAGATGGAATGTACTTGAGTTGCAATCACATCCACTTAAGATTTTCGATGGAACCAATTGATTTATTTCAAATATAGCAAAAATTTGTTTTACCTTATGATTTAATTCTGGCTATGGTTTTATCCAAATATTAATTTTTGATGATCGGCTGGCACTTTAGGCATTTTCACTATTCTTTGTACTTGTTTACCGAACTAAACTCTACTGTAGAATGAAATGAAAATAAAAAAGTATGTTGAAAGATGGAGTAAAATCATATAAGAAATCCTATGAATGTTAATACAAAGAAAATGTTCAACATTATACCACTTCATCGAAGGAGTTCGAAAAAATAATTAGAAACCATGGGTTTTTTACTTTCTTGGAAAATATCAAATAGGTCTAATTACTGTCATGTAAATAAATATTATGTAATTTATTGGGAGCTTTGAACGCTTGTCTAGTAAATGTTGGAGTAGTCAGAAACAACGAGCAGTTTCTTTTCTTTTAAGTCTGCTATGTTTTGTGCTCTTAAAACCTAAAATGTGGATTTTTGCAGAAACCCCCAAAACGTGATAATTTGTACAGTAATTCCCAAAACATGCAATTGCATGGAAATCCGGTCTTTACTTATAACTTAAAACCTTCAGAACTCGGAAGTCAGCAATTAATTAATATATTTTACACTCATAGGTCTAAGAATGGTACAAATAAATAATAGACATTTTAATAATTTATGATTATTAATAATTAGAGACCGGATTTCTGTGTTATTGCACATTTAGTTCGCTTTGATTTAGTGCTCTCTAACCCTAGTAGTTATCTCATTTATAACCTAAGGATTTTTATTCTTAAATTTTATTTTGCACAAATTAGACTTTTTGAGCTTAATTGCACGAATTAGGGTTTTACTGCACGAAATTGCACAATTGAACCAAATTCATCTAATTTTATTCACTTAGCCATTTATTTTTTGAAAATTTTACTTACGATTATTAGGCAACATTTATAACAATTATTTATATTAAATAGGTTAATTAGGTTTAAATTGAAAGTAAAAAGTCGCTTAAATTAAATGTATTTGTGACCCACTATTTTTAAATGAGACCCACAATTTTGCATATTTGTATTTTTTTACTGCACAATTTTGCATATTTGTATTTTTTTACTGCACAATTTTGCATATTTGTTTTTTTACTGCACAAAAATCCGGTCTCTATTAATAATCATAAATTATTAAAATATATAAAGTATATACGTTCAGATCGGAACATACATGATTACCTATGAACTCCTAGCTCCGTTTGAGGATGATTGCAACATTAAAGATCTATACAGTGAATTCAGTTTGGACCCACCCCAAGCCTTCAACTTTTTTTAAATCTTGCCTCCAGGATAAGAACCAACTATTTTGGTCAATATTACTTAATACACACATTGCACCATAGTTTTTAGATGATTTCGGAAAAAGAAAATCATAACTGTATTTTTCACTACTCTTGGGATAAAACTTATTTTCCTGTGAAATTACATTTCTGTAGCTTAGACTACATTGAATCTTTACTCATATCAAGTAGTTACTTGGTTAAAATTTACCAAGAAAGCATTTAGGATAATTTGTAATAAATTTCTTGAATGCACGAAACAACAATGGAAAGTTGAAATAAAGATGAATAGAATAAGATCACTTCAGAGGAATTAATAAAGAAAAAATAGGAATATAAAAATTATTTTATTAAAAAAATAGCTCTATATTTTTTTGATTTATTAATTACAGTTTGTTTGTTTTTTCCACTTTCTTCATTCCATTATAAGCATATGAATCAGCTTCATTTCACTATAGGCATGTGAATTTTCAACTCCTGAAAAAAAAAAAAAAAGTATTAATCAATAAATGGGGTCAAAATTTGAATGAAAGTATAGATTACATTAAGAGCTAAAATTTGATGACATCCTATATAAATGAAAAAGCTAATTATTCACATTAAACTTAATCAAAAAGAAATTAATAGACTAAAGGCGGGTTCAAACGGTGGCATGGTTACTATCAAGTGTGAACTAGCAGTAATGTCCAATGCAGTCGTAGCGCACGCCCTTACAATTCTAAAGTCTCCATTTCATTGGAGTGAGTACGACCACTTCAGTCGTATTTCTACCGTCATCATATCTGTGTAAAAGAAGATTAATGCGCAGATTCCTAAGAATCTTAAAGTGACTTTTGGATTCTTCTGGCATTGGTCTTCTCATATTGGTTTCTTGTTTTTGAATAGCAGATTTCACGTTGAGGGTTTGGTTCTATCCTAAAAAAGTTCCCATATCTTCCAAAGATAACTCTCTGCTAATACTACTGGTGGCCGAGTGAATTCCACCTTTTTTACCTTATCTCAAACACACAATTTTCTATCTTTCTTGTTTTAAATTTTTCAAATGATTTATCAACTCATGACTAATATTTTGCATACTGCTTTCACTGCTTCATATTCTTCCATAACAAGAAAACTAAAAAAGCTACAAAAGCACGACCAACAAATGCATTTTCCCGAGTGAACTGGATAAGGTCGTAAGCTCCCCCTGGCAGAAATCAAGTCGTGTGGCATGCACATTATTGGTCGTATTTTCGCCCTGTTCACTTCCCCATATGAACTTGCCTTAACTCAAAAAAATAATAGTCCAACAAAATGTTGAGGATAAGGAATAAAAATTTATATTACTATTGGGTTGTCCAGAAACAATGCAGGATTTTATGTTTTCACTAAATCATCTCTCTAGATAAATGAAGTGTTTATATATTACAAATTTTTTTTTTTTTTTTTTTTTTGGATGTCTTCATTTATTAATCCTCAAAAATGTGTTCCTCTCTGTAACATGTCATTCCTTGGATATAATCCAGTTTCTACTGAGATATCAAAGCATGATTTTTGCCTGATTTCGTTATATGAGTTTAAACTCGATCCCAACAGGGCACAAACATTAAGGAAGTCTGGTTTATTGGTAGTGTTAGAGAATACACCGTTCAACAGCGGTTATCAGAAGGGAGATTTCAGCTTTGAAAAGTATAAAGGCTGCTGAAGGACTCCATCCTTTGATGATGATATTCTGAAGAGTTTTCGTTCAAGAAAATCCAAGACAGCCGTTCAAACTTTCAGAGAATCTCTCAATCATTGAACATCACTGACCATCTCAATACAATCTGTAAAATAAAAAGGCTCGAAATTTTGGCACCTCATGCATTAACTGACCAGCAAAAAAAATCACCATTGTGAAGTTTGCTCTGTGCTTCTTTACCGAAACAGAAACAAAACTTTTCCAGACAAAAAAGCTACTTTTAATGAAAAGTGAATTCTACACCACATTTCTAAACGTTCTGAGCAGTGACTCGACAAAGGAAAAGCAGTACGTTTTCCAAAGCCCCCATCTCATCAAATGAAGGTTATGGCTATTGTTTAGAGGGCTTCTTTTGGGCTGATTATCTACAACTTCTTGAATCCTAGTGAAACAATATTGCTCTTAAATTTATATTATGTTCCAGAAAATAAGCATTAATGAAATCACCTTTGGTAAATCACACACAAGAGAGGAGACGAACGATGACTCTTCTTCTTCTTCTTTTTGTTATCATTCCTCTCCTCTCATGCGCAGTTCGGTGGCCGAGAAGAAGACCTGAGAGGCAGGTCAAAACGTTGGCACACAATTATAGTATGGTTACTAGGACGTGCTATTGCTTATTGACTACATCTGTGATCATCTTCTTTTATCTTATTTTTTAAATCTTAGTTTTAAAAAGCTTAATTTGACTAACAACAATAAACATACAGATGTTGGACTCTATTTACCATTAGTTTTCTACCTGATAATCAAAAAGAAGAAGATAATGATGCGCCATTTATAAAGATACACCTTTGAAGGTGATAATTACCTGGTCAACTCTTGAATATTCTGCTGTTGTTTTAGACTGGTCAATATTAAAAGGAAGAAAAATATCAACAAACGGTTCTGGCCTTCTTGGAGATGACAGTACCAGTCTATCCTCTCCAACGTCCAAATTGATGTCTTTGTCGGTTACCTTTCCAGAACAAAAAAAAAAGTTTATTAAAGAGTTACGCTAAATATATTTTAAAAATGTTTTTTTTTTTTTAAACAAGAGTTATTAACAAAGAAATATCTTACATAATAGCAATTATGTACACTAAGAACTGAACAACTAATATATTATTAGAACTGACTAGAACAACAGACTATACTACTTTCTCACTTCATACACAACACGACCTGACCAGGTAAAGTTTCACACTATACTAAATGGTTTGTAAATAAAATATGGTCTTAATAACAAAAGACAAGCTAAAAGATGTAGATAATTCCATGGTCGCCTAGCAATGGCAAGCAACAGCTGTTCTTATTTTATTACAATATAATTAAATGAATACATTATTAATTAAGTACGTATACTTACAGCTTTAACCCTGACCCTGGCCAAGAGGTAATGAGGATCCCCTTCGGCTGGATGCAACTCCAGTTTCAATTTAGGATCTGGCACAATTTTAGGATTAGAAGAACTCGACGATGAGACTTCCTCGATAATAGGTGTAGGTGGAAGTTTAACATTACGCTGTTGTATACGATGAGGTCTCAAGGTGCCAAGTGCTTTACGATTCTTCATAATAATAAATGCTGTAAAAATGATAATATACGATTGGATTCAAAGAAATATACTTAAAGAAATCTTTATAAAAATCCATATCAATCAGTTGTAAAATAGCTCAGCTATTTTAAGCTTCCTCGACTCAGCTAAGACTCCGAGTCTTGAAGGCTCAACGTAATAGGTTCGAGCCTTATGGTAAAAATTTTAAACATGCGTACTATTGCTATTTCTTATTTCTCCTATTTTTAATAACTTAAGTTTTACTTTAATTTTATTCCAAATTAATTTATCATTATTTATTGTCAGGCTTTCTATTGCCATAACACAAACTATTCATGAAAAAAATAATTATTTTCTACTTTTTAATTCAGTTTGCTATTAAAGCGTTTTTTTTTTTTAAATATAATTTTTTTGTATAATATAACTTTTTTGGAAATTAAATTTATGTTCTCCTTTTTTGAATCTTTGTGATTAATTCATTGTTTAATATTTACTGTCACTTTCACTTGTTATTATCTAGCGTAAGAATTGCTTATACTAACTAAACAATATTATCAACAAAAATAAATCTTACGATTGGCCGTGCCGAGGTTTATTTTGATGTTGTATTTCTGTTGTAGTCCTTCCACAACAATCGTCATAAAAAATACCCTAAACAACTGGTTATTCTCAATTTTTTCTATTAATGATGAATTGACTGCAACATCGTACACCGAACACAAAGTACCAGCTGAAAAATAATAATAATAATAATAATAATAATAAATAAACAATAAGGACACACTTTTTATAAATATCATAATTTAAAATTAATCTCTTAAATAGCAGAAATACTAGTTATGACAAAACAGAATTTTTTGTTTGGCTAAGGATCATGACCCACGTTATAATTTAAAAGAATGATTAAAAAAACATCGGTAATCTGAACACTCCAGTAATCCCTACTAGCGAATAAGCAGAATCCCTTTTTTTATTTTATATATTAGATATAATTAAAAAAAAAAAAAATTATTTTATTGGCTATTTTTAAATGAATAAAAAAATAGAACACAAATATATAAATGAAAAAATCTATTTTATTGGCTATTTTCAAATGAATAAAAAGATAATATACAAATTTATAAACATTTAATTAGAAGATAAACAACAAAATATTCAAATGAGCCCATTTCCCATTTCATACAAAGGTGTTTATACCATATATGAGCAACATGAGACATACAAATACAGATAATTGTAAATAACTGTCTAAAGAACTTAGGTAGATATGATAACATAAGAAGGAGAAATGCAATAAACTGAACTAAAAAAAAAAAAAAAAAATTATTTATTATTTCAGGCGGGAGAGTGTTCCATAGCATAGTGGATCGGACTAGGAAGGAATGCTGGTAAGAAGCTGTTCGATGGAAAGGCAAGTATAGGTCAGAGGAACGTGATCTTGTTTTGAATCGGGAATTAATATTTAAGAATTTATTCAAATAATAAAATTATTATTATTATATATTATTATTATATTATTACATCAAATTTGATAAGGATAGAATACAGGTTTATACTTTTGCAAACTGTAGGTTATAGAAAATACTTTAGTTAAAAAAAACATTACAAATGAATTTAAAGTAAAAAAAAAATATTAAATTATAAAAAAAATTGAGAAGAAAGAATATATGGCTTTCAACTCGCTTACATTTTTCAGTTTAAGTATTTAGAAGTATATATAGATAAAAAAGGAACACTAGAAAGTGATATTAATTAAGGAAAAGCTCAATAAAGGAAGGAAGGTGATAGTCATGACGAAATCCGTACTGTGGAGCTCAATTAATTGCTAGAAACTAAGAAAAAGATTTTTCCCTTATTTCTTAAAGGTATAACCCTTTATTTATGGCTTGAAAGGGTGGGTGGTTGGGATGAGAGATGAGAAGAGGATACAAGCCTGAAGAAACGGATTTTTGGAGAAGTCGCATTTCAAGGATGCAACAGGTGACTAACTCCGCTATCAGAAACATTGCCATAGTGGACAAAACCATAACACACTCTATTGAGAGCAAACAGTAACAGTGGTACCGCCTATTTGAGAAGAATGGGGCTTGAGAGATGGCCAAGAAAACTATTAGACTATAGCCCAGAAGAGAGGTCACCCAAAGAAAACTTAGTTGCAGGGAGTGGAAGGAGTGATGGCAGCGAGAGGTTTGACGGAGGGAGATTGGAAAGATAGAGAATACTGGCAGTCAAACTTATAAGGTATTGTGCATGACCTAAGGTTGTAAAGTCCGAGAAGAAAAAAAAAAAAAAAAAAAAAAAAAAAATAAACTTACACTTGTCAGGTTCTTTGTGCTCATCAGCAATACTCATTCCGATTCGATAAGATGAAGCATCATCAGACTCCAATATAGCTATAAGTTCTTCATCAGTGACATCCTTAGGCGCTGGGATATGAACGGTATGACAAACATTGACAAATACCTTGTCTCCTTCAGGAGTGAACATTTTTACGCATAATCCTGCAATTCATATTTTAAAATATTAATGCTGGGACTTTATTGTGATACTAAATAGTCGACGTTATGCTACTTAAACATTGTAGAGTTGGAGAGATTAATTTAGTTAGTAGACAAAATATTATAATTATTATTATAATAAACTAGTTGAGGAATTAGATACTTTCACAATCAATTCTCTAACTGCAAAAAGAACATAATGTCTCTAATATCTCAGTTATATTGTTTATTAATTAACTTTAGCGAAGTTGCAAAATGTTATCTTGAACAAAAATTTATACAACAAAATTGAACTTATTTCATTTTTTTAGACATTGCTTCATTGGCAAAATATAAAAATCTGGCTCGCTCAAGAGCAATAAGCAATTTAAAAGATAATAAAGAAATTACAAAATAAAATAAAGAATAAAATTTATAGCCACATAGCCTTCAGGTGCGTTTAAACGATGACTTTTTTCATGCAAAGTCCCATACAACTTTCTGTGCAACTGCACATACAATAAGGCGCAGGATTTTCATACATTCTTGAGCATACAGCACATTGTTCACACACAATCAGCCGCATTATCAAAAATGCCACTATAGCGAACAATTTTATATGCAGCTGCATATAGAGCAATTGAAAAATCTTGTTAAATGGAAATGAAAATGCTGTGTTCGTAATAATTTTGAAGATAGAAATGTCAGTGTTGAATGAAGTTCAGATAGACAGACTGGAACTATTCAAAAATTTTACTAGAATATCACCAAGTGATTTTGAAGAGCTATTGAAAATTAAGTAAACGTACGGGATGTCTTCTATAGTCTTCAATAAAGTCCAGTGGTTTTTCTTTTCCCTAATCCATATTTAAAAACAAACACATTTTTTATTTAAGAGACCATAAAAACATTGGTAAACATGAAGGTTGCAAGGCACAAGAGTTTCCCAACAAGACTGGGAACCACTAGCAATTTTGTGTGGCTTGCTTGCCTCTCTTTTTAGGGCATGTATCGGTGCATGCCACTCCCTAGCACCTAATTGCATGCCTCTTATTGCACAAAAAAATACATAGCCTAAACGAACCTTGAGGAATGTTTAACCAAGCCTGTTCATTTGTGGGGAGCAAAGCTGGATTAAAAGAGATCCCAGCGCTGCACCTCAGCTTTCTCACTGGAGTCAAAACCAGTGGAGGCTAAGTGATAGTACTGTAAGATTAGAACTGATGTCTAGGAAAGGCTTCTAATTAACTAATTAACTATTTTGTTTAAGAATATATAATTTATTATCATTATAAGGCATAACTCCTATTTAATCATTAATATTTCACTCAACATGTTTTGTTGTCCTCGGCTCCATCTTCAGGAACTAAAAAAAAAAACTGTGATTGCTTTCACTTAGTCCATTTATACTCTCATGGACTAAGTGAAAGCAATCACAGTTTTTTTTTTTCACAGTTTCCATCCAGAAGATGGAGCCGAGGACTCCGAAACAAGTTGAGTGAAATATTAATGATTAAATAGGAGTTATGCCTTATGATGATAATAAGTCTATAATTATTTTATTCTCAACAGTTTTTTTCAATTGTAACTACAAAATTATCCTTTAACTTATTTACTAGATAAACCGACATAAATCAATCGGATAAAATAAGTTTAAAAACTCAACAGTAATCATTAAGATAAACAAGATTGATTAATAGAGCAAAATATATTTTTGAAGTACCTGGTAAAGGGGCGACTCGTTTCCAGGGAACCCCACTATCATCTACACCAGCCGGTTTCGACCTCTCCGCATCAGTAAAGAATTTATTAAACGCTTCTTCACTGAATTCTTCATCACCGATTCCCTAAAAAATAAATAGAAAATTAAATTGAAGAGTATAAATCAATATGTTAGTATAATCTCTCAATATCTACAACCATCCATAATATTGTAAAATTAAAGAGAGGTACATTTGAACATACGCAGTCAAAAACACAATTTTCTAAGGGATGGAATATTATAAAAGATTATTCAGTTATACAAATTAGTTTTTTTTTGTTAAGGGAGTGAAGAAATAATTCAAGAAGCATCTAAAGAGAGGATTGTTCCCACGATAAGTATGAGTAAACGAATACAATAAATCTGTAATAAATTAAGTTGACTCACAAAAAAATTAAATTACAATTGAAACTACAATAAAAGGGCATTTTACATACAAACTAGATATGAAGCCAAATAACTTAATAATACCTTCATGTTTAACATTTTAATTTAAAATAAAAAAAAAAAGAACACACACACAAAATAGAAAACTTCACTGTTTCTTTCAGTGAAATATAACATTTAGTTAACTTTATTAGAAAATAATTGAAATGTTAAGACACAACCTAACCTAAAGGTGAATAAAGCAATAGACTGTTACTCTGTTGTCATGGTGACAAGTGATGATTTGTAGCTAGTTACCATGGTTTCAATAAACAATATCTCACAATGAGATTGATAAACCATGTAGAGAGAAAGAAAATGTTTCAAAGTTGGGCGTAATTTTTCTTTCCCGCAATCTCTTCTCCTAGTTTCCTCAACACACAGTAAGATCCATCGGCCCAATTAACAAGTTTTTGCAGCAAATATTACATTTGCCCAAACTTTAGGGTCCTTCAATAAATATTCATTAGTAAATTGCATCCGAACTTTTTAATTTCTTATGCTGATGAAAGGTTTCTTTCGAGCTATTTGTTCATGAAATGTATTTTTTCTTAAGGCCAGCCACACTGTTTCTGCATCGATTGGCTTACCTAAGCAGTTAAATAGTTCTCTAGCTATTTTGGGTGCATTCAAACGTGAATTTCTTTTAATTTCCCTGGAGATCCAAGTCTCATCCCTAACAGTTAAAATTTTTCTAGTGCTATTTTTATTATTAATTGCCAACTTCTTTGAATTTTCGAAACAACTTTGGAATATATATTATAATTTTGAAAGTTCTTACCTATGTATTTATTTGGTTAAAAATAAAATTCGGATTTAATATATTAGATTAAAAAAAATATATATAAAATAAAAAAGTTATTCATAAAATATTTATTTTCAAGGCCTTGATAATTTGGTGATGCCATGAAATGACGCACAGTTTAATGAACTTAAAAGTAGAGGAGATGATTAAGATGCTCCGTTTTAATTCCTGTTAACCTTTTTAAAAAAAAAAAATGTTTTAAAACTATTTTTTGGGATATTATATCTAGAAATCTTTGTTTTCAGGCATGAATGGTAAGCAAATTGAGCTGAGAAAAGAGGTAATAAGAATCTGAAAGGGCAATATAAGCTTTTTTTTTTTAATGAAAATTTAAATGTATATTATCTTATCAGTAGTATGTATACAGTATTTTATTAATTTCGAAGATATGGATGAAACCTTTTAATAGATGGAGCTAGGCATGAGAGATAATTTAATGTGCCTTTGATATCAAGTTGGTATTGCAAGAATTGATAAAGAGGCTTGTACCACTATGATTCCTCCATTGATGCATGAAACTGTCAAATAACATACGCAAATTAAAGTTTAACCAAACATCTATACTATTATATAAAAGGACAAGCCATTTTTCGTTTGTGATCACTAACCCCGAAAACAACAGAACCAATCTATGCCAAATTTTAATCATATCACCTTCATAGCTCAAGGAAGGTTTAGCAATATTAAAATTTAAAGATTTTCAATTATATCTTCATAATAATTCCGATAAATATGCGGTGCGCAGTGAAGTTTGATAATCGACCGATATGTGGCGAGCAGCATTAAAGAGAGGTTACAAAGAAACGGTGCTATATTGAGCTAGAAATTAAAGATAAAAACTATTTAATTTCAATTCAATTGTTTTTTAAAAAAACTATCAATATCTGGAGCGACATGTGGATCCAAGCGCAGTTTAAAAATCGACCGATATGTGGCCATTCGACAACAGATTTTGCAATGTCAAAACTGTTAAACCAAACTGTACCACAGTTTAACTAAAGCATATTCTTAGTTCTAGGAAGGTTTATAATAATAAATTTTACTATAATAATAATTAAAATTTATAGTCTTGAGTGCCAGAAACGAGGCTTGCCAAACTGTAATATACTTTTATAGTTAGAAATTATCCAAACAGATGGATAGATGAAATTATTTCTGCCAAAATTGATGTCTGATTATGATTTTACGTAATCTTCAAACACCTAATCAATGCAATTTTAACAAGATTAAAATTACTGCCGTTCGAGAAAATATGATTGAAGAAATAATGCTCATACAATTGCATACTCCAATACTACATTTTTATCGATAAACAAATGAAATTCAATTATTAGTTAAAATAATAAAGTGGCATATAATATTTATGACAGTGGGCGAAGCTAATATCTTTTATATTCTTAGAATACATAAATTAAAAATCATAAAATCATGAAAATTATATCAAATCCAACTAAAACGAATCTCAAGTTCATCATCACTAAGCGGAATTATTATTATTAAACAATATAGTAATGATTGCTCATTTATATCTAAAATCTTTGGAACTTTATGGATAAGAAACAATCTATGTAAGGCTTATAAAGTCATAAAAACGATTGCATAGTTTATATCATCAATGAGTCCATGGAATATTTTCTTAAAAATGAATATTCAGGACTCCAACAGGCTAAAAAACACACAAACTCAAAATTTTTTCTTCGAATCCAAATCCATAATTCCTATAAACTTATTTTAATTCGAAAATTATAATGAAATCCTTAATATTAATTAATACATGCAATCTAACAAAGATAACATGTTTGTTCAAACTCAAGACATAAATCACCGTGATCGAAAAAAAAAAAAAAAAAAAAAAAAAAAAAAAAAAAAAATGACTCTACAAGTATAAATAACTGAAAAACATAATTTTTAATTATAGGACCACATAAATAACTTCGCTAGATCATGATGGCACATGCGGATACAGAACATTATTTTGGTGAAGGACATAGAAGTAAATAAGTACTTACGCAATGAAAGTCGTGACGAATGAACACAGGTTTTTATGCTAATCTTTTGGTAATCACAGTAAAACTTAGTGAAAAAGAAAATGATAGAGGAAAGTATCATAAATTGAGGATATGGTAAGTTTTAATATGAAAAAAGATGATTCATACTGTGAAAATAGTGTTCAAATAACATCTTTGTTCCAACATTTGTAAGGGGAAAGCATTATTAAAGAAATGTACGAATACGCTATTAGCAAACCTCTTTGCTTTTCATTGAGTTTATAAATATATTTTGTATTTAATAGTTAATTTTATGTTGATCAATGAATTTATAATCGATAATTTATTATTTATTAAGATTGTTTTAATTTATAATTATAACTCCTGGAAGGTGTTATGCCACCCAAAACGTTAAAAATTTAAGCATCTAAATCGTAATTCACTTGAAACAGAATGGAGTTATTTTTTTTAAATAAAAAAAGTTTTTATTTAAGATATAAATACCCTGAAAAATCCTCACAAAGAGATCGATATCAGTCTATAAAGTGAATGAATATTTCATGAAGCACAGAATTTACAACTTTAGTTTATAAAACCAGCGACAGAACGCGCTGAGAGCACCAAAACGAAAATTTTACACATCTGTAACTGAATGTATTCTAGAGTAAATATTACAAAAAGAAATTTCCCATTTTATAAAGTCTTAAGAAACGATAACATAGTACATATAAATAATTTTTAAACTTCTTCACATTAAAACATAGAAGAGAAAAATAATTAAGTTATGTCTTATCATAATACAAAATAATCAAAATGTCTTAAACCTAAAACAAGATGGACACAAAGTCATGAAAAAAAAAAAAAAAAAAAAAAAAAAAAAAAAAAAAAAAAAAATTGAAGCATAATTTCACGTTTCCAGGTTATTTTCATAAAATTCCAGGTGAGATTTAAGACAAAACAGGTACTCTGTTTTTCCCTAGTATGATATTCATTGATTTTATTTAGTATATTTTATGTGATTGATAGAAGCATTTGTACAATATTTTCTGGAATACAAACCTTTATTCTATTAGGGTAAATGCTCCAGTGATCGACACTGTACTAGTAGTCGACACTTCGGATTTTAGAACCCAATAATAAGCTTCCAGGTAATTTTTTCTTACCAGTTTTACTTTTGGCCGAAAATTCAGTACCTTTTGAATCAGAAGCGGAAATAACAATGGAAATTTTGGTTGGAATTACTACTAAGTGTGTATTGTTGACTCAGCACTTTTGGTCATTTGTCAAAGTGGTTGCAACGCAACTTACTACTGCTAAGAGTGGTAAGAATAAATTTTATTTGTATTGCCAATACTGATTTTAATTCACCTGTTTCTGTTTTTTTATTAATGCTAGGTTATTTTCCTCCTTTTTAGTAGTTTTTGATGTTTTATTTTTCAATTTTTTATAATGTGAGAGAGTGTCGACTACTAGAGCATATTTCTCCTTACTTTTTCAGTGGTTGACACCCCTGTCGACAACTGGCTCATTCTATGTTTTTCTTTTATGGCTTAAAATTTGGTTATTAGATACAATAAAAAATTTAAAATTTTTTCAACGATCTTTTTTTTAAAGTGCGGAAGCTATTTTCAGTAGTCGACAGGGGTGTCGAATATTGACACAGTTGATGTCGACTTCTAAAACACCTGTAATATTTCACTTTCTGGGTAGCCAAAGAAGGTGGGAGGGTGAAATATTGTTAAATATGATCATGAGAAGATGGTGAAGGCTGTAGAAAATGTAAAAAGGAGAATGGCTGTTGCCACCGCAGCAAACCTTCATGGGGTTCCAAGAACTATATTAATTGGAAAGGTGAGAGGAATGGTTCCTTTAGAGATAAACATGAGACCGCCTTCGATACTTCTTCCAATTGAAGAGAAGAATCTGGTAGCCAGGATTCAACATATGGCATACGTTGGGTTTCCCGTTACAAATATTCAAGTTGTTGATAGCGTAGAACATTTAGTAAAGGAGTTACAAACAGAGACCGTTTTTAAGAATGGTCGACTAAGACGACCATGGATTCAAGTATTTTTGAGGAGGAATCCAATTGTTTCTCAACGTACTCCTGAGAGTCCGCAGCCTTTTTCCTGAGAGCCAGCTTTTTGTCCATTGGATCCTTAATCATCTACCTCGACATAGTGTTACTTACCAAACCCAGTTATGCTCAAGACACCACCCGGCTTTAGGGTGCTCAAAAACTCTACAAAAATGACAAAATTCCAAGGAAATCCGCTGTAAATCAGTGGAAACTTTTTTTTTATGAACAACTGACCTCAAATCTCGATTTGACACACCATAAAACCCTCATATGTGAAATTTGATCAAAATAAAAAAAATATTGATTTTTTACTCCTTTGAATATTGATTTTTTACATTTTGAAGTTGAGATTTCATCAACATTTTCTACCGGCCATAACAACTGCTGTGTTACTATTGCAATCAGTTGAACACAGCAGTTGTTATGGCCTACTATAAATTTCAGATCGTATTTTTTTAATCACACATTCCATAAATACACGTGATCAACTTAACTAAGATGTTTCAGAAAAAGTTCATGTAATATGTTTAATTAATGTATGTGTCCAGAAAACAAATAAAAATGAAAGTTAAAAATTCACGAATTGAAAATACTAACAGTTAAGTTGCACTTATCCTTCGGGACGGTCATTTGTATGAAATCGTTTTTAGCTCAATAACTCTTAAATAATTTATCACACTAAATTAATTATTACATTCTTTTTTGTTGAGCAAAATACATCAATATGCCAATAAAACATTTTCCTTAGACGATTATTTACCATAGTACATCAAACTGCAAAATAAAAGAAATTGATTATACAATTTAACCATTTTAATTAATTATACAATTTTCATTAATATCTTGATATATTTTAGCTGCAGTATAATAAGAAATATTAAAGAATTTAAACAACTTTTAAATATATTTTTATATTTATGCCAAGGCAGTTTTTGGGTTCATGAAAAAATGAAACAGCCATAAATTTTTAAACAGTATTAATTTGTTCCCAAAAAAAAAATATAATTTGGAAATAATATTATGCAATATTCACGAGTTATTCAGCAAAAACAGGGCACACACTGGACCACGCAAAAGGTCAAAAACTGGATATTAATTGAATGGTTCAATAATAAAAAGATTTCGTTATCTCTGGTCCAAAAATGGCTCAATTGTGGATTCTTAATTTTCTCTAAACAATGCTTATTGTTTTCATTTTTATGTGTGAAATTACATTTTTGTGTGAAAATTGTCTCTTTTTTTTTTTTTAACCTCTTAAACTAAAAAAAACAACAAAAAACTAGAAAACACGAAGGCAGGTCGATTTTAATCAAATGTTAATTTGAGGTATCCAATCATTTAATCCATTTTTATTTCTATAAGAAAAGATGTTAAAAATCTTCAAACTATCAAGGGAGAAAGTGCATTTGTCGTCAGTAACTAAAATGTAACTTGGCAAGGCTTTGATTTGGCAAACATGGAAGAGTCCAAATAACCACAATGATAACACCTTGTTCGCTTGTCAAGACATTTTGAAATCTATGATTTATTAATTTCAACAGTATTACCCATAATTCCACAGCCACGAGGAATCATCAGTCAAACTATTTACATTAAGTTATTAGAATACTTTAAGAGTTTAAATACTTTATAGATAACAGTAGGAAATTAAACAGAAAGTCATAAATTTCTAACTTCACTCTCATTTTCAGATTCTTATTTATTCAAATTACAAGATGGCCAACAAGTCAGGAAAAAAAAAAAAAAAAAAAAAAAAAAAAAAAATCAAGCATAATTCTACGTTTTCCAGGTTAATGTTCATAAAATTCCAGGTGAAATTTAATACAAAACAGTTACTCTGTTTTTCTCTAACATGAATTTCATTTATTTCATTTAGTATATTTTGTGTGATTGATTAGTTACATATTAGTGCAATATTTTCTGTAGTACCGATTTTTAAAACCTTCATTGTTTTAATTATTTAAACAAAATTTTAATGAGATATTTTTTCTCTATTAATGATTTTGTTTTAAATAATTAAAAATTTCACAAATTATAATAAAATATGAGGGTATAACATGTTTTCCATTATTGCAATCGATAGGTTACTGTAGTAGATTATAGGTGAATATTGTTTGTTTCTTTCATTATTTTATTAAATTATTCCTAACCTATCATCATATATTTTTGTTCATTATTGATTTTTATCGCTTCGTTTTCCTTTGTTTTTCTTAAAATTTTATTTTTTGTTTATTAACTGCTGAAGTTAATGAACTTATAAATGGACTTATGTTACTGAGATATCCCTCGAACGGCCGTCATTTTTTTTAAGAGATTGTGAATTTTAAATTAAATTGAATTCATTAAACGTGTGTTTAATGTTTGTCATTTAAATTGAAGGTAAGTACATAAATACCATTTTTTTTTTTTTTTTTTTTTTTTTTAATTATCTTATGATCTCACAAAATTTCAGGAGAATAGGTAAAATTCAAGCATAATTCCCTGATTTTTCCAATGATACAAAATTCAAGCATAATTCTAGTTTGGTGGCCACACGGAATTAATTAGATTAACAGTCCAAATTCAAAGCCTTTAAATATGATCAAGGTACATTAACAATGAAAATAGAACTTATTTATTCAGAAACTGTTGGATATTGCTAAAAAAAAACACCGACCAGTCCAATCATGTCAAATCTTTAGTTCATACAGAAAACGCTAGGTAGCGCTGCCAACTAAATCTTGGCTTTTGTTATTCATTAATAGAAACAACTAAGAAAACAAATGACCGGAGACGTGAAATAATGAGCAAATAAGTTGACATTATTATAATTATGAGTAAATAATATTTGTATTATAATAAATAGGAATTGCAAAATTAAGCCTTTATTTTTTTTTCAAAATTAGCCACTCCATATATTTTTTACTCTCAGGTCCAAACAAAAATTACAAAATCGAGTTAGACTAGAAATTATAATTAAGTCCTACATTATAATTGACCTCTGAATTGGAACTGGAAGGGAAACTCAAATGTTTTTTTAGAACATGGCCATAGAATTTAAATAAATAAATACACAGCCAGAATTAATGGTTAAAATAAATACATATCACAAAATCACACATACACAAAAGAATGGAGATAACCAAAGGGTTTTATGGATGAAGGGGTGGTCACATTTAAAAAAAAAAATAAATAAATAAATAAATACAATCTAGGTCATTGGATGAAGAATTTATGTGCAGGAATTTATTTTAAAGGACTTATAAAAAGAGACGTGAAAAAGATGAAGGGGCTATGTAACATTTTTCTTCTAAAGAGAATGTAAAAAAAAAAAAAAAAAAAAAAAAAAAAAAAAAAAAAAAAAATATAAATTGCTCAAAATAGTATTTTGTTACATAACCCTAAAATATTTTGGCCAGATGTGATTTTTTTTTTTATAATTTATTTGTTTTTATTCTTAAGGGACTTTGTCCCAGAATAAAATTTATTTTCTATCTATCTAACCCCATAATCTACTAAACCCTTCAATTATAATTTTCATTATTAAATGGTCGATAAGGTAAAGAAAAATAGTAAAATTTAAAAAAAAACATATATCTACCTGCACATACGATTTCACAATCTAACTAGGACATGGGACATATATTATATAACCTTCCAATGGCAACAAGTAACGCCGATGAAACTTGTATTTTAAGTTAAAGAAGCTTTAAGATTTTTTATTATTTCCTATTTACCGATTATTCTGAGAATAATTAAATCAAAACTATTAAATAGACACCTACACAAACATATTTAAGAAATAAATGAAAGGTAGAGAAAAACCTGACTAGTAATTTTTGTTATAACGGATAAAAACTATTTTTTATAGGGATATGTTGATTTGAAAAGTCGATTTCTAGAAACGGATCGATTCCGATGACATTGTCTTTTTTATTTTGATAGCTCATTGTACAATTATTATGCATAACTTTTTCCCAGATGTTAAAAAAAAAGAAAAACGAATTCTTAGGTTATTACTTTCTTCGCAGAATAAGCTAATACTTTCTTTCATTACATATTCATACCCGTTTTCGAGCACCAAAATACTGTTAATACAAACAGAGAAATATCATTGCAACCTACTATCTACAGTGTTTAATAAAAAGTTTTAGTAACATATGCAATTTTTAAAATAATAAATCAAAACAAGACCTTTGCAAATTAACATCTTGAGCAACAAATAGTAAAACGAATTATTTTTTTAAATTTTTCAACTGTTACTTTTTTGCCTGAATTGAAATCAACTTATATATTCAACTTTGTAGATAATAAATGCTAATTGTTGTTTAATAATTTATTTATACAATTATTGTTTTAAATAGCTTCAGTCTGATTTTTTAGCTATCATGTGTATTATTATATTTTTTAACAATACCAATATATATATATATATATATATATATATATATATATATATATATATATATATATATATATATATATATATATATATATATATATATATATATATATATATATATATATATATATATATATATCGATTATATATATATATATATATATATATATATATATAATATATTATAATATAAATATATATATATATATAAATCTAAACATTAGGTATCGGTACCGAGAATTTTTCATTTGTGATCACTAAGCGTGAAAACTACTAAACCAATCTGAACCAAAATTTAACCAAATTATCTCTATAGTGCAAGGAAGGTTTTGTAATAATACTTTTTTTTTTTTTAAATTATATTGCTATAAAAAAGAGATAGACATGTAGTGCGCAGTGAAGTTTGGTAATCGACCGATAGGTAGCGAACACCAATCGAGGGAGGTTACAAAGGTATGGTGTTATTTAGAGCAAAACAATACTTATTTTCAATTCAATTGTTAATAAAAAAGCTATAAATAGATGGAGCGATATGTGGATCCCAGTGCAGTTTAAAAATCGACTGATCTTTGGCCATTCTGCAACAGAGTTTGATAAAACTATTTAACTCAACTGTATCAAATTTTAACTACATCTTCATAGTTATAGGCAGGTTTATAATAATGAATTTTAATACAATAATAATTAAAATGTATAATCTTGAGTGGCAGAAGCGAGGTTTGCTGAACTGTCATATACTTTTATGATTAGAAATTAAAATGCAACCAAATGGATCTAAAATTATTTCTGCCGACGTGAATGTATAATTATGATTTTACATACTCTTCAAACACCTAATCAATGCAATTTTAACAAGGACAAAATTATTGCCATTGAAGGAATAATGCTAAATTCAGTTCTTCAATACAAGATTTTTATTGATAAACAAATGAGATTCAATTATTAGTTAAAATAATATAATTCCCTTATTTATGGGAGCGGGCGATGCCCACATAAAAAAAAAAGGAGAAAAATTAAGTGAAATAAAGAAAAGTAAAATGAAGTGAAAGTACTTAATGAAGTTATTTGTCAATTCACGGACATGTTTTCCTCAAAGATTTGCAAGTAGGATGAACATTTCACACAATTCAATTTATGCAATGATAACCTTAATGAGCGGAAAAAAAGTTTTGCTTTCGCCACACCTTGCAACTAGAACATTAAATAATTGAAGCGGACATTTCTAAAAGAATAAAGACGCGTGTATTAGCTTCTTTAAATCAAACCTCTGCCCTGAATGATGAGCCTGTCCACAGCCCCACTTTTCGCCACGAGGTCTCTAATCGGCAAGGTTCTGTTACGTAACAGGGGAGAGGAGCATGTTTCGGAACATACAGCCCACTTGGAACGCTTTCAACTCATGAGGGATTTAATTCATCATTCATATTCCCAAGTTACAATTATTCAACGGGGAGAATTTTGAATACCTGGATCTCAGAGCTAACTGATAGGTCGGCAATAACCTGCCTGTTCTGAGTTTAGGAGAAATAAGTATCGATATTAATAGATCGAAATGAAAACAATCATTAAAAATTCAATTTAAATATAAGAGCGTTATTCTTCATAAAAAAAAAAATAAAGATAAAATTATTAGAGATGAACCGACTAGTCATATACAGCTTTTTTCAACCAATTTCATAATTTCACCAATCAAATTCATAATTTTTTCAAACAATTTCATAAATTGTAAGTTTGCGTCAAATCAAGTATTCGAATTACGCCATTCGTAATTCTATTTCCCTCACTTTGTGATTTTTCAAAAAAGGTAAGTTCAATTCTTGTTTCCTTTGCATTAAGGTATATGTTTCCCAAGTAGTTTATAGCTCCATTTGTTTTGTAATGCATGTGATATTGATAATTTTAAATGAAACTCAAAAGTCTATTCCCCTCATTTCTATTTCCCAATACAAAAAACGGTTAAATATAAACGGCCTCAAACTATCGTTAGATCCAGGCAGATCTGAAAAACAGTTTAAGGATACTGCTATAAGGATACTGTTTTTCAATTCTGCCAGGATCTGACGATTTTTTGAGGCCACAGGACGTCCTTGGCCACTATCCTTCCCCACTTAAAATTAGTTTTCGTCCTTAAGGATACTTAAGATATGATTTTGTAGCGGGCAACACTGTTTGGGGAAGGTTATCGGCTATCAGCTGGCGTGATAACCAATGAGGCTATGTGAAATAGATTTCCCACTGCCGCAGTTAATATATTTACATTTTATTTGTACCATCATTTTTTTTTAGATGTACTTTTAATTTATAATTATTTTTGTTTAGAAGTTTACCTAATTTTCATTTTCATATAATGCAGTGGCAAATCCATGAGAAAACTCACTCCAGCTGATACCTATAACCACATATACTACTGATACCTGTTTTCTAGTGTGCGGATATAAGATATTAATTGTTGTGTAGATTTTTGACTAAGGCTTGTATAAGGATATCACGCCAGCTGATAGCCGATAACCTTCCCCAAACAGTGTTGCCCGCTACATCACCCCCCCCCCTTAATTAATTTTTGGCCTTTAATGATACTGTTACAAATTATCACTTTGTTCACCGATTCCTCCGAAGATGAACTATCGCTCATGTTTGATTTATATAGGTCTCTAAATAATTCCATCAATCTAATCCCCATTGGGTCACCAGTGGTGTAGTAGTTAGCATAGCAACCTACTAAACCCAAGATCGCGGGTTCGCAGCCCGGCAGATGACCTTAGGATTTTTTCAAGGGAGTAAAAAATCCTTAGCTATGCCGTCCTTCGGAAGGGACGTAAAATGGGGGGTCCCGAGCCTGTGCGATGTCAGGTACTCGTTAAAGATCCCTATCCTAATTATACCTGGATAGGCAAAATTTAGGACTCCCACCGTAGCATCGTCCGATTTGCCAAAGCAGCATAAAGTGACGTTAAACGAAAAAAATATAAACAAATCTAATCCCCATTGAATTCAACTTGAGTTGTTGATAACAATACCTCATGGGATTATGTGTATGGAATTATTTCATTAAGTTCAAAACTTAACACAAAGCAAAACACACTATATTTTATATCGATAACAACAAACTGAGGAGGTTACAATTAAGCATAATCAATCATTATAAACAAAATTGGTTGCCATCACAACGCACAAAAGTAGTCCGTTGAAGGCAAAACATAATTAGTAAAACTGATATTTGTTATGCTTAGTAGCTACCGCTACAAACGTTATATGAACGCTTTTTCAACATAAAGAAAACACCTACACGTTTATTTTTAATTATTTAACTCACTTTGCTCAAACTTCGACTAAACCACTTATTCACAGGGATGGCAGATATATATGGATATTTAGGTGATAAAGAAAAATATCTTTCTAAAGGTGTGGTTCCGCATGTAGCTTCCAAACGCGGCAGCTGGAAGTTCATCAGTTCGTTTTCTGGTGATGATTTCATATAGAAAGAGAGTTAAGAAAACTCGCTAGAACCACAATTTTATTATTTTTTTTCAGACGATGTATTAAGTTCCAGTTTTTTACTGTGAATATTTTATTGACAATCCTGTTTTCGTTAAATCAATTTTATCATGTAAGATTATTGATAACTTACACTTTTATTATCTTACATAATAAAAATTATTTAACGAAAATAGGGTTGTCAATAAAATATTTACAGTAAAAAACTGGAACTTTATACATCGTCTGAATAAAATAGTAAAATTGTGGTTGCAGCGACTTTTCTTTATTTTCTTTTGTCTTTTTTTATATACTGCCTTTCTATATTTTGTGAAATCATCAAAGGATATATATATATATATATATATATATATATATATATATATATATATATATATATTCTAATATATATATTGGTACCAAAGTTTCTTGTACTTTGTAAATTTTGTAATTGTAAAATATCTTGTGTTCTTATATAATAAATGTATGTTAAATATACCAAAACCCTAAAATTGTGTTCTGTAATGTATTTTAAGCATTGTTTTTCAAAAATACTATATAGATCAGTATGACTTTAAAAAAAAAAAAAAAAGTTTAAAATGGTACAAGAAACTTTGGTGATGTGGGTTTGCATACTACTGACGCGAAGGAGCGCGTCTGGACTGGTCCCTAGAGCAGTCCGAACGCAGTAGCCACCTTCTCAAATTTCTGGCTGCAGCCGCAGCTGCTCCCTCTTGCAACACTTCTATTAAAACCAACTGAAGCAGTGCTCAGCTTCCAGCCGCGGCGTCTGGCAGACGCAGCTGCTGCGGCTGGCTGCTCCATGCGGAACCACACCTTAAGATATTCGAGATCATAGATATGAGGGGTGTAGAGTACATGAAATATGCGAAAATGTTTGACTTCGTGGCTTCGTTAGGAGTAGTTAGAAGGTAAACATACTAAAAGTCCCCGCCCCTGGGGGGTGAGCTAACGGTGAGGGGAGGGGAGAAGGTCCCATTTTTGGGTTTTGCGATTATATCTCGAAAACGCTGGACTCTAGAAAAATATGTAGCAAATAAAAATTAAAGCTTATTAAATTTCCTATAAATTATTCATATACATATTAGTCGAACTTCCAACTGTTATCGAGATATACGATATTGAAAGTTGATAATTGTCGCAAAAACATCATTTTTACCTCACTTTTTTTTTTTTTAACATTTGCATCAAGTACCAGAAACGTACGTATGAAATTAAAGTAAATCTAATGCTCTACAACTTTGATTTTGACATTTTTTCTTAGAAACGATCGTGGTAGCCACAAGAAGCAAATGATGTATACATTTTTTTTTTCTCTCTCGAAAATTATCGATTTCCAACAACGTAAATCTCGAAAACCGTTGGAAGTTCGAACAAATATGTATAGAATCAATTTTATAGGAAATTTAATAATTTTAATTATGATTTGAAACATATTTTTCAAAACCCAAAAATGGAACCTTCTACCCTCCCTCCCACCGTAAGCTCACCCCCCCAGGTGCGGGGACTTTCAGTATGTTTACCTTCTAACTACTTCTAACGAAGCTATGAAGTCAAAAAATATCGCATAATTCATGCACTCTAGAATGTGTTTATTGACTGGTCTATAGGTGACAAGGTCAACCACGCTGAATCCGCCAGGCTTTTGGGTATCCACATTACCAAAGAGATAATTTAACATTTCTCAAATTATCAAGCAATAGTAACATGATGCAATTAGTACTACTTGTTGATAATTTATGATAGTTATATAACGGACGTTCAAGAATATAAAAGTAAAAATAACATCGTTATCGTAAAATTTCAAGATGTCCCTTAACATAAGGTTGCCGATAATGGTGTATAAATGATGACGTAATTATTGCACAATAAACACAATAAAAGTTCAAAATGACGCTAAATCTAATCTAATTAATAGTATCACTACCTGAATTAATACAAGCATATTTCCGTTGCACCATTTGATAGGTCACGAAACCTCTAATTAAGTACAGGCAGCATCGTTTATTATGAATATGAAATGATTGAATGACATATGAAATGACAAAAACTGCAGACGCCAATGAAATTGCAGCTATAACAATAAGTTCATAACATGTGGCGTAAAGCCGTGTCCACCCTATGTCGACCGACACGATCAACATTGTCGTTCGACACGATCGACTTCAGTCTAATTCATGCTAAGGTACGTCCACACTACGTCGATCCGAGTCTAACACGGTTTTGTCGGTCGACAATGTTGAACCAGTGTGGAAGTGTCGACCGACTTTGTCGAATATGTCGAGTCGAACCAAACCGCAACCCGAATCAAGTCGGTAAAGATCAAAGGAAGTCGAATCGACAACGACAGTGTGGACGTGTCGAATGTGTTGTTCGACATCACTGAAGAATAAAACAAATATTATTCAGAAATAAATCTAAATTATGTCAATAAATTAGGAGGAAAATGAAAATGTTTATAAAATGATTGCGTCAGTGGCTAGTCTTTTTTACACCGCCTCTTTGGTCAGTGTTCCAACTGATAACGGGTAACCTCACCATTGAATAATGACTCATTATACTCGTTTTACTATAAGTAAATATATTGCTTTATTAATATAAATTTCGTTTTCCTTTATTATGAATTGGAGTGACTAGGAAACGTCAATGTTTTTTGTGGAACTCCACTGATTTACTGTATGAAAACGAAAATAAAAGACAAGATGGGTTAACCGAGGTTGCGGATATAGTCCAATAAAATAAGGATTTGGTGAGGAAAAATACTGCGGAACTTTTATTCTCAATGGATCTCAATGTTCTTTTAGGGGCTGCTGAATCCGAATTTGAAGTTCTTTTCATCTGAAAGATTTACTTTGTTATTTCTTTAAATTTACTTTCATGCCGGTGTATGTAATTTAGATCATATCTCGTAAAACAAACACGTCAGCACACTAAGAACCCCGTACTGTACTGTAGTCCTCGTTTTTTTCGGCAAATTTTTCGCTATAACTCCACAAATATTAGTCCGACCATAGACATTTTTTTTTCATCTCAAAGCTGGTTATATTTACTATCAGATCCTATATAATACATTTTCATTATATTCCCATGCCAGCACGCTAAATGTGTATAAATATCTTTTTTGAGCAAAAAAAATACGACGATTTTGACATATGCAGTGGGCTGGGTGGGGGTAATTAACGGGATTTAAAAACTTAATTTAATTTCTTCTCTTAAAAAAATAAAATATATATATATATACACACGAGATCTGATAGCAAATTTAACCAGATGTGAGATGAAAAAAATAAATTTTTGAACCAGAAAAATATTTTCGCAGTTATAGCGAAAAATGTGCTAAAAAACAAATTTGGATTTCATAATAAAACAAGGTTTTTAGCAAGTCGTAGGTATTTTACTGGATTTAACACGAATTTTCAGATTTAATACGGGATCTGCTAAGAAATTTAACCAGGTATAAGATGAAATCAAGAATTTTGGGATCGGAAAAATATTTTTGGAAAGAAAGTTTTTTATGAAGAAACGTAAATTGACCTGTACACATATACCATGGCAACGTGAACTAGACAAAAGCCAACCGTGTCGCACGACATTGTCGGTTGACCATGTCGAATGTTTCGGTTCAACCCGACATGAATCGACAAAGTCGGTCGACACGTTCACACTCTTTTGACATTGTCGATCGACGTAGTAGGTTGACACGAATCGACATAGTGTGGACACGGCTTAACATAACATAACAATAATTTCATACACTGTGTCAAAATAATAAAAAAAAATGACACACCCTTGTAAATTATACATAATAAGTAAATGTGTTGATAATTATTACAATAACATGTCAAAACTTGAAAAGAACTATTCATTAGTAGCACTTCAGTAAAAATGATACACTATAAGGTCTTTCAGCCATATTCATTTCAGACGCCTAGGAGGATTATCGGGAATGGTGTGGGAAGCAAGTTGAGAAGTTAGTGGATTTGAGTGGTTATGGAGCTTACTATAAAAGGATAGGTATTTGGTTTGGGCTAAATCAGAAACATATGGAACATTAGGATTTTCAAAATGTGACTGTAAAATAGACTTGGTGGTTAACACCAGAAGAATAAATAGTCAGAAAATGGGACATGGGCCCGGAAACATGTAACAAAATATGATGATTATTAAAGAGGAATTTAGTGAAACATAGTAAATAAAGTGAATTTAAGGAGAATATATGTTTTTTAAAATAGCATTTGTCAATAGGACCAACCATTTAGGATCCATATTGATTTGAATAAAAAAATCACGTTTGAAACTTTTTCACATTAAGGCTGTTCTCAGCAGTGACTTGTAACTCACAGATTTAAATGTCGGTATTCGTAGGTACGAGGTGTGATCAAAAAGTTCCAGGACTGAATTTTTAATACATTTATTCATACAACATACAGGTTATTCAAATTTGTCTCCTTCGAAGTACTCCCCTTGGGAAGCTACACACTTTTCCCACCGGTGTTTTCACTGATCAAAGGCCCCAGAAAACTATTCTTTTGTAAAGGTGTTTAGCAGCTCCGTTGTTTTTTCTTTAATTTCGTCAACTGTTTGAAATCTTCGTCCTTTCAGGTGTCTCTTGAGCTTCGGGAAAAGAAAAAAGTCGGCTGGATCCAGGTCAGGTAAGTAGGGGGCTGAGGAATGACAGTCATTGCGTTTCTTCGTTCAATCACCACTTTGCCACAGCTCAGGCCTCTTTCTTCTCACAGCATTACGCAATTTTCTGAGGGTTTCAAGATAAACAAAACGATTAATTGTTTGACCTTGTGGAAGGAATTCATAGTAGACAACACCTTTACAGTCAAAGAAAACCGTAAGCATGACCTTCACATTTGATTTGACTTGGCGTGCTTTCTTGGGTCTTGGAGAACCTTTTGATGTCCATTGTGATGATTGGGCTTTTGTTTCCACATCGTAACCAAAAACCCATGTCTCGTCTCCCGTAATGACATGTTTCAAGAAGCTTTCGTCGTCATTTGCCTTTTGAAGAAGTTCCTTAGAAACATAAATTCGGTGTTGTTTTTGGTCTTCATTCAACAGTTTTGGCATTAACTTTGCTGCAACACGACGCATTTGAAGTTTTTTAGTTAAAATTTCCTGACATGACCCAAATGAAATGTTACACTCTTCTGCCATTTCACGGATTGTTAGTCGACGGTCTGATCGTACGAGAGCGTTCCACTTTAGCAACATTGTCATCATTGATTGACGTTGAAGGGCGTCCGGAACGAGCATCGTCGTCTGTGGATGTTCGGCCATCTTTAAACCTCTTGAACCACTGATGGCAGCATGATCGGCTTAGACATTCTTCACCAAAAGCCTCTTGTAACATCAAAAAGGTTTCAGAAAACGTTTTGTTCAGTTTCGCACAAAACTTTACACAAACACGTTGCTCTTCTTTTACATTCATTTTCATAAAATAGCCAAACTCTATAAAACTAACCTCAAACAAACTGTGCTAATGTTACTTTCAGTGATGTTATAATTGATCAGCAAACACAGCTGTGTTCCTGTTGGACCAGGCAATACAATGCTGCCAACCGCATCGCTGTGAGACATTGCATTCCCATAGTATATAAAAAGTCCTGGAACTTTTTGATCACACCTCGTACATATCATTGTGAAAAAACAGAGTTATAGTCGCCTATGATCATTGAGAGCCGAAAAAAAAAAAATTAAATATGAAAATCACGTTTTATTTTTTTTTCTCAGCTTTCAGACAAGATAGAGAAATAATTTTTTCAAGTAAAATTATAGTTTTTTTTTCTATCTCTTTACCACAACCAAAAAGTGGTAAATTATCTCTTTAATAATAATATCAGGTTAGGTTTAAACATGAGATCCTGTATTAATTTCCGGACAATTAGTTTTAGTTGTAGTAAAGAGATAACTACACAAATACAATTTTACATGAAAAAAATATTTCTCTATCTTGACTGAAATCTGAGAACTGACAAGTAACTGACAGCCTTAATGTGGAAAAGACTCCTATTTCCTCTCAGCATTGTTTATTTCGAATAATCATTAATTTAAGTAATTTGATCTTTTATTTCTAAAATGTAAATGGGGAAATCGTAAGATTATAGATAAGACATATTGATGATCAGGGGAGAAATTGAGGTTTTATGTATATATATTTCGTTGTCACTTATGTATATATATATTTTTTCTTGTATGTTCCTTTAACAAAGGCCTCAAATCACTTCGCAGTTTAGTTTCACAAAAGTCAACAAAATCATTAACAGAACTATAAAATTACTTCTGAAGAAGATAATCAGGGATGCAGTCAAACAGAAACATCAACGCCAAGTAAAAATACTTTAAAGCGTGCCAACGTTTCGACCTCAATTACAGGTCTTCTTCAGGGCAACGACACTGACGAGGAAACGAACTATGACCAACGTTGGCACACTATTAAAGTATTTCTACTTAGACGTGGTGTTCCTCTTTGACTACATCTCTGATTATCTTCTTCTCCATCGATCTTAACAGTCAACTATACTTTTATCATTAAAAACATAATAAAATAATTTTTATTTAACATTAATACTTCAAGTAGAGTGTTTTTATTTTTTTTTAGATAAACTAATATACTAATATTAACAGTAACGAATAATATAAAAAAAGATAGCATTTTTACGAAAAGGCCTTGATAATTTCCCTTATCAAGAAATTTCCGCGGCGACTGGTCTAATATCGATGTAGGAACCAGGATTCGAACCCGTGATATTTATATTAACACGCTTTAGCGACGCGGCTAGATAGCCCCTATTAAAATATCTATATTATACTTTTAGTGATATCAGAGATTAATTCCTGATAGAATGTGACCTCTTGAATCTTCGCTGATGTAAATTTAATGACGTGGTGCACAGATGTCTGGTTCTTTCACATATTAATAGACAAAGATTTTATTTAAGAACATTTATTTTTTAATTTGTAAAATAATAATTTTATTCACAACAGTACACATTTGTTTACAACCAGTGAATGTGAGGTAAAATTAAAACAACAGACAGGAGTCAGCAGCCTTTGGTACAATCTCCATAGGTGATACTATATTATTAGGATTAGACTAGAAGATCCCTCATCCACTTTCTATTCAGCCTCCGTTGAGATATGTCAAGAATTCGTACTGTTGCCATATTATGTATCTGTTTGTTAGAGTGTCCACGTAGTTTTTAATGAAAATGTCGATAAAGTTTATGAATATGGGTCTTAACTGTCGGAATACTTAAGTCTGTATTTAGCGTATCGTTCGACACATAAGCAGGGGAGTCTGTTATCAGTCTTAGGACCTTTGATAACATAAAAAAAAAAAAAAATATTGTTCAAGTTTGTAAATATAATATTTAAATTATTTTTTTTTTCTATCATTCATCGGCATCAGGGAACAGCAGCTCTGTGAATATGTCAGGCGCGTCTCAAATCTCACAATACTTAGGTCATCAGTTGGATCTGTGCCCGTTCCTATCGAAAGTTCAACCGCCCAGGAAGCTGTGAAGGACGAATTCCTAGCCGAGATACAAATAATAATCTATTAACAAATAGAAATAATGATACGATCGTTATTATTTTTTTTTTCACGATAAAGGCAGCGGTGAGATGTTATATGTTTAGCTACATCATCTACGCGTTTTCCGCAGCCGACCACATCAAAACATAGCCTTTGGATCACGACTGTCACTTTCCTTGAACCCGGGCCGGGAGGTGGCAAGAAGGTCGAGCTACTTCAAGGCCACTTACATTCTATTGGGAAAACTTAATTTTAATTTTAGTGATGCGTGCAATACCTGTCTCCGCAGTATACCTTTGAAGTTCAAGGTCAGGCGTTTAATTATAACTAATCGCTTTTCGTAACGGAACTTTTTTTAAAATTATTAAATGTAATGATACTGCTAAAAATGAAACATCACTTGTTTTTAAAGCAACTTAGAAAGGTACTATATTAGAAGATCCCGGGACCATCTTCTTTTCAGGCGCCTTGGAGGATTATATGGAACGAGAAGCAAGTTGTGATACTAATGGATTTGAATAGTTGTGGAGTTGGCTATGAAAGGATAGATATCTGGTTTGAGCTAAGTCAGAAACGTAAGGTATATTAAGATCTTTGTGGATAAGTTTCTTTGTGACGAAGTAAGGAGCATTTAGGATATTTCTAAGGATTTTGGATTGTAAGGATTGGATACGAGATGAATTGGATGGTTTAGTAGAGCCCCAAAGTTAACTCCGTATGGAAGTTTTGAACGTATGTCAAGTAAATGTTGAAGTAGTCAAAAACGACGGGCAGTTTCTTGTCCTTTTAGTCTTGTAAGTGGATTCCAAGTAAGCCGTTTGTCTGGATGGAGTCCTAGGTAGCGGATTTGTTCAGCAGGGATTAGTGGAGCATCATTAAAGGATACTGTAGGGCAGGATGTCGTAGGTTTACGACGAAGAGTAAAGAATATTTGATGGGATTTATTTCCATTCATTTTGATTCTCCATTTTCGTCACCATTCTTAAAGGTTTATGATTTGAGATTCAAGTGTCTGGGAGGCAATTCTTAACTAGCTTTGAATTTTATGGCTATTTGTTGGTATCTTATTGGGATTTTTTTTTAGTTTATTTTTTTTTATTTGATCGTTTTAGAGACTCAATGACTGTATATATAGTTTTGAGGTTCGTTAGCATCTATAAATTTTTTTTAAATTTGGTTACAATATCCAATTTTCTTAAGTATTTGAAGATGGTTTTAGAATTCCTGTTAACGTTATTGGCATCCATTATTATTGTCGAATGGTTTTTAGTTAAGAACAATCTAGTAAAATATAATACTTCAATATAGGATTATTAACAATTCCACTTCTCCCAAATATCCCTTATCAGCAGGTCTTCCTCAAGGATCCTGTCTTTCACCAACGCTATTTAATATATACATATCCGACCTACCTTCTCTCCCTTCAGTTGAAAGATTATTATATGCCGATGACACGGCGATTTACACAAGTTCCTTCAGGATAGACACAATAGAAAACAGATTAAAGTCATTATACTTCAGATTTAATAGATATTATAAAAAATGGAAAATAAAAATAAACGAACAAAAAACAACTGCAATAATTTTTACAAAAAGAAGGCCCAACATACCAAGACATATCAATCTAAAAAATATTAAAATCCCTTGGACTCAAACTGTTACCTACCTTGGTTTGGAACTAGATAAACGATTAACGTTCACACCTCATATAAATAACAAATGCGACAAAGCCAAAAAACTCGTAAGTACTATGGCTCCGTATTTCAGAAGAAAATCCCCACTGTCGATCAAAAACAAAATAATTCTGTATAAATCAGTCATAAGACCATTACTAACGTACGCCTCTCCCGTATGGAGCTACACCTGTGATTCAAACTATAAAAAAATTGAAAGGGTGCAAAACCGATGCATGAGAATAATAAATGACTACCCCAGATACACAAAAATAACCGACATGCTACTTGAATTAGATTTTCAGACTATTAAACAATTTATTCACACACAGACCAGTAACTTTTTCAACTCTACAAACAATTCAGGAAATCCTATAATTCAAACAATAGGCAATTATAACAAGCAATCCTTAAGAAGATACATACACAAACGTACAAACCACATACTACTATAACAATATTTTGCTAACAAGACATCCAAAAATTTATTGTCTCGGCTTGAAATTAAATTATTGGAACACAAATAATATATAAGTTAATTATCCAAAATGTTGATTAACTTAATGTACAAAAAGTTAATAAATTATGCATTATAGTTTAGTAAATTTTATTATGTAGGTATTTGCTTTTATCAATCTTTTTTTTTCTTCTTATTTTGTAGGTTTTTTTTTAGTATTTTTCCTACTGTTAAAATAATGCATTCCAAATTATACCCATTTTAGCTAAGCGCAGCTGTCAATGTAGTGTAAATTGTTTTATTACCAAAACATGTAACAATATTTAATATGTGCAATTGTAAACTGTTTAATCATTTGAATAAAACTTTTATTTATTTATATAATATAGGATTTGTTAAAATGAGGGCTCAAATGATCCTTGTAATTATTCTCGAATCCAATACTTACAATTCAAAATCTTTCGTAAAATATTGAATGCTCTATATTATGTCACTAAGAAACTTATTTATAATAATCTAAGTTTCCCATATGTTACAGAACTGGCCCAAACCAGATTTCTATCAAGCGAACTGGAACCCAGACCAGAAAAACGACATCTCTTTTCAATTTTTATAATTTCAAAAAACAAAACTTTTGTATAAATAATTCCTTGAGATAAGAAACAAACAATTATCAATAATTGGCTTTAAATTAATAACTAAACCGAGAAAATAAAGATAAATAGAGAAAATGTAGACTCCAAATAAATCCCATCAAATAACCTTTACTCTTCGTCGTAATCCTACGACTTCCTGTCCAACAGTATCCTTTCATGATGTCCCACTAATTCCTGCTGAACAGATCCGCTATCTAGGGCTCCACTTGGACAAACGTCTTACTTGGAATCAACATACAAGACAAAAACGACAAGAAACTGCCCGTCGTATTCGACTACTTCAACATTTACTTGACAAACTATCAAACCTTCCAATTAATTACAAAAGACTCATTTTCATTACAGTAATTCTAACAATATGGACATACGGAGTTGAGCATAGGGGCTCCACTAAACCATCCAATTCACCTCGTATCCAATCCTTACAATCCAAAATCCATAAAAAAATCCTCAATGCTCCTCACTTAGTCACAGAGAAACTTATCCACAAAGATCTTAATATACCTTACGTTTATGACTTAGCTTAAACCAGATATCTATCCCTTCATAGCAAATTCCACAACCATTTAAATCTATTAGAGCAGTAGATAAAACAAATAGAGAAAATAAAACATTTATTAATTTGACACCTACCAACCGGCACAAGCTATATTACAAGTGGAAAAGGTAAATCACACCAGCCATTAAAAATTAAAATCGTTCAAGCGCTAAGTTTTAAAATTAATTAAAAACAAAAAAGGAACGTACCTTAGTACCAAGCTCACTGAATTATTTCTTATCCTCCCTGTTAGAACCGCCCATGGTTTTATCTAAACAAATATAGTTTTTAATTTTTAAAGACGAATAGAAAATATATTAACATTTATAGAGAAAAAGTAACAAAACAATAACGATTTTCAATAATAACATTATCAATGAATATATTGAATGTTAAAAATAGATTAGATACAAGGTGTGATCAAAAAGTTCCAGGACTTTTTATATACTATGGAAATGCAATGTCTCACAGCGATGCGGTTGGCAGCATTGTATTGCCTGACTCAACAGGAACACAGCTGTGTTTGCAGATCAATCATAACATTACTGAAAGTAACATTAGCACAGTTTGTTTGAGGTTAGTTTTATTGAGTTTGGCTATTTTATGAAAATGAATGTGAAAGAAGAGCAACGTGTTTGTTTGAAACTGAACAAAACGTTTTCTGAAACCTTTTTGATGTTACAAGAGGCTTTTGGTGAAGAATGCCTAAGCCGATCATGCTGCCATCAGTGGTTCAAGAGGTTTAAAGAAAGCACGCCGAGTCAAATCAAATGTGAAAGTCATGCTTACGATTTTCTTTGACTGTAAAGGTGTTGTCTACTATGAATTCCTTCCACAAGGTCAAACAATTAATCGTTTTGTTTATCTCGAAACCCTCAGAAAATTGCGTGATGCTTTGAGAAGAAAGAGACCTGAGCTGTGGCAAAGTGGTGATTGGGTCCTTCACCATGACAATGCTCCTGTTCACTCTGCATTAGTTATCCGTAACTTTTGTGTAAAAAGCGCAATGACTGTCATTCCTCAGCCCCCTACTTACCTGACCTGGCTCCAGCCGACTTTTTTCTTTTCCCGAAGCTCAAGAGACACCTGAAAGGACGAAGATTTCAAACAGTTGACGAAATTAAAGAAAAAAAACGGAGCTGCTAAACACCTTTACAAAAGAAGAGTTTTTCTGGGGCCTTTGATCAGTGGAAACACCGGTGGGAAAAGTGTGTAGCTTCCCAAGGGGAGTACTTCGAAGGAGACAAATTTGAATATCCTGTATGTTGTATGAATAAATGTATAAAAATTCAGTCCTGGAACTTTCTGATCACACCTCGTACATTAGGAATGAAACCAACTGTGATCCGATGTGTATTAAATATTTTTATTTAAATGAAAATTTATTGTTTTTATAAAATAAACATGTAGTCGGATGTTCTGTATATCATACAAAAAACAAAATAAATATTTTAAACATTTGACAGTTTGGAATAAACTAATAAGAACAGCACATTTAATCTCTCTAAAATACGCGTGCGATGAGAGTGGAGTTATCAATTTGTTTGTAAACACATGAGAGATAACGAGTTTATGACCTTCTTGGCTGTATGTTATCTGTAATTGGCGATTTATCGTTTATGATATCAATCGATTGTTGCGAAATGTGATGTAATTGAACGGTTCGTTTTTTATCGAAAGAATTTTCTGAACGAACCAGAATTCAGAGTTGGTATGAATTAATAAATTTAAATGAGTCATCAACGTATCAATGTCAAGTTCATTTAAATTAATTTTAATTATTCAGTTAAAATAAAAAGCAATTTTAGATTCTTAAACAATGGTAATTCGTGATTTTTTTCTTCAAATCTACACATCCCTCCCTCTTCTCCTCCCGCCTCTTCTTCATTCTCTCAGACTGTATTCTTCTTTCTTTATCTGTCCGATGTACCCCCCCAACCCCTTTACATATCCTATACTATTTTATAAAAAGACAAACCATTTTTCATACTGATACAACATTACTTTTTTTCATCTGAAAGGTGGTTAAATTTAAAATTTAAGATAGAAAAAAGAAATTTGGGATTGAACAAATATTTAAGGAGTTAGAGCCTCAAATGTGCCAAAAAACACTTGGATTTTACAACAGTACGTTTTTATTAGCGGGCTGGCGTGTACATTTTACAGGGGTTTGATTAAAACTTCATTTATAGATTCTTGTAGTAAATTTAATCAGCTTTAAGATGAAAAGAAGTAATGTTGTATCGGACAAATAGTTTCAGAGTTATAGCCAAAAGAGAACGACAAACGTGTTTTCGCGGCGCTGTGGGACTGACGGCAAGTTGGCCAATATCTCCATTTTTTCCCAATTTCACGAAAAATGGTCCGATTTCCCATTATATAGGTACGTAACTTCGCGAAAAATGGTCCGATTTCGGGTTAAAAACAAAATTAACGGGGTTTTTAGGCGGTTTTTCGCAATTTTGAATATGAAGCCGACAGCTGCCGTGGTAGCAAACTTCAGATTCGGATTCAGCACCCCAAAAACATAAAGATCCGTTGAGAATAAAAGTTCCGCAGTTTTTTTTTAGGCAAACCCTTATTTTACTGGACTAAAGAGACCGAATAGATATCGAACATAGTACACGACAAAAAGAAAAGTTGGCTAAAATTCTATGGGGATATCAAGAGAATACGCATATTCTTGCACCGACATCAGTCAAAACGGTCCTAACAGAAGTAGGTCGGGAATTCCAGAAGGAGGTAGCACGAATTATGAAGGATTTGTCAAAAGAGGCAGGCAGTTTTATGTGAGGGAATATACAGATTAAAAGGTGGGGATCTAATGTTTAGGAGATGGATAGAAGAGCGCAGAGTTAATAGATCAAGAATATAGGAAGGCTTTTAGAGAAAGTGCCCAGAAAGTATTACCGTCGGAATTTAGGAAAAAGCCACCCAAGCTCAGAATATCGGCAAGTAACTTGTCACCGCCTGGAAATCCCGAAGATAAATCTAATCAAACAGTTCATCAGTCTCCTCAGCTTCATCTCGAGATCCCCAGACAGTCCCCCATAAACCAAACAACCGTAATCAAAGAAAGGGAAAATAAGACAGGGCACCAGAAGTTGACGGGTAATCTGGGAAAAGGAATCTTGAAATCTATAGAGTTGTTTAAGGATTGTGCTGGATTTGTTAGAAATTTGGGCTATATGGTTGTTCTAAGATAGGTATTGATCAAAGGTTACTCCTAGGATTTTAATAGAGTTTTAGAATGATTGGGAAGGTTATTGAGGTGTGGCGTTTGAGTAGACGCTTCACCTCGTTCCCTATCGGCTAATACGTGTATAATAACAATAATGAATTTATATTAACAAGGAGACAAACACATGGTGCGACATTTGGATCCCAGTGAAATTTAAAAATGGACCGATATATCTCTGAGAAAACAGTAATATTCTCTGTTCACTTGGTTTACTAACTCATACATTAAAATTAATAATTGGACTTATTATCAATAAACTTTTTATTGATATTTACAACTGTATACAATATACACCAAGTAAATTTGAGGAAATGATTATAATGACATGGAGACCACCTGTAAAGAACCACTAGCAGCACTTCAATAAGCGCTAAGTGCTTCTAGTTCTGAACTAGAAGGTCTCTTGACCATATTCTTTTCAGGCGCCTCGGTGGGTTATCAGGTACCGTGAAGCAAGTTGTCAGACTAATGGATTCGTCTGGGAGTGCAGTTTACTATGAAAGGATTGGAATCTGGATTGCTACATATGGAACATTAAGGTCTTTATGGTTATGTTTATTTGTGACAAATAAGGAGCATTAAAGATTTGGTAACGGTCGGGTTAAGAGGAGGCAGCAAACTGGCTTGACCCGCGCTACATCGACCAGTTCGATCCTTACGCTTCACTTCGAGTTTACATTTATCGATAGTTCATTCCTATAACCTCACATGTAAACAATCACTTCTACAGTTTCAACTTGGATTGTGTTGTTTAGTCTGTTATATTGATATTTAGTCTTCTTAAATGTAAAAAGATGATACAGAAGTTAACAAAATGAATTTCATAAAGGATTAAATGTTTTATCAATTCACGTTTTCTTATTCCCTCTTATCTAATGTGTAAAAGTGTTACAAAACTTAAGAACATTAATTTTTATATGGATTTGGTGTTTTATATATTTTTATTTATTGTATCAATTAAAATGATAAAATTTCAGTATGCATATTTTGTGAATGGATTCTTTGTCATCCATAATACTTATTGTTCTAAAGTGTAACAGATTGTATAATGTAAATAAGTGATATAGAAGTTAACAAAATGAGTTTCATAAAGGATTAAGTGTTTTATCAATTCACGTTTTCTTATTTTCACTTATCTAATGTGTAAAAGTGTTACAAAATTTAAGAACATTAATTTGTACATGGATTTGGTGTTCTATATATTTTTATTTGTTGTATCAATTTAATTTAAGTTGTATAATTATTTCAATAAGACATATCGATCTAAAAATAAATATGAGAAAGTATATCATAGGTTTCATATTTTCTTATTTCCACTTCCCTTGAGAATATATAGCAGAAATGAACATCATAACTTTCAACAAGGATTCTGTCTTATATTATATAATGGCTTATAACATGGAGAATGAACAATGTGAAAATAATCACTGATTAAGAGGTAAATGACATATTATATAAAACTTCCCTCACATCACAAAGTTTATCAAGAATTAACATTACTGGTGGTTTAGCATTACATTAATTTTCATTCAATATAAAATTAATTCAAAATTGATTTAGTGTCTTATATTTTGACATTTTCTTATTTCCACTTCATTATTTTCTTATTTCACATTTTAATATCATTAGGTAAACAAAAGTTAATATTACTTTGAACAGGGACTTAAAGTTTTTCCGTAAATAAATGAGAATAACCTTTCCCCTCGAAAAGTAGCGACTAAAACACCGAAATAAATTGGAAGAAGGTAAGAATCGATAAAAGGTATTCTCGGCTCGCGTAGGAGCTGCGTTTTCTTAACCCGACCGTTACCAAAGATTTTTCGAAGGTTTTGGAGAAAAATTTTATGGTTTACTGGAGCCCCGAAGCTCTGTATGTCCATATAGGTCTAATAACTGTCAAGTAAATGAGGTCTTTTATAATTTATTGGAAGCTTTGAACGTTACTTAATCATGTTAAAAATTAGAACTACGCGTGTAACTACCATTGTGACCATAATTCTCACCGGAACAGCGACTTATAAATTCAAATTAATTCCTATAATCTCAATAATATCTAATAATCTACCATTTCAATTTAAATCATAAAAAAATTCTAATTAAGGTTTCTTTTATAATTACAATTAATAAATCGCTGGACAAAACATACAAAACCGTTGTAGCTGATCTTTGGATTCATTGTTCCTCTCACGTTTATTAGTTTGTAGGACTTTCCAGAAATGGACACCCCAACAATCGAACCATTCCCATAACATCGGGAGATCAAAGACGGAATGTAGTGTATTCGGATGTCTTACCAATTTATTTATTCCTTTTTGCATGCTTTATACAACATTTCTATCGATAAATAATGAAAACCTTATTTATTAGTTAAAATTAACTTATTAAATTATGAGAACGGGCGAAGCCGTGACAGGGAATTCTAAATTTCAAATGTATTCGTATTCATTGTAATATAATTGTAATTAAACATTTTCATTATCGCTATTTGTTTTAAATAAAAATCCGTAGATTTGTGTAAAAAAAATAACTAACAAACAAATGACTTTAAAAAACAGTATTCTGATTGATTTCAATATGTACTTTGAGATGAAAGAGGCGGTGGCTAAGCCTATCAGAGGAGCACTTCGGCACGCTCGACATCATAGCGGAAATCACTCTTCTCAACCAATGAGCTAAAATAAGAAAAATACTTTATTTTTTTGTTACATTATTATTTACTAAGTGATCCAAACATAATAAAATATATAAAAGAAATTAGTTTGGTTTGAAAACGCATCTTACTGCAAGATTTTCTTTACAGTTGCAACAACCCGTATTGTTTTATTTGGTAGTTATAGACAAAAGACTCTCCACCAGATCGGCCTGACCCGCACTACACCGACCAGTTCGATCCTTACTTTTCACTTCGAGTTTACATTTATCGATAGCTCTTTCCTATAACCTCACATGTAAACAATCACTTCTACAGTTTTTAACTTGGATTGTTTAGTTAAGTTTGTTATATTGATATTCAGTCTTCTTAAATGTAAATAAGTGAAACAGAAGTTAACAACATGAGTTTCAAAACGGATTCAGTGTTTTATATGCTGATTGTTTTCTTACTCCCTCTCCCCTAATGTGTGAAAGTGTAACACAAGTGAAAAAGAATAATAATACTTTGATTTGGTATTTATTGGTTTTTTTTTTTAATATTTATATTTGTTATGTCAACTTATGTGAGAAATTTTCAGTTTACATATTTTGTGAATGATGAATTCTTTATCGTCCGTATTACTTATTGGCCTAAAGTGAGATAGATTGTATTGTTAATTCAATAAAACTGAATGTGATAAAAGTATATCAGAAGTTTCACTGATTTTCTTATTTCCACGTCCCTAACATGAGAAAGATTATCGGAAGTTAAAATTACATGTGATTTAGCATTATATTAATTCTGATTTAGAATAATATTAATTCAACATTGTTTTAATAGGGTGTATAAAAAATAAAATAAAAATAATAACAGATTCTTAAACAAATATTTGTATTATTATTTCTTTGATCTAAAATACAATTAATACTCAAAGTATAGTCCATTGTTATCTATCGTCATTACCCATCTGCTAGCCAATTGCTCGATGCCACGCTACCATGGGATGGCTGTCAAAGAACTCTTGGACAGCATTTTCAACTTCCGCAAAATTACCACTTTTTTTCCCTTGAAGAAAATGGGCCATGGATCGAAACCAATAGTAATCCGAAGGTGCGAGGTCTGGACTATATGGTGGATGAGGCAGGAGTTCAAACACATGAAGTTCTGTAAACTTTTCTTTGGTTCGACTGCAGATTGTTGAGTAAGTTCGTGAGGGATCAGTCTAGAGGTCTTTTTCACCTTCCCCATGGAGAGAAGATGGCGCCTAACAGTATCTTTCGACACAACACACTCCCTGGCAAGTTCGCGAGTACTTGTGGACGGATTTGAATCAACAGCTTCCTTACGAACCTCATCAATATCCATTAATGGCCGCCCGGAGCCCTTCTTCCTTTCCAACGTCGTATCTCCACTTGGAAATTTTTAAAACCAACGCCGCGCAGTGGGCTCTTCAAGGATACCTCCCCCTTCATATTTAATAATTTCACGAGTTGCTTCAGCGGCTGTGAATTTTTTTTCCAGTATTGTCTTAAAAATACGAGAATTTCGTAGGACACTATGATGTTTCTTCTTTGAAATAAATAACTGAACTGAGGCTATTTTTTAAGAAGTCCAGTGTTAGTTAACAAGCTTAGAGAATGCTCTAAAGGGATTATTAAGTATTGGTAAATAATAAATAGCATTAAGATATTTACAGACTTTTGAAATCTGGAATTTGATAAAACGGTCATTTTTTTTTTTTATACGCTCTATTAGTTTCTTATATTTTGATATTTTCTTATTTCCACTTAATTATATTATTTTTTTAAATTTTAATATCAGAAGGTAAAACAGAAGTTAGTATTAAGTTAAACATGGATTTAGAGTTTCTCCGCAAATGAAGGAGTATAACCTTTCCCTCCAATAGTAGCGACTAAAACATCGAAATAAATCGGAACAAGGTTAGATCCATGAAAGGTACTCTGGGCGCGCGATGGGGCTTGAGCGCCTTTAGTCTAGCACTAACTTTTATTTTTTAATTTAATTTTTTTTTTTTTTTTTTTTTTTTTTTTTTTTTTTAAATACAGATTCATTGGAATATGAAGTATAATCCGTAATTTAATGCCGGATAACATATGAACGTTGAACCCCTACAAACAAACGTATTATTCAAGAAATATTGTATTCCGAATAGCTAACTTTTACAATGTTTATATCTAAAGATCTCAACTAAGGTACGCTACATACAGAAAAGAATACCAAATATATAATTAGAATAATGATAATAAAAAAAAATCTTGTATATTACAGCGCAAATCCTTGAAGTTAACCGGCAACAATATATAAACGTGCTTGGAATCATCCATCTTGAAAATCTCTGGTAGTGTTTTGTTATTTTTGTGGTAAGGGATAATCGTCCCAAGTTGATTTTTTATTTCTCCATCGGGATTTCCTGTTGTGACTAAGCGTCATTAATCATTTCTTTCGGTGAAGATTTCTTCACCAACCAAAAAGCTTTCTTGGAGTTAATTTTGTGTGATTTGAACGCGTCATCTGTGAAGGTCAGAGTCGTTAAGAGTATGTCTTTAAGAAAATGGAGGCACCTTTATTTAATAAGGATATAATATTATTAAGACGGTGTATTATATACATAGACAGGATTTAGTGTTTTTTATACACAACTAGCTGAAAGTACCCTGCTCCGCTACGGTTTAATATCATTAGGATGAAGACAACTTAAATTAGAAAAAGTTAAGCTTAACGTTGATAATTATTATTAGTTAAATAAACCTGAACAATTCCATTCTTAGAATAATTTCAATAAGTAAATTTGACAATTTGCAAAAGTTAATTTTATATTATTTTGATAGCCCTCCAGTGAAGCTTCGAGGCAGCACTACCATCTTACCCAGCTCTGATACCAACCATCAGCTTTTCTTATGGCATACTTTAAGTGAATATAGTCTTAACTTCTCAACTTTTTCGAATAAAGTTTAGTCTTTCTGTTTCTATTTTTGCGTACTTATCAAGCATAAATTGGTTGAGGAGATTACGAAATTAAAGTAAATAAGGTTCTTCACCTCCTCGCTCCATCAACATTTAGGCGTAAAAATCAGCTGCAGGCACAGTTTTCTTAAGTAGTGTATTGGTGTTCGGGTCACGCTGAGGGATGTTAATACTGTACCCGTCTTTTCCATGGCAGAACCTAAGACGATACTGAAGAGAATCATACACTTGGTAGAACTATTGATTCTTATCTGTTTTTTGTCCCTACATCGAACTGGCCTTACATGTCATCACCAGAGAACATAAGTCTTTTAACCTCCTCTTTAACATAAGTCTTTTAATAGCTTCTCTTCACGAAACAACTCAAACTTGTAATTTGTAAGTAACCTCTGCAGCTACCATGAGTTCACAGAAAGTACTAATATTATAAGGTTTCGACATCGATCGTATTTTTGTTTGTTTACAACTATAAGGAACTTAAACGGTGGTCAAAGTTTGCGGCTTAAAGATCTAACCTATTTTTTAACTTAGCTTATATCCAAATACCATATGATAATTAATCTTTTATTATTCACCCAATAAAAATTGAAATCGCATTTTTCGCAAATTAGCCGCAATCCAGGCCGATTTTTTAAAATTCCTTTCTTAGCGAGCACCTACGGCCCTAGAGGAATCTACATATCGAATTTCATTCCAATCCGTTCGGTGGTTTCTGAGATTTCGTGTTAAGTGAGTGAGTGGTATTTGACAAATATATAGTAGATAATTTTATTCACAAATTTACACATTTGGCAACCAGTGAATGTGAAGTTACATTGAAACAACATACATGATCGGGCATGAGAGAGCCAGCACCAAGTGGTACAATCTTGTAGGCGTGATACTAAATCATTCTTAGGATGATTCATTAGGACAATAGGAAACATTCATTAGGAGATCCCTCATCCACCTCCTTGTTAGCCTCCGTTGAGTTATCTCAGGAATTTGTACTGTTGTCATTATTATGTATCTGTTTGTTGAGAGTGTCTACGTAGTTTTTCATGAAAATGTCGATTAATTTTATGAATATGTGTCTTAACTGTAGGAATATGTAAGTCTGTATGAAGCTATCGTTTGACACATAAGACTGTTATCAGTCTTAGGAATTTGGAAAGAAATGTTTGTATTTTGTGAATATGCGTTATTTTGGCCGGTCCATAAATTTGGGATGCATACGCCCGGATAGGTTTTGACAAGTAACAATAAATTTTAAGTTTATGTTTTAAAGGTAGTTTTGATCGTCTTTGAAGTATGGAGTATAAAAGTCGCAGTAAATGTAGAAACTAGTAAAACCTCTTTTTCGTAGTTTATATATTTAAAACTAGCACCCTCGTCGCGGCTTCGTCCGCACTCATAAGCAGAAAACTTAGGTAATTTTAACTAATAATTGAAGTTATATTCATTTAGTAATAAAAATCATGTGTTGAAGTATGAAACTAAGAAATTATTTCATCAATGATATTTGTAAACAGTAATTTTTAACCTGCTTAAAATTGCACTGATTGGGAGTTTGAAGATTACGTAAATGCACAATTAGACATCCAATTTTTAATTTTAATCTACGAGTTGGTAATAGAGACGGACAGAAGCTATAAAAACTCTTGCGGATAATAGATTGCATTATCAGTGCTTACAAATAAACACCCATAAATCATATTTTTACATAGAATAACAAAAAAGGATCGACATTTTTATTTTTTATTGGATTTTATTTTCTCTCTATAAATATATATGACAGTGTGCCAAACCTCATTTCTGTCACTCAACATAGTACATTAAAATTTACTTTTATACAGGGTGTGCCACGAATGTTGTGTCAGGCTAATAAAACCCAGAGTATATGGAATTTCAATGCGATAATCAGGGATCTTATATTGCGTCATATTAGTTACCTTTTGAAGACATTCAACCCTTCCAGAATTTCTCCAGTATTGCTGGAATGGCTCCAGTACTGGAAATTTCACCATAAGTGACTGGTTTTTATGACGGATTCTGATGGTGAGTCGAATTCTAAAACTGTTTTGTATCGGTTGGTTACGTTTTCAATCAGATGCACCCCTACGTCGATAATAGCCTAATCCTCTTATTTGAAAGGAGCCCTGGAACTCCTGGTTTGTTAGATGACAAGTTAATTATGGATTCTGAAGGAAATTGAATTTTATTAATTAAATAAATATTACATTATTTGAAAATGCAATTGGGTTAATAATATTTGTTTATTTATATAAAAATACTATTATACTACTATCACTGGATGTTACAACGTGACCGACAACACAGGTGGAAAGTGAACGTCTGGTGCGGCATTATAGGGGACCAGATCATTGGACCACATTTCTTCGAAAAATCATTAAATTCCATCAGCTATTCGAAGTTCATTGAATAAGATCTTCCGATTTTAAAGATACTGGAAGAGGTGCCGCTTGAAAAACGTATGGTGATGTGGTTCCAACAGGATGGGTGTCCGGCTCACTATTCCATTAGAGCTAGGAACGTTATAAAACACATGTTTTCCAATAGATGCATTGGAAGGGGTCTGCATATTAATTGGCCAGCAAGATCTCCGGACTTAACAATTTTAGATTATTTCTTTTGGGGAAGATTGAAAGATCCCGTCTACACGACCGTCGACAGTAGAAGAAATGAGGGCAGAAATACAAAATGCGAATCTTTCCATTCCACCGGAAGAAATACAGCAAGCTCAGCGAGACTGTTGTTATGCATAAATGAAGAAGGCCGTCACTTTGAACACATAAAATATTATTTTTATTTAAATAAACAAATATTATTAACCCAATTGCATTTTCAAATAATGTAATATTTACTTAATTAATAAAATTCAATTTCCTTCAAAATCCATAATTAACTTGTCATCTAACAAACCAGGAGCTTCAGGGTTCCTTTCAAATAAGAGGATTAGGCTGTTATCGACGTAGGGGTGCATCTGATTGAAAAAGTAACCGATACAAAACAGTTTTAGAATTCGACTCACCATCAGAATCCGTCATAAAAACCAGTCACTTATGGTGAAATTTCCAGTACTGGAGCCATTCCAGCAATACTGGAGAAATTCTGGAAGGGTTGAATATCTTCAAAAGGTAACTAATATGACGCAATATAAGATCCCTGATTATCGCATTGAAATTCCATATACTCTGGGTTTTATTAGCCTGACACAACATTCGTGGGACACCTTGTATAATAGTATAGATATAGATTAAGGTTATCCTTGTGAACTGGTGGCCTGCTCCTTTTAACAGTTACTTTCCAGTAACCAGTTACTGTCTTACCGGCGCGCTCCTTTTAACGGTTACTTTTAACCAGTTCCACCGGCGCGCATTTTTTCCCTTTCATCACTAGCCCCGATGTTTTCCAGCCTTTGAAATTTCCTCACCACACTACGGTCCGCAATTTTAGCGAAAGCAACTACCAAATGTTCATTTATTACTCTACATCACTATGAAACATAAAATAAATATGTTATAGTCATATATTATTTATCCATATAAATCAATAAATTATATATGTTAGGAGGGAAATTTAGAAGTTTCCATTTCAAATGGCTACCGCTAGAATGCGCGCCGGTAAAATAGTGTTCACAATGAATACTTAGATTAAATAAGTAAATATTTAAGTATCATAATGATCAGTGATGCTGAGTGATACATCTTATAGTGTAATTGTAACAACATGGATCTCAAGGTCATTTCTATTTAGTGCAGCTGCCACTCACACTTAAGCGCCAGTAGCTATTTAATCTTACAAAGACTCTGTTATTTAATTTTTAAATATGGAACATTGTGTATGCGAATGTAAAAGAGAAACAGACACGGTGTGTTAACACCAAGAGATTGATTTAAAGTCTGATGATGGGACCTTTTTCCCGAAACATATAACATGTTTTTACAATTTATAAAGAGGAGTTGAATGCTGTTTATAATACTATTATTGATAAATATGGAACATGTTTTACTCGTGACCTAGTTGGTCATAATCGATACGTTGGATTTTTGGGGGACGCGTAGGCGTTACCCGCAGTTTGACACAGTTTGGAGCTCAACTTTTCTAATACTAAATTCGTATTATATCTTGACCAGAAGACAGGTTCCAATGAAAAAAATGAAATGAAAAATAATCTTTATTCTGGGACACCTTGTCCCCTAAGAATAACATATAAGAACAATAAAAAGGTATTATTGTCTGACTGCGTACATATCAGGCAGTAACTTATATAGAGTGTAAATTATATACTACAAGTCTATGGGTTTACATAAAAAAATAAATAAATAAGTAAATAACAAAATTAAAATAAAAGAAAAGAAAAAGAAATATTCTAGCAATAAAATATTATTACATAATTTCGGAAGATTGATAATTGAGGAGGTAGATGAATAAATTATGTTTAAAGGAAGTGAGAGAAGGAACATTGCGGATCGAAATGGGTATGGAATTCCAGAATAAAGCTGCACGATTAATAAAGGATTTTTCAAAGGAAGCAGTTCGATGAGAAGGGATATACAGATCTATAGGCTGAGATCTGGTGTTCAAAAGATGAATGGAAGAACGAAGGGCAAGGATGTCGTAAATGTACAAAGGTTTTTTGGACTTTAAGGATTGGAATAGAAAGGAACCAAGGAAGTATTGTCGCCGAAAACTTGGATAAAGCCACCTCAACTCCGAATACCAGCAAGTGATGTGAGAACGCATGGGGATCCCATAAATGAATCTTATAAAGGAGTTCATTAATCTTTTCACCTTCATTTCAAGCTCGCCAGACAGTCCTCCGCATACTAAGCATCCATAATCGAGGTGGGGAAGGATGATAGAAGATACTAACAAATGACGGGTATTGCGAGGGAAAGATTCACAGAATCTTAGGAGCTGTTTGAGGATGGAGATGGTTTTTCGGGTAATGTGGGAAATATGGTTATTCCAATACAAATGTTGATCGAATACTACTCCGAGGTTTTTGACAGAGTTTGTGAACTGAATAGGAACGTTATCGAGATAAAGAAGTGGATAACAGGAAAGGGAATTAAGGGAGTGAGCTCCTTTTGACTCTGTTTCTCCTAATACGAAATAAATATATAAAATCTCTATTATTAAGTGTTGGAGCTTTTCACTCGCTTTGGCTTAGTTAGGGTCAGGGTTTGAAATCTATAATTAAAAAAAAAATAAATAAATAAAAATCAAATCCGATTAAGATTTTTATCTGGAATTTTTAAAATCATTTGATGATTTTTATTAAGATCGATTCTTATTTTTGTTCATAAGTGATAAACATCAAATTCTTATCATTATTTTTAAACAAAATTTTTACAATTAACAATAATAATAATTTTTGAGTAACTCCTTTCTAAATCAGAAAGATAATTTTTTTTTTTTTATTATCCCCAAGATGTATTCTGAGTATTTTGTATACAAACATATTAATCAATTTGTGTGTAAAAGGTGATTTTTATTTTCTGATCAAATTTTTTTTTTATCGCAATTTAATCACTCAGTGCAATCACTTAATGCAATACCGTATCACTCAGTGAGTGATCATAATTTTTAATCAAATCAATAAACATCAAAGATCAAATATGATAATTTTTATATAAATTTTTCGAAAAAATAATTATTGATTTCAATCCCAAGTTAGTGTTGCTTGGACCAAAAATTAGGCGACAGTTTACTTACTAGTAATTCAAACGAGAAATTTTTTTTGTAATAAAACATTTGTCGCTATAACGTACCGTTTAGAAGGTGTATTGGTTTGAATAACAACAGTCACGTTAGAAAACCCCCTTTTTTTTTCTTTCAGCTTTGTTCATTTTGAATAATAATTAATTATTAATTTAATTTCAAATAATTTAAAATTATACAGGTAAGGGGAAAAATATACGGAGCATGGATGGTGAGGAGGATTAAGCTATTTGATTATAAAATTTATCTCCAACAAACAAATGAATCACAGGTGAGTGAAAAAAAAACAAAAACATATGAGCATCGACGGTAAAGTTGGCGAGTCCTAAAGGTTTTTTTTTTCTTTTTTAAATTATTTATTGAAATTTACAACTGTATATACAAAAAATAAAATACATCAAGTAAATGTGATGAAATAGATAAAAATGACACGTCACTTGTTTTTAAAGCTACTACCCATTGCTAGCACTTAGCACTAGGTTCTACATGATAAAGCACTATATTAGAAGGTCCCGAGGCCATCTTCTTTTCAGGCGCCTCGGAGGGTTCTCTGGAACGAGAAGCAAGTTGTGATACTAATGGATTTGAATGGTTCTGGAGTTTGCTATGAAAGGATTGATATCTGGTTTGAGCTAAGTCAGAAACGTAAGGTATATTAAGATCTTTGTTGATAAGTTTGTTTGTGACGAAGTAAGGAGCCTTGAGGATTTTTCTATGGAATTTGGATTGTAAGGATTGGATATGGAATGAATAATGGTTTGCAGAGCCCCAAAGCTCAACTCCGTAAGTCCATATTGGCCTAATCACTGTCATGTAAATGAGTCTCTTGTAATTAATTGGGAGCTTTGAACGTTTGTCCAGTAAATGTTGAAGTAGCCTGTAACGAGCTGTTCCTTGTCGTTTTAGTCTTCCAAGTAAGACGTTTGTCCAGATGGAGTCCTAGGTAGCGGATCTGTTCAACGGGGATTAGCAGAACATCGTTAAAGGATATTGTAGGACAGGAAGTCGTGGGTTTACGACGGAGGGTGAAGGTTATTTGATGGGATTTATTTTGATTCTCCATTTTTGACACCATTCTTTAAGTTTTATGATATGTCTGGACACACACGTGTCATCAGCATACGAGGTGAGGATGGTGCTAGGATGCGTCGGGATGTCAGCAATTGATTGGGAGCTTTGAACGTTTGTCCAGTAAATGTTGAAGTAGTCTGTAACGAGCTGTTCCTTGTCGTTTTAGTCTTGTATATGGAGTCTCAGGAAGCGGGTCTGTTGAACTGGGATTAGTGGGATATCATTAAAGGATACTGTAGGGCAGGAGGTCCGTAGGCTTACGACGAAGAAAAGATATTTGAAATAGAATGTTTTTCTTTTGTTTAGTAAAATATTTTTTAAATGCAGATTCGTCAAAATGGCTACTAATCTTAGAATTACCCTAAAACATGTTCCATGTTATTCTTTTTTTTAGCCTACAGACTCAAGGGGGCCTTTATTATTTTTTTATATTTCATTTCATAAATTAACGATTTTTTTTTTTAGATCACCTCAGCATTTCTACTTCTTTTCATCAATAATGAACATTTCAATAGAGCATTACTTCTTCATGTTCGATACATGCAAACATCATCGTGTAAAGTGATCTTAGAACTTTCATTTCAAATGTATGAAGAGATAGCTAATTACTTATAGAATGTGCCCCGCTTTCACTCACACATGAAGGGAAACCTTGGCGCTCGCCGGTCCTCTCGACATTCGAGAGTTGATCTCGATTTCACAAAGTAACAAAATTGATCTAAACCTATAATGACTCAGAAGAAAGTACTTCGTTTCGAGAGATATTTAAACATGAGACAAATTCCACGTACACATAAGCTAACTTAACACATAATCTTTCCTATTAATTACGAAAAAATCATTTACATCACAGCGATTAGACCTATTCGGATGTACGGAGTTGAGTTTCAGGGTTCCACTAAACCATCCAATTCATCTCGTATCCAATCCTTACAATCCAAAATCCTCAGAAAAATTCTCAATGTTCCTTACTTTGACACTAATAAACCTATCCATAAATATCTTAGTGTTTCATATATTGTTGATTTAGCCCAAACCTGATACCTATCCTTTCATAGTAAGCTTCAAATCCACTAGTGTCTCAACTTGCTTCCCACTCCATTCCCGATAATCCTCCGAGGCGTACGAAAGATGGCCTAGAGACCTTCAAGTAAACAATTTTTTGAAGTGTTACTGTGTTACTTTAGTGTTTAAGTGTTACTGATGAGTAGTTCTTTTCAAGTTTTGACACGTTATTGTGATCGTTTTGAACACATTTACTTGCTGTATATATTTTGTACAGTTGTAAATTTCAATAAATTGAGAATAACAAATTTTGTTTTCATTTAAGTTAAGTAAATTAACGAAAACGATAAAATAAACAGGAATATTATTGTAACATGATAGGAATACTAAAATAAAAAAATACTAAAAAACAAATGAAAATGACGATGTATCAATAATTAGGTTCACCTTATCGCTCAAAAACTTGTCGATATAGAATCAATGTTTTGCTTATGTATCGACTTATCACAAGTAAAGAATAATGATACAGCTAACTAATTACGAATCCAATATTTGAAGAACATAGAGGCTCTGACTGAATTCAGTTCTTCGACCCCAGCCTCCAAACTGACGGTTAAAAAACCGGTTTTATCTCAGTTTTAGAGCCATGTCTTGCAGTTCTTCTGAGCCCACGGATATCCGTAACTCCTTCGATGTATCAAATGGGGTTCATTAATTTTCAGTTATTTCCATCTGCGCGAATTTCTTTAATTTTTTTAATAGTTATGTGTCGCTACCAACATTTTTCGATTATCAATATCAGAGTACCGATGCCAAAAAAATGCCACTCGATACAGTTACTTCGATTTAAATATAAATTGTTATAACATATTTAAAACATATAAGATATAAAAAAATCAAACTCAATATATTAAAAGATATTTTAACATATATTCAAGAAATTAAGTATACAGTAGATGGGAGCAAGCTTAATATTTTTCTAAATGTTATTTCGATAGTTTATTCTGGGATAAAAAAATTCCCTAGACAATAATAATACTAATAATTATTTAATAATAATAAAATGAACTCCATCCCCCCCTGACTGGGAAAACAATAGATCATGAACATATCTATCTATAATCAACTGATTTTTCCAATCTATATTTAAGAATTAAAAGGATGGAATTACTTAAAGCAGTAATTAAATTAACAATAAATGATAATTCGAAATAAATTTGGGAGAAAATAGCTGTTTCAAACGTGACTTTTTCTGCTGAAATCAATATAGCTCCTAAACTGTAAGTCCTAGTGAAAAATTTTATATAACAAAAAATATTCTCCATGAAGTTTCTGATGAGGGAACTGTCGGGAAATTTTCAATCTAAACAACACCAACAGAGCGTGTCAAACATTAAAAACATTTTTCTCCGCTTCATGAGATGAATATTTTCGTTTCTATCCTACTTTCACCATCTAGGGAATGTATCTGAGAAGTGAGTTTATAACATTGATTGACAGTAGTAACTGATTTAGCCGAACAAACTATTTCATTATAGTATCGACAAAAATTTGTTTTATCTTCAAATTCTTGTTATTTTAGCACCCAACTGACTGAAAAGCATCGAATATTGACTATAAATCATAGTGCATATATTCTTTTCAAGCTAAGAGTTAAGAATCAGTGGAATCCAGAACCGAAATGCCCCTTTTAAAGTAAACAAGTACATTATGCTTACGAATATTCTACACGATTTAGTACAATGCCTAGTTAACCAATGATCTGCAACATACAAAAATCTGCTGAATCCATCATATTATTCCGAAATGAAATAGAAAATTTCAGTAATGAGCAGGAAGATAAGAAATATTATGTAAGATAAACAACAAATGTAACGAGTAAATTTACAAAGTGCTAAGTAAATGTATTTTGATTATGTACACAAGCTTGTCTGAAAGAGAGAAAGAAAAAAATGATCTTTATTCTGGGACACCTTGTCTCCTAAGAATAATATAAAAGTAAACAAAAGGGTATTATTGTCTGCGAACATTTCAGACAGCAACTTCTGTTTGCTATTATTCGCGTTAAAAACTGGGTTACGTAAGATGTAATGAATACAACCGTTATTTGAAATTACTTATTAATCTAAAAAATAATATACCTATATATAAAACTGAATGCTAGCAAATCCAAGGCTGTTGTGTTGGGCTCTAGGCTCCTTCTCAACTCCCTACCTGGAATCCCTAATTTCTCCATAGACTCCAATCCCATAAACTCCCACAATTCCGTTACGAACCTCGGCATTGTCTTCGACCAAACCCTTTCCTGGAAGGATCATGTTTCCCTTATTATCCGCCGAACAATTTCCACTCTTCGACTCCTAAACCGCTCCCGTAAATTCCTCCCTCAATCAACTCGTCAGCTATTAATTTCTTCCCTCATATTCCCCCATTTTGATTTTGGTAGTGTGGTGTACGGAGGCCTCTCTGCATCTCAGGACGCAAGATTGAAGAAGCTCATGAACTGTTGCTTGAGATTCGTTCTAGGGATATCACGTTATCACCATGTATCTCACCACTACACAAGATTAAAATAGTTATTTCCCTCCTTCCGAAGACAATACTTCCTAGGTTCTTTCCTTTACAAATCACTTTCCTCTCAGTCACCTCCCTATATCCTGAAAGCATTAACATTAAAATCATCTGTGAGCTCCCGCAAAACCAGATCCCGTTCCTCAGACCTCTACCTAACTTCCTTTAACACAACATCCTTCAAACGTTCCTTTATTTCTAGAGCTTCGAACTTCTGGAACTCCCTCCCTTCCATCATTCGCCATTCCTCCACTCACAATAGCTTCAAATCCCGTCTTTTCGTTTACATATTAGAAACTCAATCTAATAGTCATATCAATGAAGAAAATATTTTTTAAAATGAAATATGAATATTCAAAGTATAATATTGATTTTGGTACAGAATTATTTTAATACTATTACACTAAATTTGTATAATTGGTTTCAGCATAATTATATTATTTTATCAGACAAGATACATTATTTTTCCGTATAATTTATATTTCTTAGCTTGTCTACCGTATTTTTTCAATGAATATTTTTTTTGTTTTTTCCTAATTTGTTTTTGTAGCTAATTTAAATTTCTAACCTTAAGATGTAATTTGTTTTTCATGTAATATTTTAAAACATGTATTATTAATTTTATTACTTTATGTTGTAATTTAAATTTCTTTTCAATTCCTTAATTTAATTTTAATTGTATTTCCTTGCCTTTATCATACTTCTAAATTACACATACGGAAGCTAGGCCGCCAATAATTGTACATTATAATTATTCTTAAGGGGCAATGGCCCCAGAATAAAATGTATTTTTCATTTCATTTATATATTTATTTTTTAAAACCTACAAACTCTGAACAGAAGAGCCAAAGAAACCATATACAAAACGGTAGTTGTGACTTATGGTAGCGAAACATGGACTCTCAAAAGAAAAATATCAAAAAGCTCTACCAGTATGGAAAAGAATAGTTCTTCGAAAGATGTCCCTATCAAAGAGCGAAAAGATGGCGAATCAGAAGCAATGCAGAGCGCAGAGAACGTTATGATGAAACAGATATTGTTGTTACAGCAAAAAAGCTAAGTTGCGATGGCTGGGTCATTTAGAAAGAATGGAACCTCAAAGGCTGCCAAGAGAAATGTGGACTGGAGAACCAGGAGGCATAAGAAGAAGAGGCAGGGCAAAGAAGGATGGATGGATGTGGAAGGGGACATACGGCGGCTAAATATCTAGAATTGGAGGAACGCGGCCGCTGACAGGTAACATAAAAAAAAATGCGCGGTGTTAAGTGCATGAAATATGCGATTATCTTTATATCTTTATAGCTTCGTTAGTAGTAGTTAGAAGATAAACATACTAAAAGTATAAAAGTTCCCGCTGATGGGGTGAGCTAACGGTGGTGGAAAGGGGAGAAGGTCCCATTTTTGGATATTTCGATTATATCTCGAACGCTGTAGACTCTAGAAAAAATATGTTTCAAACTTTGATTCTGACATTTTTATCTGAGAAACGATCTTGGAACGCAGAAGCAACTGTTTGACAAAAAGTGAGGTAAAAATTATTTTTTTTTTTTGCTAAAATATCTATTTTCAATAACGTATATCTTGAAAACCGTTAATAGTTAGACAAATATTTATATGGACAATTTTATAGGAAATTTAATTAGTTTTATTTTTTATTGGTAGCATATTTTTCTAGAGACCACCGTTTTCGAGATATAATCGCAAAACCCTAAAATGGGACCTTCTCCTCTCCCCCCCCCACCGTTAGCTCACCCCCAGGGGCGGGGACTTGTAGTATGTTTACCTTCTAACTACTGCTAACGAAGCTATGAAGTAAAAAATAATGGCATATTTTATGCACTCTACAATATGTTTATTAACTGGACTAAAGGTGCATTCACACTACGCTGACGTGACGTGTTGACACGTCAGTTGACGTGTTACGAAAAAATATAAACCACTATTTAGAATGGTAGTGCTCACACTACGCTAACGTGTTGTGTTGTGTCGCAACACACTCTCTGACACGTCAGCACTAAATATTAATTCCCATATCTCGTCAGTAGTCATCGGCCCGTCAGCAATGAACATTGAGGAGCAGCTCATCGAGCATCTGAAAAAATATCCATTTCTGACCCGTTTGAGAAGGAGTATAGGAATAAAAAAATACAAAACGAGGCATGGGAGGAAATAGGAGGAATGCTGGAAATATCAGGTAATAATTACATTTATTTACTAATTTATTGCAAAGTTGACTGTTTTATTTATTTAACAATATTTCAAACAGCACGTATATTAATTTAGTGATTCTTTAGAATTGCCATAGCATAAAATTTGGATTCTTTAATCAATGGTAGCAACAGTTGGTTATTTATCTTGTAAAATGTGAAAAAAGGCCGAAGGAGTGATCCAACAAATTAAAATTAATTTTTATATTTAGGGTTTCATTTAAATTTTTCATTGCAAACAAATTGTTTGTTTGTCAAATGGCGGCAATAGTCGGCTACCTTTTGATCTTGACAAATGTAAACAAAGGTAGTGTGTAACAATACAACATAAACATAAACAGTCGTTCGTCCCTTCAGTTTCCCCCTATTCCTTCAACTCCCATCTATTATATAGCAAAAATAATTTATATTTGCAAAACTGGCATGAATTCGTCACGACACGTCAGAACAGTGTGCACACAATGGCTGACGCTGATGTGTCAACACGAGTCGTAGAGCGCGTGTCAACACGTCACGTCAGCGTAGTGTGAATGCACTTTAAGAGAGGACTGGAGAAAACGGTAAGCAGAGGCCCAAGTCCTTCATGGACGGTAGCACCCGATATAGATATAGAATAGAATAAACACAAAAATCAAGAGAAATAGATGGTAGTAAGTTATTATTTTAAATAAGCAAATATGCGTAGAATTCCAATACCGGACGACCTGAGAAAAATACTAAAAAAAATAGTTTACAGATAAGGATTACTTTTTTTTTTTGTTGTAATTTTAATAATTCGCCCATTTCATAAATTAATTCATTTTTATTTTATTCTGAACCAACTATTACCCCACTCACGATAGCCAAGATATGAAGTTGGCCTTCAAATTTATCTATCCTTCGCATCCCACAGACATCGACATATTCGAACTGATTCGAAAGCTAAAGATTAAAATACGATGAATGGATAGAAATATTGTAGATAAAACCAAGACTACGTCAGTTTTAAAATCTTCCATAATTATTTTCCTAATGAACATAATCTTTATTACATATTAATTTCTGCAAAGATGTTAAAAATCAAGGTGTCATCATAAATTCACACCTCAACACACACACACACACACACACACACACACACACACACACACACACACACACACTTGAAACCAATATTTCCATATGCCAATAAAAAAAATATGATTAACGGTCAACAGTTTTAATGGTTTCGTAATTTCCGATTATCAAAAGACACATCTGTTTCTAGAAACCAAACCAATTTAACCTTATTTCGACTGTATCTTGTAGATTTATTTAGAGGTTTCAGTAAAATAAATAAAACATAAAGATTGCTAAATATAATAAAACATTATTTTATTATGCTAACGTTTCGGACAAAGTATTGATGACCATCGTCAGAGCGGATAGAGATATTAAAATAAAACTAAATAAGAAAGTGTCAGGTGATATCGACATGAAGCTGAGGAGACTAATGAATTGTTTCATTAGATTTATCTTCGGGATCGCCAGGCGGTCACAAGTTACTTGCCGATATTCTGAGCTTGGGTGGCTCTTTCCTAAATTCCGACGGCAATACTTTCTGACTACTTTCCTATTCCAATATCTAACAACAAAAAACCCTTCCTATATTCCTGATCTATTAACTCTGCACTCTTCTATCCACCTCCTAAATACAAGACACCAACCTTTTAACCTGTATAAACCCTCATATAGGACCGCTTCCTTTAAAACTTCCTTCATCATTCGTGCTACCACCTTCTGGAATTCCCTACCCACTTCTATTCATAAAGCCGCTTCTCTAACTTCCTTAAAAATAATTTATTTTTGCACTTTTTGAACAATCAATCTTCCGCACATATGTAAATAATTAAGAAATATTTAGAATTATCTTATCTTTTCATATCGATTGTAGGCAACGGTCGGCTTAAGAGGAGGCGGAGTTACTGAGGTTAAGCAGAAAAAAAGGAAAAGAAAAAAAAAGAAGGGATTTAATGTTTATGTTCGATAATTCTACTTGCATTTCCTTATAGTTTATCTATCATATATGATATTTTGGAAGCATACAATCTAGGAAAAAGGTAACGGTCGGGTTAAGCAGCTCCTACGCGCGCCGATAATACCTTTTATCGATTCTTACCTTGTTCCGATTTATTTCGGTGTTTTAGTCGCTACTTTTCGTGGGAAAAGGTTATTCTCCTTTATTTACGGAGAAAATCTAAATCCCTGTTCAAAGTAATATTAACTTCTGTTTACTTTCTGATATTAAAATGAGAAATAAGAAAATAATGAAGTGGAAATAAGAAAATGTCAAAATATAAGACACTAAATCAATTTTGAATTAATATTATATTTAATCAGAATTAATATATGTAATGCTAAACCTCCAGTAATGTTAATTCTTGATAAACTTTGTGATGTGAGGGAAGTGTAAATACCAAATTACAAATATTTAAAAGACAGAATCCTTAAGTATTTATTTGACATAACTCCTATTTATTTAACATTTGTAGCTACATGTTTCAGAGAAAATGCTCTATCATCATGCTTCTAATTTAAAAAAAAAATACATTAACCTATAACATTACACCAAAAGTTTTACAATTATATATGTCTTTTACCTCTTAATCTGTGATTATTTTCACATTGTCCATTCTCCATGTTGTAAGGGATTATATAATATAAGACAGAATCCTTGTTGAAAATAATGATGTTAATGTCTACTATATTTTCTCAAGGGAAGTGGAAATAAGAAAATATGAAACCTATGATATACTTTCTCACATTTATTATTAGATTGATATGTTTTATTGAAATAATTATACAATCTGTCTCACTTTAGGGCAATAAGTATTATGGATGACAAAGAATGCATTCAGAAAATATGCATACTGAAATTTTATCACTTCCATTGATACAACAAATAAAAATATATAAAACACCAAATCCATGTACAAATTAATGTTCTTAAGTTTTGTAACACTTTTACACATTAGATAAGAGAGAAAAAGAAAACATGAATTGATAATAGTATTTTACATTACTAGTAACGAAAGTGGCATTTTACGTTGCGAGACCGTGTTTGACTGGCGAGGCAAAGCCGAGCCTATTTATTCGATCGAGCATCGTAAAATCACTTTCGGTACGAGTAACGTACGATACTTTTCATCACGAGGCAAAAACACTTAACGCAGTTTTTAACTCGTGAATCTACATATTAAGATTTTAATAATTCATATTATTACACTAAATGATTGTTTTCCATTTTAATGATTATTTGTAACAGCTGATTTAGTGAAATAACCGTAGACATGTTTAATTTAATATAATAACGTTTAATAACTGAAATGTAATAATTCAAAATACATTTATAAAAAGGAGTAAGTTTATATATTAATAAAAAACACTTCATTTTTATAGGGTCAGGTTAATATTAATTGTACAGTTTTGGTTGTTGGTAATGTTTAACCCATCAGTTAATGTTTTTTTATTTAGGTCAACAAACATCCAAATTTTTATTTATTTTTAAACACGATTTTAACATGGAAAATTTACTCCATAAAGAAGAGGCTTTAAATTTTTTCGATAAAGTTGATAGGTATACTAATATCACTTCATCATTAACATGGTTAGGGTTAACACTTTCACTATAGCACCACTCACAAAACTTATTAAATTCTTCTTCGTATCTATTACGAGATTTCCCGGGCAATAACGAATCAGTATTTCCTTCAGCTTCTTTAATTAATTTTTGAGGGATGTTAAAGGCCATTTTCGCACACTAACAATGTAAAATTAAATTTTAAACTAAAAGAAACGCTAGCGAACCTCGTGTTGGTAACAGTAAACACTGCTAGCTGCGAAAACTTTCCCGGCTAGACGTGTAAAATCATATGTTCGTTGTTTTACCTTGCTCTAAATTTTGAGATGTGTAAAGGCCTACTTTCCTTGCTCCCAGCTGTTATGGAAAGTATCTATTTTCCTATCCGAGTGATGTAAAACATTTAATCCTTTATGAAATTCATTTTGTTAACTTCTGTATCATCTTTTTACATTTAAGAAGACTAAATATCAATATAACAAACTAAACAACACAATCCAAGTTGCAACTGTAGAAGTGATTGTTTACATGTGAGGTTATAGGAATGAACTATCGATAAATGTAAACTCGAAGTGAAGAGTAAGCATGGAACTGGTCGGTGTAGCGCGGGTCGAGCCAGTTTGGCGCCTCTTATGCCGACCGTTACCAGATTGTATTTTATGTTATTATTTTTTTTTTTCATTCATTTTTATTTTTATTTTCCTATCGATAATAAATGCCGTAATTACTGAAGCACTTAATTGGTAAATAATAGGCCGGACAATTGTACCTGCAATTGTGCATTATTATTATTCTTATGGGACAGTAAGTCCCAGAATTAAGTTTATTTTTCATTCATTTAAGAACCAACAATCATGGTAAATAAGAGAAGTGAGCGAAAATTTAAAACAATTAAATCTACTTACAATTTGTATTCCTTATTAAAATGAATTGATTTATTAAATGAACAAATGCAATCATTATTATTAAATATTTGCTGGAGCTCAACGTCACTAGGTATTGTGACAAGGGAAGGAAACCACAGGTTATCCTAAATTTTGCCAAACTATTCTAGCCATAGTGAGAAGGTCAAGATTCATTCCGTGGGTACGCCAAAGAAATAAATTTTAGCCCTCCTCCGTGCGATTCGAACCCACGACCTTATGTACCGAGCTCGCTTAGAACCTCGACCATCGAGTTTCAACTATAGGAATAATTCTATGCTTACATTCTAGTTTAAAATACCAACTACCTGCTTTCTATTTCTTTTAGTTTCGTGAGTTATAGATTTTAAACAAATAAATAGATATATTTGTTATATTAATATGCAAATTCATAGAAATGTTATATTAATTTCTAGATAATGTAACCCAGTTTTCAAGGCAGTTAATAGCAAACAAGCTTGAGTCTACATCAACAAGGTATGCTTGGCGCCTTGTAAATTTACACACTGCATTCTTTATTTATTTTACATAATTGTTCGTATCTTTCATTTCAATCCTTAAAATTTTCTTATTCATTAATTCAGAATAATTAATAATAATAATGAACTCACGTAACTGAATGTGGAGAGCATGGGTTAACCAGACATTATTCTTAAGTTTATAAAATATCCGAAAGTATAACGCAGTTGTTTACATTACTTAAAAATAAAAGATGTGTAAATTCTGATGTATATTTATTAATGAGTATTTATTAATGACAGTATTATATTTATTTATTTTTTTAAATTGTCTATATTTGCTCTGACCATAGACATCAAAGGTATGGCCGAAACGTTGGAAAAATAAAATAATGTGTTATTATTTTTAACAAATCTTATTTTTTATTTCTTTGACAGACCCTTTAAATAAATCTACCAGATATATGATTTATCCAGTCAGCAAACATACCTCGCCATTTTGGCTGTAGTTAACTGGAGTAGGGCTGTTGTGGAGCTAAATTTCCAACCTTATCAGAGTTGGACAAAGACGAATTTTAGTTCTTATAAATATGTGTCAAGAGAATTTAAAAAAAAAATGTATATTTTATTAAGAAAAAATAAGGAGCAGGCTGCGGTCGACCAGCTGGAAGTACTCAAAGAATGCGCGGAAAAAGTAGGGTTACAAATTTCATTTGAGAAAACTAAATTCTTTTGTTCAAAAACAGAGATTATAAGCTTGAAAACAAAATATGGTATAATCAACAAGGTCCCATACTCTAAGTACCTCGGAGAATTCATCGAACCGACAGGTATTGAAAAAATCTCACAGGAACATCGTCTACAAAAAATTAAAAGAGGATTAAGGTTAACACAAAACCTCTACAACAAAAAATCAATGCCAAGAGGAACAGAAATTCGACACTACAATACGGTCGTAAAACCAAAAATTCTCTACGCAAGTGAAACACTAACCCTTAACAGGAAACAACAACTTCAGGAAATCAAAAAAGAAGACATACCCAGGACGGTTACAGGTTACAAGAAATTAAAACTACAGAAAAGTTTTCAAACATTGAAATGGATATTAGGAAAAGGAGAATGAAATTCTTTGGTCATCCCAGCCGACTACCAGAAAATCGACTGACGAAAAAAATAATAGATCATGTAACTTCACTTAGGAATTCCACACCTTAGCTGGATGAAATTCGAAAGGACCTCAAAAATACAAACATAAGAACAGCAGACATTTTAAAAGAAACATCTTTAGACCTAAAGTAGACAAATGGGAAGTTGTATCAGAGCAACCAAAACAAAAACAGTACAGGCCAAAGTGGTCAGAAGAGCGTAAAAAAGCCTTTTCTAAAAGAATGAAGGTCAACTGGAAGAACAGGAAGAACCCAAAGAAAAATTGATTGAGTTGATTGCTTAACCTCTTCCATTTCTGAGGAGAATTCGCGGAGAAAAAAAAAAAAATTATGGAAAAGAAAATATTAATTAAGAGCTATAATTTTTAATTCTGATGGGGTTTGAGATAAAAATCTGAAATTTATACAAATTGTCTTATGTATATATTTAAAAATAAAAAAACTATTCTATAAAAAAAAAAATTAAAAAAATAATTCTCACATTTAAAAAAAAATATTGCTCTGAACTTTGATGTTTTTCAGTAAGTATTATGACTTTTTCTTGGTGAAATACACAAGAATTTTTTTTATTCACTTGAAACATATATATAAAAACTACAATATGTGCAACTTTATAACAAAAATAATTTATTGAAAATTCATAATAAAATCCTAAAAAAAAAATCCTATTGACTATTTTTCAGCTTAAAAAAAAAAAAAAAAAAAAATTTCAACAAGTGAAACTTTGATAGATTTTACATTCAATTTGTCCTGTGATTTTCATTTATACTATTTATAAAAGGACAAGCCATTTTTCGTTTATCACTAACCACGAAAACTACTGAACCAATCTATACCAAATTTTAACTACACCAGCTTCGTAGTTCATGGAAGGTTTAGCAATAATAAAATTTAAAGATTTTATATTCAATTTTTATTAAAAAAGAGATAAATATGTGGTGCGCAGAGAAGTTTGAAAATTGACCGATAGATGGCGAGCGCTATTCAACAGAGGTTACAAATGAACATTCTTATACAAAGCTAAAAATCGATAATAAAGTTTAGTTATTTTCAATTTAATTGTTAATAAAAAAATCTATAAATATGTGATGTGACATGTGGATGCTAGAGAAGTTTAAAAAGACCAATACGCGACTAGCGGAATTCTGCAATTAATTTTTCTATGGTAAAAATACTAAGCCTGCCTGTACCAAATTTTAAATACATTATCTTCATAGTTCTAAGAAGGCATAGCAATTGTGATATTTACAATAACAGAAATTTAAATGTACAATGTATTGTGGCAGAAACGAGGTATGCAACACTGTCATGTACTTTTATGGTTAGAAACTAAAATCTAACCAGATGAAATCAATAAAGTTATTTCTGCCCAGTAAAAATCACCAAATCAAAATGTCGATCCTTTGCTTTTTGGTACCTATGGTGTGCAAAAATATGATTCGTGGCCTTTAGTTGTAGACACCTACATTGTAGGCCGTTAACCGTATTGAGTTTCTTAAAAATCTTCGCCCATGCATGCCACAATACAATATTTTTATCATTAAAAAATTTAATTTTAGTCAGCAGTTAAAATTATCTTAACTAATGAGGGCGGGCGATGCTAGTATATTGCAAAGAAAGATAGGTAAATAAACTACTGAACCTCTATTTTCCCTTGAAAAATTATAAACAAGATAGTTTTTTGTTTATCCTTCAAAGAGAAATACTTTTAATCGGAAACTTAAGTGTGTGCAATAAAATAAAAATGGCCACTATAAATAAACTGAGCTAAAATAAAAACAAATTACAAAAATGGTGTTTAAGTATTAAGATTTAGATGATACAACTTGTAAAGTTTCATCATTTTTAAAAATCATCATGCAACCAATTTATTATTTTTTTTTGGATAGCTTTAGATGGAATTCTTTAAATAATAAAGAATCAACTAATTACTTGGAATTACAAACTATATTAATAATTAACAATTAACGATCCTACATCAAGCAAAAACATATTTACAAGTTGGTGCTAATGCTGCAATCTTATGCAATGCTCATAGGTTACGTAATATAAAAAACAAAAAAACAAAAGAGAAATACCTAATTACAAGTGTAACAACAACTATAACTACATTAATACTGATAATAGTTTGTATTCCACTTTAAAAGCCTTTAAATTCGCATTAAAATATCCTCTGCTGCAACTTACAACCTAAGTTGCAAGAGTAAGCTTTAGTATTCGTAATGGCAAATTATGTTTTTCACATAAGCAACTATTCAAAATAATTACTTTGTCCTTGCTCAGGTAAGCTCAAACAAGTAATATTGTATACAACACTAGGTGTGTATCGATTCTAAAAGTCGATCCCTAGTAACCGATCGATACCACTCATGTTGGCAATAGTTATGAGATATCCAATTATGTTATTTTTATAGATCGATTCTTCTCCTAATAACCAAGCCTCCTTTATTTAGAATTAAACTCAAATTCCATGCAAAATCTCGGCTTGTTGAAGATATTTTGTGGTTTCAGATGGTAAAACAATATTATTATATACATTTTTGTTCTTCTTAAGAGACGAAAAGTCCAAGAATAAAGATTATTTTCTATTATATTGATATATTGTAAATGCTAGGGGCCGGGGTAGCATGTGCATGAGACAAGTATAGTAGATAATAAAAGTTAAGCACTGTCGAGCTTGGCCAGTACTTGGATGGCTAACCGCCATCCAGATAAGTCCAGATACTCAGGCTAATACGGCGCGTTCGATTCCCACATAGGGGCAGTACACTGTCCTCAACCTGGAAGTCACAGGGAGGGGAGCGACCCCTGTGCCTGACAGCTCCTGGTCCTCCAGGTTGGGGGTTGGGCATAGGGCTAATAACCCTATCCTGTAAAATCCTTAACATTAAGAAACCTTAATCAGTCACAGAAAATCTGTGATAAAAATGGACCCAAGATTTAAGATACCAGACGAACATGACACGAAGCGGAAACAATGGCCCAAGATATGCAGAGGTTGAGCAGGCTGGCTGAGGAGGCCAAGGATCTACAAGGTCTGTCGAGCCAACAGAAAAAAAAAAAAAAATTGTAAATGCTAGTTTTCCAATTCAAATACTCAACTGAAAAAAATGCAGTTCAGCTACAATGCATAGTGAAAGAGTTTAGGAACATCTTCGATTCTTTAATCAATAAACTAAATCTTGGAATGGTTTATTTTTGTAAATAAGAATTTGATAACTGAATTATATTATTTTGCATTGTTTGAATTATAATTAATTTTAAATCTTTTTCTTGAAAGCAATGAATAGAATATTGTTTAAATCTATCAAAGAGATTAGGTACAATATTTTATGAAGAAATGACTAGTGATTTTTGAACAAGGGTTACGCAACACCTGAATAACACCCAATCACCAGGTTCTTGCAGAACCCTATGTTGGGTCATTTTTCAGGTATCCTCTTAATGGAGGCAGGGTTAGTTCTATCGGGCTTTACCGACACCAAATTAGCACATAGGAAAGAAAATATATGCTTTGTTCAAAACATATATTGGGAGTTGGGTTTCTACCCTACTCGTATTTAAAACTTAATTTCATTAAAATATTTGATACAAAAAGTCATGGAAGGCAATAATATAGAGTGTGTGTACTATTGTCTGCAGAGTTTGTTTTTATTGGAATGCCACAACAACTGAATGCAAAAATTAAGTATGATAACGCTATTTTCCTTCTTTTTTTTTTTTCCACGTAACGGCCTTAGAGACAACGCGAATATCATTCGGTTCTTACTACTTCTCTCTTCCCACCTTTTCTTCATTCTTTCTTCGGTCCACGCTATTCCTTTTCTCGCATCCTTCCTTCCCACAAGAACCTTGATTACATTTAGTTTTTTCCTGTATTCATCCCTATCAAAACAGTCCTGGTCTGTTATTCCCAGTTTTTCAGTTTCCTCTGACATATAACCAGAACTCTTGTATCCTCTCATTTTATAGAAGATTTCTCTATTTAATATATCTGGGCCCATCCTCACCATATGCCCATAGAACTTTAATCTTCTTATTCTTATGTCTGATCATTTATATCCTTGCAAATTTCTTTATTAGGTCTCAACCTAAAGCCTTCTTCTGTCTTCTTTGGTCCGTGAATTCTTCTAAGTATCCTTCTTTCTATGGCTAACATTTTCCTTAGGCTGGGGAGGGAAGATGTTTCCATTCCATATAGTATAACCGGTTTGACGACTGTATTATAGTGACTTATCTTATCGTTTATTGAAAGGCTTCTTTTATTATAAAGATTGCTTGTCGCGAAGTTTAGTCTTTCCAGTTTGCTAATTTTTTCTTTTACACTTTCCTTCTCAGACCCATTGCTATTTATAATTTCCCCAAGGTACTTGAATTTATTTGTGACTTTGAAGCTCCCGTACTTTGTCTCTACTATTTGCTATTTTCCTTTAACTTTGCTTATTAAGAATAATCATTGATTGTTAATTTTATTATTTTTTAAAATGCAATTTGATCCGTTTAATCTTAAAATGTAAATTTAGAAAAACGATAGATTATGGACAGATATATCCATGATCTATTAGGTTTGTCATCGGAACCTCGAAACGTTCCCATGTTTCGCATCTCTACACAGAGTTAAATCTGCTCTTCCCCTCCTTCCGCAGAAAAAACTTCCTTGGCACCTACATATAGGGTAGGACAATAGTCGATAGTTAGTACTATCGATAGGCCGATACTATCAGTTGATTGCTATCGATAGTTTTTCGATAGTTGCTCCCTTTTTTTCCAAAGCTATTCAATAAAGAATTTAAACTAATTTAATTAAATTGAATTATCTACTTATTATTTAAAATTTGCAGGATTATAAATTAGATATAGATTATATCATAAATATCAGGGGAAAAAAAAAACAACTAATTTATTTGAATTTTAAAAAAGTATATACAATTTACATGGTTACAATAATAATGAACAAATCAAACATTCAGAAAAGAAAAAAATAACATAATAGTTAATTTCAATAGTCAAGTGTGCTCCTTGAGCCAAATATTTCCCGAAAGAAAAACAAGCATTTCTGCTTTCCTCTGGCTTAATCTTCGAATGAACCCTTGAGCTCTAGGAATTTCGAATTCAATTTCAAAAAAACTCGACACTCGACAGAGACAGATAAGCATAATTCCGAGAGTTTCAAAACTTGAGGGTAAAAAATATCTATCGATAGTAACTATCGACTATTACCCAACCCTACCTACATATTCCAACTTATCAACCCTCCCTTTATTTACAGTACCCTGAAATTCAAGTCTGCTATACAAGATCTCGTCTTTCCGATCACTATACTCCATCCCACAGAAATACTCCATACCACAGCGTTCCCTCCTTGTCCGATCCTCTATTCACCGGAAATTTCTGTTTTGTTTTTGTTTGATTGTTGGTTTATTTGGGCTTAGCGTGGTTATGTACTCCAACTTGGGCAGGATGGACCGGTTATCCTACAGGTTACCAATTTATTCTAGCCATGGTGGTAAGGTCAAGATTCATTTCGTGGGTCCGCCACAAAATGAATTTTAACCCGCCCAAGGGGGATTCGAACCCACAACCTTCAGAACCGAGCGCGTTGAAACCCTCACACCTCTCGGCCATCGAGTCCCCTGTTTTGTATTTTTTTTTTTTTGAAATTTTGTTAGTAAAATTAGCTCCTATATTGTCTATGTATTTTTTCTTTCTCCCTATTTTAATTTAGTTTTTTAATTTTTTATCTGTATTTGTTTTCATTTACTTTTACCTATGATGTTTTATTTTTAAAAACTCTCGGGCAGTTATACTTTTACTTTGTGTTATGTAATGTTATTCTTAAGGGAGGTTTTCCCAGAATAAAGTTTTTTTTTCTCATTCTAATACTCGAGAAAGGAATAAAACAAGATATATTCATAGTTATTCTTTTTTCCCCCCCTTTTTTTTTCAATATTCTTATAAACAAAACACTATCCAAATAAAAAAAATATAGTGAATCCACTAACAATCACTTCAAATAAAAGAGTTGGATTACCGAGAAGAGCTATCAAGGCCTCCGAGGTGAAGACGATTGGAAGGAGACCCTCAGGCGAAATGAGATCACCGGCTCTCATCAAAGCTAACTGCCGGCGGTGCAAGCTGCAATCTAAAACAAGTATTCTCTCTTTTTCCTTCCAATCTTCATATTCAAGATTCGAAAGTTCCAAGAATCCTTGAAATTTACTGAGAACAAACGATTAAAAAAGAAATAAAAAGGAAATTTTAATTGAAAATCTTCCAAACGATAATCGTTCAATTTATAGTATAGCTATGTAGCTATGTAGGTATGAGGTCGGTGAAAGATGAGATTCATTAAAAGCATGTCTCCACTAAACCGGTCTGACCCGCACTAAACTATCCAGTTCGATCCTTACGCTTCACTTCGAGTTTACATTTATCGAACGATCTTTCCTATAACCTCACATGTAAACAATCACTTCTACAGTTTCAACTTGGATTGTGTTGTTTAGTGTGTTATATTGATATTTAGTTTATATTAATCGCCTAAATATGCGATTGTATGAAATATATGCGATGATATGAAATAGAACTCCGAAACTAATATTTCCATCCAAAATATATTTTTCCCATCTGAAAGTTGGCTAAATTTACTATAAGAACCTGTAATTAATCAAATCCCATAAAATATCCATGTCAGCACCCTAAAAACCGCTTACTGTTTTGAAATCCAAGTTTTTTTTACATTATTTTTCACTTTAACTCCATAACTATTTGTCCAATTTGAACTTTCTTTTTTTTCAACTAAAACCTGGTTAAATTTACTAGGTATTAGGCCCTATATATGAAATATTAATTAAGACCCGTAAGACGCCGTAGCCAGCACGCTAAATATGTATGTTTTGGCAACATCTGACGATTTTGGCATTTTCATCATTTTATATAAGTAATTTATATGGGCACTATATAAATTTTACTTGAATAAAATAACGTGATTTTTTTGTCTTCTCTCGTTTTGGCTCTAATTTCATTTGGAAGGGTCGATTTACAATGGACAATGAGTTAATTGTAGAATTTAACGGTTCGTCGGCGAACTATACTTTTTTGCTTAAGGATGGATATATTTTTCCTGGTAACGGTCGGGTTAAGGCTAAACATCCCGATTTTTAGTAAGATTTTTTTTCAAGAGATAGCAGCACTTCTGGGGCGAATTTATTTTCGCTCTCATTTGTGAATAAAATCATCAATATTAGATCTGTAAACGGATTTGGTAATAAAAACCCCATTAAATTCACGCTACGTTTTCCGATTTTTTTTTTTTTTTTCAATTATTTTAGAATTTAAAAAAATTATCTGGCGAACTATTGATTTTTTTAAAAAAAGCTGGTTATAATCACTTGGACATAAGTCAATTGAACACAATTATGCAAACAGATTCATTTTTGGTTGCATAGGTTGATCGTAATTTGAAAAATACGATATAACAATAGCGGGTGATTAGATTAGTAAGCTACCTGCTGTTGTAGTAGTGGGGGAAGGGCTGTGAGGACCCAGCTCCCAGTCAGCTACCGATCTAAAGTCTCCCCAATAGTGGATAAACCAACATCCTTTTTTTAAGTTTTCCGCTTATAACTCGAAAATGGTGCGTTTTATTAAAAAAGTTTTTTAGTACAAAATTAAAGCTTATTAAATTTGCTACAAGTTTGTACTATTGTAATTTAAAATTTTATGCTAAAAACTTTTTCAATAGAACGCACCGTTTTCGAGTTATAAGCGAAAAATTCAAAAATGAAACATTCAAAGGATCAAAGCATTTTTCTTCCTTCGTGATTTATCGAACAGAATATCATTTTGTATTGTTTTTATATTTCTTAAGTTATAAATTTTGATTTTAATTTTATAAGAATATTTAAATGAATAAAAGATTGTATTTGAATATAAAAAATAAAATTATCTAATACGTCACCAAGAAAAAGTATTATAAAATTCCTAAGTCTGAGATTCATACTAACTAAAAATGTAGTGTTTTTTCTACTACTACGTTCATCAAATCGTTGTCTAGTAACAACTGCAATTTATCCAATAGATATTTACATAGCCTACTTCAAAATTCAATTAAAATTTCATATATTATTTATATATCATAGAACAGGGTGGTCTTTTTTGGTCTATCACTACATTCATTCCGTATATTTCCGGTGGGAAGTCCCACCACAGCACTCCTTTTGAAGTTTCATTTTTTTATATTTTGTTATACTCTATATACCTGTCACTAATTGAGGGAAAAGTTGGCCTGTTTAGACATAAGACCCCTATAGAATGAAGCACAACAGAAACCGAATGGTGTAATTTCCCACTTGCTGTATATAAAATGAGTGCAGTGACTAGAAGGACCACTGAAATTTAAAAATCACAAAAGGAACCAACTAGTTTCCTATTAAAAAAATAAAAATTTCAAATCCTCATGTTAATTATGTTTACAACAATCTGTAAACTTATATATTTTTAAAAGCAAAATCAAACTTATTTTCTTTTCACTGAATACAACAGTGATGGAGAAGAAGATGATCAGGAATACAGTCAAAGAGGAACTTTGAGGAAATTCTTAGAATTTCTTCTTAGACGTGGTGTTCCTTTTTGACTGCATCCTTGATCATCTTCTTCTCCATTCATCATACCACTCAACTATACTTTTATCACAACAGTTTTACGTCAAATAAGTGGATCGATTAAAAAAAACAAAACATATAATTATAAAAAGATAAATAAATAGAGATTAAAAATAATTAAATATAAGTAAACTATTACTGTTTATTTATACAAGTGAAATTTTTAATTTTATTGATAACAGTTAACTAAGAAATATATAACTATTAATAATTTATGAATTCTTAAGTACTGTTTCATTGAACCCTTCAACTTCAAAACACATTTAAAATATAGAATGTAACAGCTGATATTTATAAAATTTGATTATCAAGTTTCTTTCGTATCTACTAAGAATTTCAAAGTAAAAACTACATACATATTAGGAGAACATAATATTTATATTTTACATTGCTAAAAACCTAAAATTAACCTAATTATTCATTAAAACTTCATAATGTAAATAGAAATTATCTGGAAAATAAGAGTCCTGGACTAACTACTTCACCATAGAATTAAAATATAAAACGTTTTTATTGGTCTACGTTAAGTCTATAATTAAGTATAATTTTACTTTTACCGATAAGATCTGTTTTATTCGATCCATGACAATTATTTATAAAAAAATATAATACAATTAAAATAACAAATATAATAATAATTTAAGTTGACGACAAAACATGTACGTACATTACATTACATTGTAAAAATTTCCTATATATTAGAATTCATCAGATTTCTAATCTGTACAATATTATGATCTTGTATCAAATTTTATCATTTTTGAACTAATCAATATTGTATGGAATCAACAAAAGGACTAAAGCTTTTTGAGTTTAATATTAAAACAGTAAATAATTTTAAGCCCAAATGTTAGTTGTAGCAGGAACTAAAACTTTTATGCAAAACCTCTTTTGAATTTAATCTTCATTCAATACGTATAATTGAACTCACTATATTTATCACCTCTCAAATGCCTTTTAGCCCAGTCAAAAAAAGGATTTTACCTCGGATAGGAAGCAATGAAGCTGAATTTGTGCATATACCTTCGTTTTGGTCTTCTAAGTAAGGGGTGGAAAGTCACCGACGTTAGCATTTTAGCATAATTAGATATTCAAGGTCAAAGGTCACAAAAATAAAAATTTTTAATTATCTCGATTTCTATCTATCGGCCGTCAATCGAGAAGGTTACAAAACTTGTAGATAATAATATTCTATATACTTTTGTTTCTATCCATTTTTTTAAAATTTAATTTTTATTTATTTATTATTTTTTTATTATAACCGTTTACGAGATATAGCACAGAGAAGGAGAAGCGGGCACCGGTTCGGACAAACATTTGCTTCTATTGCCTTCCATAATCGTTTCCTAGAAATAATTTAAGAATCAAAGTTCCTGAGCATTAAATTTACTTTAATTTCATATAGATTTTTCTGGCACTTGAAGCAAATATTTGACAAAAAGTGAGGTAACTATGTTTTGCTATGAAGCTATGAAGTCGAAATTTTTTGCATATTCTAAGCACTCTTGGTTGTTGCGCTATCTTTAAGATATGCTAGCGTACTATGTCTCAATAACACGAAACTAAAAGAATCAATTTACAGATAACTGTTGTTGTTAGTGTTAACTATTTTAAACATTTATTAATAGGACTACTGATTATGATTTATTTTAAAAATTACTCCTAATTTCAGACTGTCTCGTAATTTCAAGAAACTGTCCACGATTTGCCAAATTTGGAGAATGCTAATATTTCAAATTTGTTGTCAAAATTACAATAAAACATCCGTTTCACAATTTCAGTAACAAACAGAAAAATAAAGTGATTTAGAAGAGTCATTCGTAATTTAGCGGCTAACCCATATTTGTTTCAAGTGCAGAGTATCACGCAAGATTTTATAACATGGTCTAAACTCGGTGAAATAGGCCTTATCTTGTTTGAAGTATAGAAAAAAAAAAAATCACAACCAGCACGGCGGAAACTGATAAGCGAGCAAATAAAAATATTGGATTCCCACCTAGGGCAACAATTATAAAAATAAGCTTGTAAAAGTTGAATAACGAAATAAACAAGGGAGAAGATCTATCAGCTGTTATGTAAAACAAACTTTAGTTTTTTTGTTAATCCATACTATAATATAGGAAAATATATATTTTCTAGTTTCATTCTTTTACCAAGCCATTTATAATCATATGAAGTTCAGGTCTTCTGTCCACTCCCAATTCACAAAGAGATCACGTTCCTCTTACCTATACTTCACCTTTCCATCGAACAACATTATACTTACATTCCTTCCTATCCCGATCCGCTATACTCAGGAACACTCTCCCTCCTGAAATTAGACATGCTCCTTCCTTAAGCTCATTTAAAACTCCTCCTTTTTAAATATCTCCTTACATCCCAATCAGATGCTTGCCAATAAAAATAACAATTTACATTTAATTTGATCGAATGAAATAAATATGATACCGACGAATTGGTTAATAACTTTCTTTTATATAAATTAAAACGACAAGAAACAGCTCGTCGTTACAGACTGCTTCAACATTAACTGGACAAACGTTTAAAGCTCCCAATTAATTACAAAAACTCATTTACATGACAGTGATTAGACCTATTTGGACGTACGGATTTGAGCTATGGGGCTCTACTAAACCATCCAATTCATCTCGCATCCAATCCTTACAATCCAAAATCCTAAATGCACCTTACTTTGTCACCAATAAGCTTATCCACAAAGAGCTTAATGTTCCATATGTTGCTGAGTTAGCCCAAACCAGATACCTATCCTTTCATAGTAAGCTCCATAACTACTCAAATCCATTAGCTTCTCAACCTGATTCCACTACATTTCCGATAATCCTTCGAGGCCTCTGAAAAGAAGATGGCCTAGAGACCTTCTAGTGTAGATATTATTGAAGTGCTACTGATGAGTACTTCCTTTCAAGTTTTGTCACGTTATTGTGTATAATCGTTACCAGCTCATTTACTTAATGTATATAATTGTACAGTTGTAAATTTCAAAAAATGGATATATATATATATATATATATATATATATATATATATATATATATAAAAAATAAATAAATTCAAAAGTGTCCTTACTTTAATCAGTTATTTTTTCTAAACAAAGAAATCATTTCTTCACTCATTATATTTTTTTCATGACAATATAAGCAACTAGAACTCTCAAATTGTGGATAAGTGAAGAAAGCCCCTCACCTGAACTTTAATAACTAGTTTTGTTTATATTTAAATCATACGTGCTAATTTGGTTTACTATCAAAACCAGTAAGCACCTTACAGACGGCCCGAAGCTTATTTACCAGTCAATACAATCTACCAGGTATATGCCAAAACCTTTGTTAGATGTTTTCGATCCCGTGATTGGACGGAATATTGTTTATTTCACCCAATCACAACACTTATTGTTAGGTATGACTTATGATAAGAACCACATAAAAAAACTTTGTTCCAAAGGGAAACAGTGAGAACATTCAGGCCATCGAGAAACAACTACAATGCGGAATATTACTCAAAAATTATCTATTGGATGGATTGTTAATTATCTTCCCATCCTTGTTGGCAGAGATCAGTGAAGAAGAGGTCAAATTGCACATCGACAGTGACTCATAGAGCAAGTTGATAAGTACGAAGCCTCTTGTTACTCTTATCACCCTTCATAACTTATTTTTACTATTTTTTCTAGGTTACTGTTTTTCTATAGCACTGAGGGTAATTGAGCGACCGGAAGATGTTAATTTATTCACATCATAAAAAACACAGCATTCTTTTGTTTAAATATGAAAATACTCCAGCTGATAGGATTTCAAAAATTATTTCAAAGTGAAATAAGGCTCAAATAACTTTATTATAGTTGAGTGATTTTCTGGGAGGTGACATTGTACCAAAATATACTTGGTGCAAAGTCATTCATAATTCAGATCAAAAGGGGGATTCTATTTAATTTTTAAATACCATGACTTTTGGCAAATATTTTGAGCAAAATGAATATCATATATTTAAATTGCAATAGTTATAGAATAAAATTAATGTAAAACTTACTCCATTTGGGAAATGTTTAGTTGTTGAAAGCACGACTTTATCCCACAAAGGAATCACACATGGTGAAACACTACAATCGACTAACTGTTATAAAACATGAGAGGTAACTACGATTAGCGTGAAAATTCCTTAGACCCAGAAGTTAGTAAAAAAATATAAAATATCCCACATTTAGACAACAGCAAAACACTTTTTCTTTAACTGAATCTTTTTAGTGAACTTGGAGCTAATTCAGGCCGTTTTACGGTATATTTAAGATACAAAAAAAAATTTTAAATATCGCTGATGCTCGACCGGAAGATATCAACTGATCTAAACCAAATTAAAACACAGTGTACTTAGGCTCTATTTGAATACGTTTCAAACTATTACATTAAGAAAACATCTAAACCAAAAATTGAAAAAAAAATTATCGCGAAAATGAAGTTTTTTTCATATTTCGTCAAACTTAAGGAGGTTAAGCGCGACCGGAAGATGTTAACCGATTTCAATAACTGTTTCTTCCTTTTTCTGGTCTATATAATTCGCAAGTTTTCCGCGCTATTACAATTTCAAAATTAAAAAACTGTTTTTTTCGGCTCACTCTAATAGGAAACCCTGATTGTAAACAAATTTACCTGAGGAATTTGCTCTACACTAACTGACTTACTCCTCGGCGCTACAGGTTTGGGTGGCCCTTGGCCTCCTGGATTTTTGTTCTCTATCTATCTCTGTCCTCCGCATCCATTTTCCAATTTCTACTTCTTAATTTTGCGGCATCATTTGCCACTTCTTCATTCCATCTGCTACGTGGTCTTCCTCTTTTTCTCCTTCCAATCATTCTCATATCTAGCAGTTTCTATGGCAATCTACCTGCTGTCATTCTTCTGACATGGCCAGCCCACTTTAATCTCTTTACTTTAACAAAGTTTACAATATTTTCCCTTTTTAACATGTGGTCTATTTCTTCATTCGTTTTTATTTTCCATATTCCGCCTACTTGTATTGCGCCGCATATCCGTCTTATTACCCTTCTTTTAAAAACTTTCAGTTTCTGGACGTCATTTTGGGCTAAACACCAAGTTTCAGCTCTATATGTAACTATAAGTCTTATTAATGACTTGTATAGTTTTAGTTTAATTTTTTGGACAACAGTTTAGACTTCAACAACTTATAATTCACAAAGTAGACTCGGTTTCCTGCCATAATTGTCATATCAATTTCACTGCTGATCTTGTTTTCATTATTTACTGAAGAGGCAAGGTAGACGAAGCCAGAAACATTTTCAAACTTGAAGTCGAGGATTTCAATATAGCGCACGGATCATCTATTTGCTGCCGAAGACATTTTCAAGAATTTAGTTTTTTCTTCATTTATAATTAGCCCTACCTTTGAACCGCTTTTATAAATTATTTCAAAAGCTTCTTTAAGTGACGTTTAATTTTTCGCAACAATGTCATTAGCGTAGGCACATATTTGCCACATTTTCTTTGCAATGTTACCACCTCTAACCGCGTTTTTTAATTAGTCTCTATAGTCCAGACAATAAGTCCTGATATTTCTTGAGCTGTTTTCATTAATATCTCAACAAGTTATTCAAGAGTAATAATATTTATTTTACGATTAAAAAAAAAAAAAATACTTTAAGTGATACTTATTATTGACTGATATGTTTCTTTTCAAGTCATCATTAAACTTAGCTTCATATCTCCGTTACAAATTAGATACCTTTTAATTTAAGGATGAGTAGCTCGTCGAAAAGTATGGAATCAATGAGGTTTAAATACGCAAATTGAGAGTTATTATATATATTATTGATCCGTCGATACAAACATTTTTCGATCATCGATTCCGGTACCGGTAGCAAAATATCAATTCTCGGTTGCCGTAACATAAAATAGTCTATATGAGACGAGTAGAACCTCGATGTTTCGAATCTGCCTATCATTCCTATGTTATTTTTACCTTACCATATCGAAGGATTGGTTAAGACCTTTAGTCCAGTCAATGAGTGCTGAATAAGGGGTATAGAGTGGATGAAATATGCGATAATTTTTGACTTGATAGCTTCGTTAGAAGTAGTTAGAATATAAATTAGTAAAACTCCCCGCCCTCGGGGAGTGAGCATACGGTGGGGAGGAGGGGAGAAGTTCATTTTTTTTGGTTTTCCGATTATATCTCGAAAACGGTTGACTCTAGAAAATATGTTTCAAATAAACATAAAAGCCAATTTAATTTTCTATAAAATTGTTTCTAAACATATTTGTCGTACCTCTAACGGTTTGCAAGATATACGTTATTGAAAATCGGTAACTATCGAGGAAAAAAAATGTCTACCTCACTTTTAGTCAAACATTTGCTTCAAGCGCCAGAAACGTAGATATAAAATTAAAGTAAATTTAATTCTCTACAACTTTGATTCTGACATTTTGTTTTGAAAAACGATCGTGGAAGACATTAAAAGCAAATGTTTAACAAAAAGTTAGGTAAAAATTGATTTTTTGCTAAAATTATCGATTTTCAATAACATATATCTCGAAAACCGTTGAAAGTTCGACAAATATGTGTATAGAATCAATTTTGTATGAAATCACCTTTAATTTTTATTTAAAACATATTATTAGAGGTTACCATTAGCCCACCCGCCATTACTGTCAATAATCAATAATTTTCGAAAAATACTATTTTTTGACCTTTTGTCAAACATTTGCTTCTAATGCCTCCCACACCGTTTCTCAGAAAAATAGCCATAAACAACTTTTCCGAGTTATAATTGAAAAACCCAAAAATTGGACCTTCTTCCCTCCCCCACCACAGTATGCTAACTTTAGTATATGGACAGACAAATATGTATAGAATTAATTTTATAGGAAATTTAATTAGCTTTAATTTTGATATGAAATATATTATTGTAGAGTCCACCGTTTTCGAGATATAATCGAAAAACTCAAAAATGGGGCCTTCTCCCCTTCCCCAACCGTAAATTGGGGAATCTCGTTCCCCAGGGAAGGGGACTTTCAGTATGTTTACCTTCCAACTACTCCTAAGGAAGCCCTAAAGTAAAAAATAATCACATATTTTAACAGTCTACAACAAGTTTATTGACTGGACTACTAAACATTTCATAAGATCAGATCATACGTAAAAAAATATTTAATATGAAATAATAGCAATTAAATAATGTAATGGCGGAATCAAATGACAAAAATAAGTCTCACTTATATATATATGCATTAAAAAAAAAAAAAAAAATGAGATTAGTTAGTTTAGATGTTTTAAAACTCTCAGGTCTAGAGCCAAAATAGATTCTCTTAAAACAAAAATCCCGTTGTCTTCTATTTCTCTATAGAGGATCTCTGATTCTTCTAAACTAAAACTATGTCGAAATTTTAATATGTAAGAAGATAGTGGTTAGTTTGGAGTCATTATAGAAGGAAAAAAAAAATTCATCCGCTGTCTCAGGACAAAATTCATTCCTTAGAATCACACTCAATTTGGAAAAAAAAAAAGGTTTGAGCATAATAAAACAATTAAAATGTAACTCTAATTATACTTTTAAATAAACTATTTCAACGTTTCATCATATAGCACCTTGTTCTTCAAAACTCAATTCGCTAGATACCAGGTATGCAAGTTTAAAATGTCGTTTATTTCTTAAAATAAATACACAGTAATTTAAAAAAAAAGTATAATATATTTTATTCAAAGTACTGACCCTCGCTTTCTACACATTTTGCCCATCTCTCGGGCAATATATGGATACCATTCCAAAAGAATGCTTCATCTTTATTTGAAATCCATTCATCGAGCCATTTTCGTACGTTTTCGAAATTGTTGAAGTGTTGCTCCGCCAATGAGTGTCCCATCGATGAGAAGAGGTGATAATCAGAAGGCGCCAGGTCAGGTGAATACGGCGGGTGGGGTAGGAGTTCCCAACCAAGCGAAGAAATCGTTTCCTTAGTCAATCTGGCTGAATGTGCAGGAGCGTTATCATGCTGAAGAATGTGAGCCTGTGAGCCCATTCTGGGCGTTTTTCGATCAATGCGTGACTCAAATTGATCATTTGTTGTCGGTAGCGCTCGGTATTGACTGTTTCGCCGGGTTTGAGAAGCTCGTAGTAGACTACTCCCTTCTGATCCCATCACACACACAGCATTGTCTTCTTCCCAAAACGATCCGGTCTTGCACTCGATGTGGATGGTTGTCCTGGCGTTACCCATGATTTTTTTCGTTTGGGATTCTGAAAATAAATCCATTTTTCATCGCCAGTTACAACTCGATGCAAAAAACCCTTTCTTTCGTGGCGTAAAAGCAGCATTTCGCACACAGTTTTTCGTTTTTCCATCTGTCGTTCGTCCAATTCATGTGGAACCCATTTTCCAACCTTTTGAATCTTTCCCATAGCTCTCAGGCGATCGGAAATGGCTTGCCTAGTGACATTCAACTGTTCTGCCATCATTTGTTGGGTTTGGGTATTGTCTTCGTCTAATAAAGATTGCAATTCGAAGTCCTCAAACTTTTTTGGTCGATTTTCTCGTTTTTGATCAGTAACATCAAAAACACCACGTTTGAAACTTTGAAACCAACGTTCACATGTCCTGACGGTTGGAGCAACATCGCCATAAGTCTCAACAAGAATTCGATGACATTCAGATGCCTTTTTCTTTTGATTAAATAAGAAAATCATGACATGCCGCAAATGCTCTTTATTTGGCTTAAAATTAGACATTTTTAACACCAAAGAAAGGTATGATACGTCCACGTAAACGACTTAAAAACAACTGACTTTTGTAAACAAATGACTAACAAACAAAATAGCGTTTAGAGATAAGCAAATCCTTCAATAGGCTAAGAGCGCATTCTATTGGAATTAAAACGACATTTTAAACTTGCATACCTGGTATTTAAAAAGAAAAAAACAAAACACAATCGTTAAGTATGATTGAACAGCCAATGATCTATTGCCTTGATAACAGTTTAATCAACGCACCTGAGCTAGGGAATATCTCGCTTGATAATCGATTTTTATTTCATTATCAGCTTTGTTAGCAGATTATATCGAAATACTTTCCATAATATTTAATAGCAATTTTTTTTTTTTAGAAACGAACTGATTGTTTTAATTCAATTAATATTAGTCATTTATCTTTAATGTACAAAATTTTTATCAACCAAATCAGTAATTCAATCTGTAAATTAAACGATTAATAAAAATAATTTTATTTTTCTAAAATAATGAAGCAAACGAAACTTCCTATTTTTTTCGCTTTCAGAAATAGAACAGATTTTAATAGATAAAGCTTTTACCGTTAACTGTAGAACCGCCATAAAAAAAAAAAAAAAAAAAAAAAAAAAAAAAAAAAAAAAAAAAAAAAAAAAAAAAAAAAAAAAAAAAAAAAAAAAAAAAAAAAAAAAAAAAAAAACGGCTTTGGAAATAGCTCTATTCTCCTATATGGACCTAAATAAACGAAGTATTTAAATTTTCCGACCGAACGTAAATTCATTTGAAATTATAAATTTCATTTAATAACATGATTCCAATATAAAACAAAATGTTATTTGATGTATATATACAATGTTTTTACAAAGTGCATATATTTTCATTGACATTCCTTCATTTTTGTGATATGATAGGAATGGCTGTTGTTTCTACAGATTTTCTTAAAGAATTCAAACAATCATTTCTTTGATTATTATTAAGTGGGGAATAAGAATTTTCAAAATAGCATCATCACTCACGTTCCACCGTTAATCACATGGGACATAATGATATTGGTACAATCTTGCCAAAATTGATGCCTCTTTAAAATTCAAATAACTTCGTAGCTGTAACGCATTTATGTGTCCGAAATTAGACAAATAGACAAATTAAATCTGATAAAAACGAAAAACAAATATGTACATGACAAGTCAGATTTGTGGTTTGTTTACGAAATAACAAACAAAATATCACATTTTGTCAAGTTGTGGGCACATCAACTTTCGGCATTAGACTGTGACAAAGAGAAGAGCGGCACCAATCAAAAAATCAAAATTCCATTAGAAAAAAAAATAACCCACTTTTCTCATTTAAATAAATAAATAAATAAAAAAATCACTGTGTTAATAGGAAATGAGGAAAAATATTAATACCGTTATTTTTTAATTGTTCCGCAATTTCACACTAATAAAATAATATCCAAACTCTATATTCTCACAGTAATGTTGTATTTATAAAAACAAAACATTAAAATTGACATAATTTGGAAGTGCATTAAATACGTAAATAAAAAATTTCTAAAATAAATAAATTTACTTTTATTATCACTTTTTAATAAAATCAAAGATAGTTATTTTTAAAAATAAAATTGTAGAAATTGGCCAACAATTTCTACAATTGACACTTCTACAAGTGTCAACAAAAAAACATATTTGTCGTACACTTTTGGCTATAACTCTGAAACTATAAGTCCGATCCAAGATTACTTTTTCATCGTTAAGCTCGTAAAATCCACAATTAGAAAACATATAATCAAATCCCTTAAAAACAAAGGCATGCGTATATTATAAGAACTAGGAATGACCGCAAGTTGGCCAATTTCTACCATATTTTCCAAGGCCATAACTTCGCGAAAAATTGGAGTCGTTTTTTTCCTTTTCGTAGCTAATGGTTCCAGCTACAGTTAATATTTAAAGGATTTTTTTTTTCGAAAAATGCTTTGTTGTATTATATGTAAAAAATCGAAAAAATAACCCGGTATTTTGGGTGTATTTTTTGCGATTTTGGGTATGAAGCCAACGGCTGCCGTGGTAGCAAACTTCAGATTCGGATTCAGCACCCCAAATACACAAGATCCATAGAGAATAAACGATCGGCAGTTTTATCTTGAAAATGTACTTTTGGAGCCTTATTTTATTGTGCTATAGTGAAACACTATCCAAACTAAACACCAAATCATTAATAATAAACAGCAGAAGGGAGGCCAGAATCATTAGAAAAATCATCTAAAAGAAAAACCTAGTAGACGGACAATGGTGATTGTTGTGCCTAATGAAGTGGTCTCTTAGAAGTTTGAGTCAATGGTAGGCACAATGAGGAAAAGGAGAATTGCATTTTATCAGCTACATATCAAGATTAACGGAAGCCGGAATTTTATTTTTTTTTTCCTTTTTTTTTTTTTTCTTTTGCGATTCTGAGTATGAAGCATGCGGCTTTCGTGGTAGCAAACTTCAGATTCGGATCCAGCACCCAAAAAAAAACATAAAGATCTGTTGAGAATTAAAGTTCGGCAGTTTTTTCTTATACAAAACCTTATTTTACTGGACTAATAGCGTAAGTTGCTTCCCGTTTAACAACCAAATAATAGTGTTTAAGTTTGGCATTCACAGAGAGAGACTTCTGCTTGTAAGTTAGCCAGGTGATTCGATGTGCTTGACTCAATTTTGTTGTTCATCTCTCTACAGATGCTTTCTCATTGGAATTTCAGGTTATAATTTCCCTAAGATATTTGAACTTATTTACAATCCTAATTTGGTTTTATTACAATTTATTATATCGACTATGAAACATAAAAAAAAAAACTTAAACAAGCAGGATATTATATAGTGCCTAATGAAAATGAGTAGCCACCTGATACAGCTCTAAAACTATTTTGTTCCGATCAATACCTAATTTCCTTTAATGGTTTAATTTTCCTCAAGCTTTTTACCTCAAGTGAATTGCTGTCTACAATAACTCTAAAAGTATTTATACAAGTGTACAACGTTATGTTGTGCAAACCTGATTTCCGTATATATGGCTCAATATTTCCAAGTGGTACTTGATATATTAAGAGATACAGATATAATTTAGTGGATGACGTTCGTTAAATTTAAATGATACTTTTCCTTTTTAAAGTAATTACAAGGAACACCTGTGAACAATGTATCTTTCAAATTCCTGACCATTGTGTCCGGATTTCGGAGTGTTTTGAAATTTACAAAAATACCGGTTTGATGAAAAAATAAACTATTGCAACGTCAAAAGTATTGCAACAGCCATAATTCTCGAGATTTTCCTGGTTTTTACCTTAATCCATACTTGGTTTATATTAATATTGGTATTATTTATTAAACATGAGACATTAAGGATTAGACACATCAGTGTTATTCCCCTGTTAATAACAAACGATAGAATTTTAGATTATTTTTTTCAAATTTCCTTCAGTCCATGTTTATCATACGTTTCGTTATTCACAAGTAAGCCAAGACTAGTGGAAGCAGTCAATCAAGCCAGAGGGGGCAATATGTCTTATTAAAAATTTAAAAAATGAAAATTTTAATAAGTAAGTTTTCTAACTTTTTTGTTTATTGGAAGAAATATTGTAATTTATTTTAATAAAAAAATTTTATGTTTTTAAAGATGGGCCTCATTTGACCCCTTGTTGTGGTAGAAACAGGAATACATGGAATGTTAGTATGTTTAGTGTTAAAATCAGGATATTGCAATAGAGTTAGGCAATCTGCTAACAACTGCTGGTTGCAGTTCACAATGCCATAATTACAAAAGTTCTCAGGAATTGAAACACTTCATCAGGCTGGCTATCAAGGTCGTGAGAGGATGCATTGTCTTAATGTATTGGAGTTTTCCAGAAGGATATCAACAAATTAAAAATTACCGATAGAAATAAAAATTTGCAGACACCACCAACCGTCCACCGCACACTTTCCTCCAAAATACAAATCCTCCAGGTCGGCCCTGAGGCAATCCTCCCATCTTCGTCTCGGTCTACCCCGCGGTCGTTTACCCGACGGCTCATTACTGATTACTTTTTTCGGAATTCGATCATTATTAAACCCAACGAATTTACATGCCCATTTTAAGCGTCGCGCTGCTGTTGCCTGAACTATATCTACCGGATATAACTCGCGCAGTTCCGCATTGTGAAGCCTTCTAAATTCTCCTGTTTCTTCATCCTTTTTTGGGCCAAATATTCTACGCATTACTTTATTTTCGAAAGCATTAAGGCGTTGTTCCTCCCTTAACGTCAGCGGCCACGTTTCGCACCTGTAGAGAACTGTTGGTAGTATAATAGTTTTGTATATCCTAATTTTTTAATTTTTGGAGAGTAAGCGCGAACTGAGTAACTTAATATAAAATACATTTAATGGAAAGTAAAAATA